>CM052706.1:93731753-93750727 GCA_028551405.1 Uromys caudimaculatus | reverse complement strand
ATATATATATATATATATATATATATATATATATATATATATATATATATATAAATAATTTTTTTAAAAGATTTATTTATTTTATGTATGAGTACACCATAGCTGTCTTCAGACACACCAGAAGAGAGCATCAGATCCCATTACAGATGGTTGTGAGCCACCATGTGGTTGCTGGGAATTGAACTCGGGACCTCTGGAAGAGCAGCCAGTGCTCTTAAACGCTGAGCCATCTCTCCAGCCCCCTAAATAATTCTTTAAAAAAAAAAAAAAAAAAAGGAAGCCAGGTGGGGTGGGAAGGCAAAATAGGAGATCCTGAAAGGGACGTAACAGAGACAAGATGCTCATCCTTAGGTCCTTCCCTCCACTGAAAGGCTTTTGGGAAGAGGCCAGAGTCCTGCAGATGGTGTGCGTGTGTGTGAGAGAGAACAAATGGGAAGAGGGTTGGAGAGATTCAGAGTGCTTGACTTCCAAGGGAAGTTTCCACACTTCTGGCCATCTCCAGGCACAATCCTGGTGAGCAAAGCTGGCCCTCGGGATCTGGGACACAAAGATGGCTGAGCCCCAAGTGTCAGGGACCAGTGTACCCAGGATCAGGACTATATTTTTCTTCATGGAGGGTAGGGAGACAGGATACTTAGATAGGGGTCTGTTAAGGGCTTCAGAATAGAGGAATGGTTGTTAGATGAGGCTGGAGAGATGGCTTAGGGGTTAAGAGCACTGACTGCTCTTCCAGAGGTCCTGAGTTCAATTCCCAGCAACCACATGGTGGCTCACAAACGTCTGTAATGGGATCTGGTGCCTTCTTCTGGTGTGTCTGAAGACAACTACAGTGTACTCATATAAATAATAATAAATACAATAGATGAGAGGCAGACTAGCAGAAGGATGCTGAATCCAAGGCTAGCTTGTTTTGCATGGTGAAAGAATGGGGAAGAGAAAAGGAAGGAAGGAAGGAAGGAAGGAAGGAAGGAAGGAAGGAAGGAAGGAAGGAAGGAAGGAAGGAAGGAAGGAAGGAAGGAAGGGGGGATGCAAGGAAGAGAGAGAAAACGAAGGAGTAACCTAAACTAAGGATGCATGAAAAACATAAGCTGATTGTACGATTAAATTGGTTGGAGATGGCTCAGGGTTAAGAGCACTTTCTGCTCTTGCAGAGGACCCAGGTTCAATTCCTAGCACCCACATGGCAGCTCACAACCATCTGTAACTCCAGTTCCTTCTTCAGGATGCCCTCTTCCTGCCTCCACAGGCACAGAAGCAGGAAACATCTATGCATGCAAAATACCAATGGGCATAACATAGTGATAAATAGTTTAAAACTTTGGTTTTTTTTCGAGACAGAATTTCTCTGTGTAGCCCTGGCCGTCCTGGAACTCACTCTGTAGACCAGGCTGGCCTCGAACTCAGAAATCCACCTGCCTCTGCTTCCCGAGTGCTGGGATTAGAGGCGTGCGCCACCACCGCCCGGCAGTTTAAAACATTTTAAGGGTCTGGCAAGATGGCTCAATGAATAGAGACGCCTACCACCAAGTCTGAGGATCGGAATTCCATCTCCAGGCCTCAGATGGCAGAAGAAGAGAACCAACTCTTAACGTTACCCTCTGACCTCCTCATATGTACCTTGGCATATGCACCACCACAGATAATAAATAAATACAATTTATTTGGAGAGGGGGTGGACACAGTGGTACATGCCTTTAATCCCAGTGCTTGGAAGACACAGGCCATGGATCTGTGTGAGTCTAGCCAGCCAGGAATGGTGGCACATGCCTCTAATCCCAGCGCAGGGCAGCGTGGGCTGCATAAATGAGAGCCCGTTTCTGAATAAAAATCTGCCTGAAAGGCCAAAAAAAAGAAGAAGAAGAAGAAGAAAGGTAAAAAGAGAGAAGAGGCCGGGCAGGGGAGGCGCACGCCTTTAATCCCAGCACTCGGGAGGCAGAGGCAGGCGGATTTCTGAGTTCGAGGCCAGCCTGGTCTACAGAGTGAGTTCCAGGACAGCCAGGGCTACACAGAGAAACCCTATCTCGAAAAACCAAAATAAAAAAATAACCCCTGTAAAGATTTCTTGGTCCTTTAAGCCACACAGCGATAAAGCCCGCTGGATGACGTCACTGGACGGCACGCAGGAAGTGGGAGGTGCTAGGAGCCGCGCGGCGCCGGAAATCAGCCACGCAGTGCGTATGGTCCGTACTCTGAGTCTCCTGCACGGAAGTGAGCGGTGTGCGCCGGAAGCGACTACAGAGGCCGACTCGTGGAGAAGCAGGCGGCATGGGGCAGTCGGGTCGGGTGAGGCGCGGCGGCCCGGGCGGGCATGGGGCGCTGGTTGGGTCGCGACCGAAGTCTGGGCGCTCACCGCCTTCCTGTCGTCCCCGCAGTCCCGGCATCAGAAGCGCGCTCGCGCCCAGGCGCAGCTCCGCAACCTCGAGGCCTACGCCGCACAGCCCCACTCATTCGTGTTCACGCGAGGCCGAGCAGGTCGCAGTGTGCAGCAGCTCAGCCTGGATGTGCGGCGGGTCATGGAACCTCTCACCGCCACCCGCCTGCAGGTCTGCATCCCTTAGCCCTTCAGCTCCGGTCTCGGGGCTCGGCATCTAGGAGAGGCCTTGAGTCCAGAAGTTGAGCAAAGCGCCTGCTTTCCATGTGCGAGGCCCTGGCTCAATCTCCAACACCGCTTGATCCAGTTATAATGGTGTGCGGGCAAAATCGGGAAGAGGAAGGAGGGGGAGATCACCTTAGAGGCCATCCGTGGTTACATAGTGAGGTCTCTTGTAAAAAAAAAAAAAAAAAAAAAAGCCGCGCGTTGGGGGGCAATCGCTAGGTGACTCAACGGGAAAAGAGCTTGCTGCTAAGCAATTCCAGTGCCCCACGTAGTGGAAGGGGTGGACCTGCTCCTGAAGGGTTGTCCTCTGACCTCCATCTATGCACTCCTACGCGCTTGTACACAAATACTTTTTAAAAATTATTTTTGAGTGCTGGGGCTATAGTTTGGGGATACAAGTAAGACCCCAATACCTCCAGAAAAGGGGTGTGGTCAGAAATAGCATCTCAGAATCATTAGTTTAAGCTTCTTTGCTTAATAAGAAATGTCTGTCCATTTCTTTTTCCATTTTCCATGTATCAGGTTCGGAAGAAGAACTCACTGAAGGACTGTGTGGCAGTGGCCGGCCCCCTGGGGGTCACACACTTCCTTATTCTGAGCAAAACAGACAGCAGTGTATACTTGGTGAGTGGGCAGCACACCGTGCCTTTCCCTCCCTGGGCCCCAGCTGCTCCTGTCTCATGATGAGCCCACCGCCCTGAGCTTTTGTGATCCTGGCTTCAAAGTAAACGCTCTGAAGCAAAGGAGCAAGACTTTCCCTTTGCTCCACCCACTAGCCAGACCCCTCCACCCTCACCCAACCTTTCTTTGGCAGAAGCTGATGCGACTCCCAGGAGGCCCCACCTTGACCTTCCAGATCAATAAGGTGAAGAAGGGTAGATAGGAGGGCCCAGCTTACCTGGAGAGGGCCCTGGTCACACAGGTGGTCCTTAGCCTCTCTTCACCCTCCCTTTCAGTACACGCTGATACGGGATGTTGTCTCTTCCCTGCGCCGGCACCGGATGCACGAGCAGCAGTTTAACCACCCACCCCTCCTGGTACTCAACAGCTTCGGCCCCCAGGGCATGCACATCAAGCTCATGGCCACCATGTTCCAGAACCTGTTCCCATCCATCAACGTGCACACGGTGGGCCAGATCATGTGACTGCTGCTGGGGGTGGTTGGGCTATTGGAGAGGGAGCAGGTATCACGGACCATACGTTATGTCTCTGTTGTGTGGAAAGACTTACTGGCATAAAGCAACTAACTTGATCTTAAATTCAAAGGCAAGGCTAGAGTTGATGTGATTTTTGTTGCTGAGAGGATCTCATGTATCTCAAGCTGGCTTCCAACTTTGTGGCTAAGGCTGGACTTGAACTTCTGATCTACCTTCTCTTTTATGCTTAGTATACCTTGAGAGGTGTACAAGTTACTTTTTAGGTGTTGGTAATCAAACTTGGGCTTTATGCACTGGAGGCCAGCACTCTACCAACTAAGCCCTATCTCTGCCCCTTTTTCTTGATTCAAGGTCATATGTTAGACCAGGCTAGGATTAGACTTGTGATCTTTTTTGCATTAGCCACCTAGCAAGACTAGAGTTCCAAGTACATTCCTGGCTCCACAGCTGCAGATGCTAAACCCCAGCACCAGCAGTTCTCAGAGACTTTGTCTCCTTTTAAGTCTGATGGTTGGCTTTGGAGGCCCCTGCAACTGAGACTTTGAGCTAGTGCTCCAGACAGTCTGAGGACCCTAACACCTGGGGCACCTAGTGCCTTCTGCAGACAGACTGCTGGAGAAAACCAGCTCTCTTTCCCAGTTTTAGTCCCTGGTTTCAGCAGAGTCCACAGGCAGCTCATGGGTCCCCTTCATCTGCCCCCAGGTGAACCTGAACACCATTAAGCGCTGCCTCCTCATTAACTACAATCCTGACTCCCAGGAGCTGGACTTCCGGCACTAGTGAGTGTTGATGGGGGGACTCGGTGTGGGACAGCCCATGCACCTGATGAGAATTCTGCTGCTGAGATTGTGTGATTGCTCAGACTCAAAGTAAACGCCCTGATGCATGGACAGGAGAGGGCACAGAGCTGACCTTGGACTCCATGACCCTTCACCTCTCCCTCTGCTCCCACCATTGCAGTAGCATCAAAGTGGTTCCTGTGGGTGCAAGCCGGGGCATGAAGAAGCTCTTACAGGAGAAGTTCCCTAACATGAGCCGACTGCAGGACATCAGTGAGCTGCTGGCCACGTGAGAAAGCGGGTGGGTGGCGGCTGTTGCTCAGGTCCTAGATCTAGCCTGGGGAACACCCAAGGTAACCTGTTGTCCTACACAGGGGTGTGGGCCTGTCAGATAGTGAGGTGGAGCCAGACGGAGAGCACAATACCACAGAACTGCCCCAGGCTGTGGCTGGCCGTGGCAACATGCAGGCCCAGCAGAGTGCCATCCGACTTACAGAGGTGAGGGGTGGTTATGATGGCCCTCGTAGCTCTCAGTCCCAAGCTTAGTCTGACTCTCCTCCTATCCATGTGTTGCTAGATTGGGCCCCGGATGACACTGCAGCTCATTAAGATCCAGGAGGGTGTTGGAAACGGCAATGTCCTCTTCCACAGTTTTGGTGAGGGGACAGGGTGAGGCCAGCCCATGAGAGCAGTGTTCAGCCCCATTGTGACCTTGACAGAAATGTCTGATCCTTCCTTACAGTACACAAGACCGAGGAGGAGCTGCAGGCCATCCTGGCAGCGAAGGAGGAGAAGCTACGGCTGAAGGCGCAGCGTCAGAACCAACAGGCAGAGAACTTGCAGCGCAAGAAGGAACTGCGAGAAGCCCACAAGTATGCAAAGGCACTGGACAGAAAGGGAAGAGCTGGGAGCCTGGTCACCTGGGCAAGCTGCCTCATGACGCACTTGTCCTCCAGGAAGAAGAGCCTGGCAGGCATAAAGCGAGCCCGTGCAAAGGCTGATGGTGACAGTGATGCTGAGGACCCGGGGGCACCTCCAGAGGCAGTGGGGGCAAACCAGCCTGAGGAGGAAGAGGATGATGCTGAGTATTTCCGCCAGGCTGTGGGCGAGGAGCCTGACGAAGGTGTGCGCCAGGGCAGCAGGAACTGTGCTGGTGACACCTTGGCCCTTCTATTTCTTCTAAGGACCTTAACCACTTCTCTCCCTACAGACTTGTTCCCTACAGTGGCTAAGCGGAGACGGCAGGGGAAACCTCTGGGCAAGAAGCAGCGAGGGAAGGAGCAGCGGCCTGGTAATAAAGGCCGAGGTCAGGGTGGCAACTGGCGGGCTCTGAAGCTGCGTGGTAGATCCCAGAGAGTCAAGACCAAGCTAGGACCCAGAACTACATACCATGACTTGGGCCAGGCATCAAGGAGAGGAACCTGAACCTGCCTGGCAGTGGGTGGACATGGATGCCCCAGATTGGGGTCCGGAAGCTGCTCTGGAGTCGAGTGCAGTCCGGTTTCCTTTCATAAAGGAACTGCCCAGTTCTTACCTCCAATAAACCTGAACATGGCACTTTTTGAGTCTTTGGTTGGGGCAGGGCAGAGCTTGGTACTTGGTTGTGACAGGCCCAGCCCGGATCCTGCAAGGAGGAAGTAGGCTAGGTGGGAGGTGTCACTCTGACTGGCTATGCCAGTAGAGATAGGCCAGTGAACAGACTGCTGGGAACCTAGGCAGGACCTTGTATAGCCCAGAAGCTGCAGTGATCAAGTCTGCCCTCCTAGGTGAGCCAGCATTCAGCCAGTTGAGATGGGACATGTGTGCTAGTGCCAGCTCAGGGGGACATTAAGGGAAGGGTGGTGAGAGGAGGTACTAAGGGAGTTTAAGGTGGCCAGGCCAGAAGTAACCCAGCACACTGCTTGTGGGTTTTTTTTGTTTTTCAAGACAGGGTTTCTCTGTGTAGCCCTGGAACTCAAGAAATCCACCTGCCTCTGCCTCCCGGGTGCTGGGATTAAAGGTGTGTGCCACCACTGCCCGGCTGCTTGTGGTTCTTAGGCTACTTGGGGATGGCTGCTTGCTGGAAAGGAACATGCAAGACTAAAGGGGGGGGAGGTTATTTGGTAAGGCTACAAAGTGGGTACACTAGTGGTTTCGGGGGACCTAGTCAGGGTCCGGTGCCTACCTAGCCTTGTTTCCAAATCAGTGGCCCTGACCCACTCCATCTGAAGATAGATTGGTCCTCTTTCAGGTAAGGGACCTGCCAGGCTGCATTTGCATGTAGGCCTCTACCTGCTCAACACTCACTTGTAGGAAATTTATGCAAACAGGAGAAAGGCCCGAGGCATGTGGCTCAGGTACTCTGCCCACAGGTAACTTGTTCTGGGCACAAGTACTTGGAGCTGCTGGCGAGTACATTTTCAGGACTTCCTCTGGCTCATCCTGATTGCAGAGTTCCTCTTGGCCACAGCGGGCAATGGCCTGGCCCTGTACAGTTTTATCACTCGAGCAGAGGTCCTGGCCTCTGTGCAGCTGGCAGTCAGCAACCTGTTCTATGCACGAACACTGCCTCTGGCTGCCTTCTCCCCACCTGAGAACAGGCGCTTCGGGGATGTAGCATGTCTCCTGTAGAGATTTGTCTCCACCTGCAACCCGCTCAGCATCTTCTTCAGCCTTAGCTAGTACATGGTGGTTGTGCTGCTTTACAGGAAGACACCCGTGACCCAAGCAGGCCAGCTGGTCATGGCCATCCTGTGTGCTGCCCCCATGGTTGCCTTCTCCTACCAGAAGCAGCCCCAGCAGACTTGGGGCATGCAGCGACAACAATCTTAACGCCTGTGTCAAGTCCCTAGAAATGGAGGACAGACAGACAGCTAGAGGCCTTCAGAACCTACAGCTTAAGCCTACCAGGAGTGGCTGGCTTCCTGCCCCTGCTGCTCACACTGACAGCCTACAGTGTCGTGGGGCTGGTGGAGCTACGCGGCCAGAGCATGAGCACAGCCCAGAAGCTGCATGTGGTGGTGCTGGTGGCCAGCGGTCACCCTACCACATCACACAAGTGCTCCGTGTGGGTGCCAAGTTGCGCTGGATGGCTCGCTGCCCCAGCTTCTCCAGCAAGGTGCAGGCTGAGCAGGAGCTGGAGCTGCGGCCCTTCCTTGGCTACCTGACAACATGCATGCTTGTGCCCCTGGCCACATGCATGCACCCCTTGCTCTACACGGCTGTGGCACCCAGCCTAAGCTGCCACTTCTGTCACCGAAACTGAGGACAAGAGCCCTCACCAAGACTTGCCTCTAGAAGGTACAACCACTCACCAAACCCAGCTGAGCCCATGACCTGACCACTGAAACCTCCTTGCCACAGGCTGGGTTGTGACAACAGCTCCTAAGTACCAAGGGTCCTCCAGTTACCCCTCAAGGCTGGTGCCTCACCCGTGGAAGCTGCCTCCCATCCAGGACCTCAGGCTGACAGAGGGACACCGCCCCCCAGAGGGAGACCCATGAAAACAAGCAGGACACAGTGCATTTGGAGTCTGTTTACTGGAAGCTTTCTGTCCCTGAGGCTCTGGACAACGGCAGCAAGTAGCAGATGTCTTATTAATTCGTTGATGGCCTGGAAAGAGAGAAGTCGTAAGGATGCAGGTGGGGACTGGTGACCCTGAAGGGTACCCGAGACTGCACTCACACACCAGGGAAGCCCGACCTTGCCTGCTTAGGACCAGTAGCATCCTGCCTGGCAAGGTCTCCCAGAGAATAAAGGACCTTCCTGCAGACAGGCCTGGCAGCCACATAAGCAGGCTGGGGAGAATGTGGAAAGGGGTAGGAGGGTCCTTACTTGGCCCACTCGACATTGAGGATAAGATGGTCGTAGCCAAAGCCAGACACCCCTGCAATGGCACGCGCAGCGTCCTCCCGGCGGTGAAAGCTGATAAAAGCAAAACCCTGTGGTCCAGGGGAGACAGCGAGGTGGTGAGAAGTGGGTCAGGGGTTGGTGGTGAGAAGTGGGTCAGGGGTCGGTGGTGGGTAGCGGGTCAGGGGTCCCTACGCTCCAGCTACCCATACCCAGCCCAGCTCACCCACCTTGGACTGCCCAGTGGTCTTGTCCTTGGCCAAGTAGATTCGGGAGATGGAGCCGAAAGGCCGGAAGAGTTCCTGCAAGTCAGTCTCACGAGTGTCCTCAGACAGGTTAGTGACACGGATGGTGGCATTGTCATCAGCTTTGTGGGCGGGGCAGGGAGAAGCAGCAGTGAGAAAGATGCCATAGCTGGACCCCACACCCACAATGCAGGAGTAATTACGGGGTGTCTAGTTATCCACTTGCTACTCACCTCTGCGGTTTGGCTGCATAGACTCCCCACGGCGGCTGGCCCCATCCCGGAGACTAGGGGGTACATACTTCCCTGTCTTGTTCTGGGTGGCCTGCACAGGCTCCAGCTCTGGAAAGCAGCAGACAAAAGTTATACAGCCCCAGTCCCCAGGTGGAGGCATCCAGTCATCCTTTGGCGACCCAAACATCATATCCATGAAAACATCAAAGTCTCTGTTGACGACATGGGCAGAGATCCGGGCACCCGCAGCCCAGCACTGCAGAACCCCACAAGCTAGAGAAAACCAGCCTGGCAGCATCCAGACTACAGGCATGCGACAGTGAGGGCCATCCTAGGCTATGCATCCATGACAGTGAGAGGCAAAGCTCCATGCGAGTCACAAGAGGCAGCTACCACACTGGACACCACATCAGATTTTGGTCTACAGAGCCACACTGAGCCCAGCACATGCATGGGTGTTGCCTGAATACATGTGTACATCCATACACACGTGCATGTCCAAGTTAGAATAAGCCATCAGTCACTCTGACATCAGAATGACCATGTCCGAAGCCACTCCAACTTGGCCACAGGTGATGTGGGGAAAGAAAAGAGCACACTGCAAAAGGGACAGCTGAGGCCCCTCCCGGGTGTCCCATGCCCACACCTCCTGGCAGTTTCTCCTTCTCCCCGGTAGACAGGCCCAGCTGCTCAGCCAGCTCCTTCTGCATGGGTCCCAGCGTGTCCTTGTAGGGGCAACGGGTGGTCCAATGGTCGCCCTTGCAAATGCGGCAGGACACAATCTTCTGGCCCTTGAGCTTGTTCATTGGGTCCTCCTCCTCTTGGCAGTTTAGGTCCTGGTGGGAAACAAGGAGGGAAGGCTCAGAGGGAGCTGTGCTCCGCCCACACCACCCCCACTGCGTTGCTCGGCCTCCCGGTTCAGCCTGCTCACCTCTTTGCTAGTGATGAATGTCATGGAGACGTCATCACTGACTGTGGTAGTGGCCACATTGGGCCCCGGTGGGTCAAACTCCGAGTTGCCAAACTTCTTCCAATTCTGGGCTCCCAGAAAATGATGGGGAGAAGTGAGGAAAGGCAGGAAGGATCCCGCAGTGGATACCCCAGGCAGACAACCATTCTGGGGCCTTGAATCCTAGAATCTAGTCTCCCTAGAGGCCTTCCATGCGTGTGGCCATTTCCTAAGTTAGACATGGTGGTACACAACTGTCACCCCAACACTTGCCAGGTGCAAACAGGAGGATCCTGAGCTGCAGGTCATCCTGAGACACAAGCTCAAAACCAGCCTGAGCCATATAAGGCTCCATCTAAATAAGTAAATAAATACATAAGAAAAGAAAAGGTGCTGGTGATATGGGTCAGTGTGGGAAGTGTAGTCTACTTTGTACACTTAACAACCTAAGCGTGAATACTCATATAAAAAGCTGAGTACAGGGCTCAACTGTGCCACTGCAGTCTCTGGCCAGGTCCATGGGCCAGCTCCTACCAAGAGTGAAGGAGGAATCACCCAGACCTTAGGAACCTTGAGCCAGTTAAACCTGAGACTCATTTCCTTCCTGTAAAATGGGGACCACAAAGCTCCCTGCCTCCCTAAGCTGGCCTGGAGATTGAGAAGCCATGTCCTGCTAAATGGCTGGCATGGGACCTTGCTCTCAAGCATTGCTGTCCTTCCTCTATAAGCCCTCGCGCCCCTTGGTAAGGAGAGGTTGCTTGCTTCTTCATGTAGACAGGACAAAGGAGAGAGAATCTAAGCCAGGACTCAAGAGGCCGAGGCAGAAGCATTTAAAATGAAGAGTACAAAGCTAAAGCCTCTCACACATAACAAGCAGGAAGCGGTGGCAATGCCTTTAGTCCAAACACTTGGGAGGCAAAGACAGGTGGATCTCTGAATTCAAGGTCAGCCTGGCCTACAGAGAGTTCAGGACCCCTAGAGCTAAAACAAATCACAAACAAAATTACAAACAAAAACCCAAGAGGGCAGGATATGTCTCAGTACAGCATTTGTCACAGAAGTGCCCCCCAGAGTGTGATCCCAAGCGCCCACAATGAAAACTGTGCACAGAGGCATGCACTTGCAGGAAGTGGAGACAGCAGGATCTAGTGCCCAGCAGGCCTGGTCTAGTTCCTAATATAGAGAGACCATCTCAAACCCAGTGTGATGTGCTGTGTGCTCGGGGGATGGTACTGTGCACACCTGCCCACGAAGGGAGAACAACTACAAAAGTTTCTAACTTTATCTACTCACGGGCCCTAAACGTTCAAGGCCCGACACCAAACCTTTATTCTACATCAACAAAAAGGGGCTTCCCAACTCCTCTGGGTCAGTTCTGGAGAACATCCCCACCCCTAAGATGAGGAAGACTCTCACCTTCCTCCTTGCCACAGCCTTTGATGCCTTCCGGGTCTCAATCCTGAAGGTTCTGACAATCTGAAGATGGAAGAGAGAGGAGTGCTTCCAGAGTCTCAGGCCGTGCCTCAGCCATCCAAAGTGACACTGTCACCCCTCACCACCGGTTGCGCCCACCTGAGCCTCACCTTGAATTTCTTCCCATCTTCCTCTATCTTGTACTCAGTCACCGTCTTTATGTTCCCATTGATGACTTCCTTGGGAGGCGGCAGAGGGTCTGGAGGAAGATGACAAAAACTGACTCCTGGGTAGTGGGGACTGGGTGGAAAGTAGGCTTGAGAGTTGGAAGAGAGAAGGGAGCAGGCAGGGATGGACGTGGCTCACCTCCGGGCAGTAACTCGGGCTCTGGACTGGTGTCACCGGTGGACAGAGGGATTCCTTTCAGGAGTTCGCTGGTGACACATTTGTCTGCCAGAGGGAATTCGGGGAGGTAGGTAAAAGTGAGCCACAGGGCTGGAACTTTCAAGCCTATGTGTGTGTGTCTTTGCGGGGGGCACAGGGGCACAGCGCAAGGCGAGGGTGGGGCTGGCCACGCGCGGCCCTGGCCTGAGCGTGGGCACCCGGCTCTGGCCGCGGGCGGGGCCGCGCACAAGCACTTACCGTCCTCTCCCTCCTCTTCCACCTGGTCGGCCCAGCTGGGCTTCGAGCTGCGGAAACAGGAGATCGGTGAGTGGATCCCGGCCCCCACTTCGCCCGGACCACCATACACCCCAGAGCTGCCCCCACACGGCCTCTCTGGTGACCCCACCGCCACCCCACACTTACTCAAAGTCGCCAGTCGGCATCTCGAAGTCTTACTCCACGCAGCTCCCAGCCCGGGTAAAGACCGGAAGCCTGGGTGGAAGAGGCTTCCGGTTCCGCGGCCGCAGCCTAGAGCGGCCAGACCGCGGTGAACACAGCGCCTCCCTGAGGACAAAGGTGGACACGCGGGTCTCGCGGACCTCAAAGCGCTGACTGAGATCCAACCTGGAAAAGCAGTCCAGAAAAGAGCTTCTAATACCTTTTTAAACTTTTTTTCCCTCTTTTGGGTGATGGGGCTAGACAACAGTGTCTCATTCTATAGCTAGGATAGCCAGTAACTCCCTGAAATCCTCCTGTCTCAAGGTTGAAATTACAGGCTCATGAGCATCATTCCCAGGTGGCCTTGATTGACTACGAGGCTGTCCTGAAACTCGTGATGTACCCCAGCTGTCCTTGAATTCATAGGAATCGTTCCACCTCACTTGTAAGTGCTGGAAATACGAACATGAAATCACCACACCCGAAACTGATTCGTGTTCTCACTCTTCCTGGAGAATTACAGTGTTCAGCCACCAGTAATCCCAATGATAGAGGTGGAAGCTGGAAAATCATGAGTTAAAGGCCATCTTCAGCTACCTCTGGATTCCAGGCTAGCCTGTGCTACATGAGACTCTGTCTCCAAAACTAAAACCCTGGGGTCTTGTTCCCCAGGCTTTCCCCTGAACTCCTGAATGCAAGCAATTCACAAATAGCTGGGACTATAATTATGTGCCAATAAGCTTGGCTGAAAAGCACATGTATCAAGAATGCCTTTGCTCCATATTGTTTGGAGGATACCAGGATGCTTGTTAGTTGAAGAAACAGACTCAGACCAAACCCCTTTGTCCTGTACTAGGACATCCTTTCTCTGAAAAAGAGGCAGCCTTGGTTTCCTGTGCTTCCTTTTCTGTGTAGCATGCTAGGTTTTATCATCTAAACTTGTGTGTGTATTTGTATTGTGCGAAGACAATATGCTTGTGCATACACAAATCCTTATGCCACACAGCACACACGTGGAGGTCAGGGACATTTTGCAGACCGTCTCTCCTTCCACTATATGGTCCTGGGACTGAGCTCAGGTCTTCAGGCTCGGCAGCAAGCCTCCTGTTGGGGTCCAGTAATCACCTCAAAACACATGAACGCCAACCTCAGTCAGACAGGCATAGTTTATTGAGCATACATTTCAGGTTGACCAGGGCCACAGTCCAGATTCAGGACCTGAACTATGACTCCGACTTAAGATCCTGCAGGGTTTTTAAGCTCAAAATCCACAAACATCTGTGCCAAGTTACTTCACCATCCAGGATTTAGGGGTGGGGATTTCCTTAGGAACATGTCTTTGCTGCACATTTCTCCTGCTACCACTGGTTGGGGTATCCACCTGTGGCAGGAGATTTGCCTTGTCTAACATTCATGTCTTAATGGGCCAACCAGGACGTCAGTTACCCACGTACATGTCTCTCTCTACCAAGTAGGATGTCAGCTTCCAGGGAGGTCTTAAACTTAAACTTTACTCAGCCATTACTCAAAATGGAAGTCTTATTACAAATAGTTTCTTATATTGGAATAGGAGCTGTCTCTCCCTCTCTCTTTCTCTCTCTCTCACTCATCTATTTATTTTATTTATATAAATACATTGGAGCTGTCTTCAGACACACCAGAAGAGGGCATCAGATCCCATTACAGATGGTTGTGAGCCACCTTGTGGTTGCTGGGAATTGAACTCAGGACCTCTGGAAGAGCAATCAGTGCTCTTAACTCCTGAGCCATCTCTCCAGGCTGCAGTTGTCTCTCTTATGTTGGGGTCCACCCCAGGGACAGCTTATAAAGGCAAATACCATAAAAACTTATATATGGCTCAGGAAGTGCTGTTGGGTGGTTGGTTTGGGTCCAAGCTTATTGTGGGTAACTATACAAAGCAGTTCTACTGACTTCTATCGTGATTGGTTTCCAAGGGCACAGAGCATAACAGAATATGCAATCAATCTTGGCATTAGAAAGTTTCCTAGTGAGCCGGGCCGTGGTGGCGCACGCCTTTAATCCCAGCACTCGGGAGGCAGAGGCAGGCGGATTTCTGAGTTTGAGGCTAGCCTGGTCTACAGAGTGAGTTCCAGGATAGCCAGGGTGACACAGAGAAAACTTATCTCGAAAAAATAAAAAATAAAAAAAAGAAGTTTCCTAGTAACAGCAGAAACATATGAGAAAGTTTCCTTATAATGGCAGGCTAGCCAGGTAGGCTGGCAAGCTGACTCGGTGGGTAAAGGTGCTTTCCACAAGCCTGGAGTTCAACTCCAGGACCCATCTGGGGGAAGGAGAGAGCTGACTGTAGCAGGTTGTACCCTGAGCTGCACATGTATACCACGGCGTGTTCTCACACACTTTATTGTAGTGGAATGCCTGTAGAATCATGGTATCTGGGGTGAACATCAGAGCGAAGAGCTGTTTTCAGTAAACAAAATGGTCCAGTTCCAATGCCAGGGAAGTCGAGGCAGAAAATCCGAGAGTTTGAACTCAGCTGGGAATGAGGAAACAGAGTGGGGTCATGACTCAAGTAACAAACAAAAAATAGACTGAAAAGTTAGTCCTAGGTCTTCATCCTCCGTGCTGGGGAACAAAGTAACTTTAAGGTTTTCTGTGGTAACTTACTGTTTTCTTGTGAGAAAAACTTCTTGCAGTAGCCACTAGAGGGCACTAGAGTAGAGCAGCCAGAGAGGGAAGGAGGTTTGAGAACCAAGGAAAGAATCCCAGCTGCAAACCACCTTTTAGGAAGGTGACCCAAGGGGGGGGGGGGGGGATGGTGTACACACCTGGCTGAGGCAGGAGTGCCATCTCAAGATCAAGGCCAGCCTGAGTTACACAGCAACACCCTGTTTGTAATGAAATAAAAAGAAAACAGTGAGGCGAGTTTTAAAGGTACAAATATAAAATATTGATAGGATTTCTGCTTGAAACCTAGTAGATTGACTTATGGCAAATTGTATGCAAAGACGGTACAGTCAGAAGGCTGTGGAGGGGAGGAGAGGGGCTGCATATAACTGTCATCAGCTCAGCTAGGAGCAGTGAGCCTCCAAAGGCCCCTCACACTGCACAGTGAAAACCTATAGATACATAGTGTTGCTCTTTTTTCTGGGGAGTCTTGTGTAGCTTTGGCTGGCCTCAAACTTGCTACATAACTGAGGATGACTTCATGCTACTGACCTTCCTACCTCCACCTTCCCAGTGCTAGGATGACAGGCAAACACTGTCACGGCTGCTTTATTTAGTGCTAGAAGTGTAGCCCAGTGCATGCTGGGCAAACTGTCTTTATTAGGTTCCTATTGCTGTGATAAACACCATGACCAAAAGCAACTTAGAGAGGAAAGGGTTCGTTTTATCTTACAGTGTGAAGTCCTACGCTGAATGAAGTCAGAGCAGGAACTTAAAGCCTGAAGCAGGGGCCGTGAGGAGTGCTGCTTACCCATGGCTTGCACAGTTGGCTCTTGATTGTTTTGTTTTGGAGACAGAGTCTATCCTGTCTGTCCGGAGACTGGCTATTTAGACCAGGCTGGCCTCTAACCCACAGAGATCCAACTGCTTCTCCAGTTTTGGGAGTAAAGGCATGAGCCACCATGCTCAGTCTGTCAGTAGGCTTTAAAAAGCAAACTAAAGCAAGGCATCACGGTGTAGACCAGGCTGGCCTTGAACTCATAGCAATGATCCACATTCCTCTGCCTCTAGAGTGTAGGAACCAAGGGCATCTTCCATGCCTAACCCTTAAACAAGTTTTCAAAACATTTTTTAATATTTATTTTGTGCGATTAGTGGCGATCAGAGAATAACTTTCAGGCATTGCCTCTCATCTTCCATCACTGGGTTCAAGCGATCTGACTCACGCCATTAGGCTTGGCTGCAAGTGTGTTTATCCACAGAGCCATCTGCATGGCCCCATATCTGAGCATCACGCCTCTGCTGAAAGCCTTTCCCTTCACTGTAGCTTAAACTCACCTCACCTTAGCACCACGCATTACCCCAAGGAGTCCTCTAGAGGCCAGGTGTGTCTGTGTGCTGGGTGTGAAGAGGCAGGGTTGTTATCTTGGTACTTCAGAAGTGGAGGCAGGAGGTCAAGGCTAGCCTCAGCTACATAATGAGCTTGAGAATGACCCAGGCTATAGGAGACTCTATCTCAAAAACAGAATATAATTCTGCAGCATTTACAGGGGATTTGATGGATCTCTCAGATCCTGTGGCATGCCACCCACTTCTAGGTGTTTACCTTAAAAAAGAAACACCAGCTGCTGCCGATACTGTTTTGGCCAGCCCTTTGACGTACTAGATGGATCTCTTGAAACAGACATATACATGCAGCTGGGAATAGTGCCTCATACCCGCAACCTCAGTACTGGAAGAAAATGAGACAGGGGGATCATTGCCAGTTTGAGAATCAGCCTAAATAAATAAATGAGCTCCAGGCTAGCCTGAGCTACAAAATGAGACTTGTCTCAAAACAACTAGCATAAACTCTCTCAGGCCACTCTCACACCAATAACCTCAGCACTCAGGAAGCCAAGGCAGCCAGATGACAGCAAGTTCAAGGCCAGCCTGGGCAACAAAGTGAGACCCAGAGAATGCCTGGCCTGCACAGTGAGTGGAGGTGGGCACAGACTCAAGGTTGCTCAGGATGCTTAGAACAAGTAATAGGTGAGCGCTCAGCCCTAAGCAAGACTTCTACATATCCCTGAACCCGAGAGGAGGCCGGGAGAACGTAAGAAGCAGAACAGCCACAGTGCATCCTCAGGACAAGACAGCCATTGCAGACATGCCTCTAGCATCAGCAGCAAACCTGCACGGGACTGCCATGTCAAGTCAGGTGTGGATGAAGAGGGATTCACAAAGCTCTGCCCTCCCTTCTGAACTACTGGCAGATACGGATTCTAGACCATCATAGCCTGGAGTCATATACCCAAGGGTGAGCCCACCAGGCTGCAATGGCTAGTTCCTAATTGGTGGCCACACAGATGACCTGGGCAGGAGTGGTAGAAGTTCAAGGCCAGCCTGAGCTATATAGGACTCTTATCTCAAAGTTGTTTGTTTGTAGAGATAGGGCCTCTGAGTAGCCCTGGCTGTCCCAGAACTCAATCATTAAACAAGATTGACATCAAACTCAGAGATCCACCTGCTCAAAAAAAGTTTAAAATGAGCGTTTTGCATCAGTGTGTATGACTGCAGTACCCACAGAGGCCAGAAGAGGGTGCCAGACCGTGGGGACTAGAGTTTACAGGTAGCTGTAAACCATTATGTGGGGTACCGGGAACTAAACGCAGGTTCTTTTTTTTTTTTTTTTTGGTTTTTCGAGACAGGGTTTCTCTGTGTAGCCCTGGCTGTCCTGGAACTCACTCTGTTGACCAGGCTGGCCTCGAACTCAGAAATCTGCCTGCCTCTGCCTCCCAAGTGCTGGGATTAAAAGCGTGCACCACCACTGCCCAGCTAAACCCGGGCTCTTTGTAAGAGTAGCTATTACTCATAACTGCTGAGCTGTCTCTCCAGCCTCCACTTCTATGCTCGGTCAACTCGCTTCGTGGAAATACAAATTTCTTCATGAATAAGTTACACAGCCAGGCCCTGGTGGCGCACGCCTTTAATCCCAGCACTTAAGGGGCAGAGGCAGGTGAATCTGTGGGTTCGAGGCCTGCCTGGTCTACGGAGCAAGTTCCAGGACAGGCAAGGATGTTACACAGAGAAACCCTCCCTTGAAAAACCAAAAAAGTTACCCTTAGGCACAACTGTTAGAAAGAAGTCAGGAAAAGGCTTGGCATTGCTCCTTTTAATGAGTGACTTTAAGGTGACTTCTGTACATTTCCAGTGGTGAAGCGTGTGGGGCAGGGGTCTGCGGCAGGCAGTCTGACACCCATCTGAGCACAGACTGAAAATTCTGGGAGACCCAATGGAATATCCATGAGGGACCAGACTATGTTTTTAGCCGACGCTCCCGGAAGACTCCTGTAAAAACAGCTGCAGCTTTCACAACCTGGGAAGAGATCCGCTCTCCTGCCAACAGCGGCGGCAGGCTCTCCCGCGACCTGAAGCCTCCCGCTCTCGGCCCGAGCACTGGGGCATGCGCCTCTCGGGGATTGCGCTGCAGTCAGGACCTGGCTCGGAATGGGAGGAAGCCGAGGAATAGCCACAACCAGAAGATCTCCTGGAAGGACATCCATGACCTGATAACTGCTGCCCAGGCCACATGCCCTCCACAAGCCCCCCCCCCCCCGTTCTCTTGGCTGTTCTTGTCATTCTTCATGCTAACTCTGCTACTGCCCAGCCTCTCCCTAACCTCCCCAACACCTACCACTGGAGATTCTATGCTAGGGAAACCTACAACGGACACAACAAGGTTATAGGGACCCAAGACTGTCCACTTGAAGGATGCCGAACCGAGATTGAGATCCCTCTACATCCGGACTCTATCTCCACTATCCCCAGCCCTTTTCTCTGCTTTCCCTACCGAAATACAGGCGAATGTCTCCAGGAAGTCTCCACATATGGAGGTTGCAGACACTGGAGCTGCAGGATGGAATCCACCAGTCATGGTGGCACCATGCTTGCCAACCTTAAAACTCATTTTCAGCTTTCATCTCCAGTGAGCTTGTTCCTGCCTCCAAATCAATCTTTACTCATGCTAATATTATCCAACAGGAAATTCAGTCTCAGAAGGATCTCCGAGCTACCCTCTCCTGGCCACGGGACATCCAGTATGCAGCCGACCTCCTTCCCTTAACCATCCACCCCAACTCCTCCCAATGCTTTGTCTGTGCTTCTCTCTCCCGACCATTATTAGCAGCTGTTCCCGTTAACATTTCCCTTCACAACCTTCAGGAACCCCTAACCACCAGAAAAGCACAGGACATTCCCCTCTTTGACCTGTGCCCCCCTCTTTGCCTTGTAGGGCCCTCCTCAAAACCTCATCTTACATATGTCC
>CM052706.1:93623220-93731253 GCA_028551405.1 Uromys caudimaculatus | reverse complement strand
ACCCCTAACCACCAGAAAAGCACAGGACATTCCCCTCTTTGACCTGTGCCCCCCTCTTTGCCTTGTAGGGCCCTCCTCAAAACCTCATCTTACATATGTCCATGATATTACCATCACTAAATCAGTGTGCGTTAACCCTCCTGCCCTCCTCTGGTGGGAAGGCACTACCGGTGTCTGTACTAACCCCTCTTCTCAAGGCTCCTGCACTCCCGTGATAACTGTCCCCCAGGTCTATCTCTACAAACCCAAAGAACTTGCCCTGCAGATGGGAGGAAGTTGAAAGAAGAGAGAAATCTTCATCCCTCTGCTCATCGGACTAGGCCTTGCTGTCTCACTGGGTGCAACGGGAACTGCTGGAGCAGCCCTTGTCCAAACACAACATCTGGCCAGCGACTTCCAGGACAAGCTCGATCAGGCAATGGCTTCCACCGCAGAGAGCCTTGAGTCTCTTCAATGCCAGATAACCTCCTTGGCAGGAGTTGCTCTCCAAAACCGGAGAGCCCTGGACTTGTTGACTGCTGACCAGGGAGGGACTTGTGTGTTGTTGGGGGAGGAATGTTGCTTCTATGTCAATGAATCTGGGCTGGTAGAACAAGATGTACACATGCTCCGGGGGAACCTCCAGGCCCACTATACTCCAAACACCCCTTCCCCTTGGTATTCTAACCCATTGGTAGCTTGACTTCTTCCCCTCCTTGGCCCCATACTAGCCATCGGAGCCTTGCTTCTCTTGGCACCTTGCCTCATTCAGTTTCTAAAGCAGCAGATGAGTAGCATTGCAAAGTTCACCACCAATCAGGTCTTGGTTCAGTATCAAACTGTTCCCAATATGGGAGACAGTTATTCTGATGACACCTCTCCCTTATAAAAGAAAAAGGGGGAACTGTGGGGCAGTGGTCTGTGGCAGGCAATCTGACACCCATTTGAGCGCAGGCTGAAAATTCTGGAAGACCCAATGGAATATCCATGAAGGACCAGAATTTGTTTTTAGCCGACGCTCCCGGAAGACTCCTGTAAAAACAGCTGCAGCTTTCACAACCCCTATAATATACAGAGGCCTGGCATGTGAGACTTGTCACATAGAAAGCAACTCTGAAACCTCCCACAAGCAAACGAGGCACTACAAAGTCCCCAGACCAAACCAATGGGAAGTATCAGTTGCCAAATCCCTGACCCCTCCCAAACAGTATATCAGACCATTCTGACCTGTGTAGTGCCCCTGCCTGCCCTGCCTGCTTCTGCCCGCCGCTGCCCGCCATCCAGAAGGAATAAAGGTGCAAAAACTACTCCAGTGTCTGAAAGCTTCTGTCCTAAGAGCTGTAACACTTTTGGCCTAGGAAGAGATTCACTCTCCCGCAACCTGAAGCCTCCCGCTTTCCAGGCCAAGTGCTGGGGCGTGCGCAAACAGTGGTGGGTGGGCCTCCTGGGGATCGCGCTGCAGCCAGGACCTGGCTCGGAACGGGAGAGTGGCCAAGGTGGCTCGCACTCGCAGCCCGTCCTGTCTCTGCCCCCCCCCCCCCCCCGGGGTCTGGCTCAGCACAGGGCGGTGAGTGCAGCGTCCTGGCGCTACAGGAGGGACAGAGGCAGAGGAAATTCTGTCCCCACTGGCACTCCCTCCCCCTTGCCGGGACCCTCGCATTCGGCTGGGCCAGAGACCCCCGAGGAAGACTCCCTGTGCGCAGCCCAACAGAAGAGGAGTAAGTTTGACTTACAGAAATTATTCTTGGGCTGTCTTGGTGATGCAGCAGGTAAGAGAGCTTGCTGCTAAAACCAATGCCCCTTTGACCTCTACGTGTGCACTAGGGGACACAAGGCCACACACAGGCACACAAAATACAGTGCAGCAAAAGTTTGGGCATGGTGGCACACACCTTTAGTCCCAGCACTTGGGAAGCAGAGGCAGGCAGACCACTGAGTTTGAGACCAGCCTGATCTACATAGTGAGTTTCAGGCCAGACGTGGCTACATGGTGAGACTGTCTCAACTCCTTACACACACACACACACACACACCCTCAACTGGATTAAAAAATGTCAGGTGTAACAAACGGTACCTTTAATCCTCTACTTGGAAGGCAGGGGCAGGCAGATCTTTTCTGGCCAACCTGTTTTATAGTTTCAGGCCAGCCAGGGTGTAGTGATTTGAATGACAATGGTGTATCTGAATGTGTGGTCCCTAGCTGGTGGAACTGTTTATAAAGGATTAGGAGGAGTAGCCTTATTGGAGGTGTCATTGGGGTGGGGAGTTGTGCCTCCCACTTGTGGAGATATCTCAGCTACTGTTCTAGCACCATGCGTGCCTGCCTGCTGCCCCGCCATGTTCCCCCCCACCCCCCGCGATTGTCATGGACTCTCTGAAACTGCGAGCAAGCCACCAAAATTGTTTTAAAGTTGCCTCGGCCATGGTGTCTTCACAAGTGACACAGTGAGATTCTAACTCAATACAAACAACGAACCCCTACTTCTGGAGCAACAGGATGACCCAGTGGTCGAGCGTTGATGTGCAAACCTGGCAAACGAGTACACAGGGCCCACACACAGGTGGATGCTGTCTTGACTTCCACATGTGAGCTGTGCCATATGCCCACCCCCATCATACTATAAAATTGACACGAGAAACTTGACAGAGCTGGGGGTTTGGATCAGCTGGTAGTGTGCTCGTCTGGCACTGCTTCTATCCCCAGCATCCCAGAAGATAGGTGCGGTAGTGCAGGCTGGTAGAACAAAGCCAGCCAGAGCTATGTGACGTCTCAAAGCAAACTCAAACCATCGAGCACTGTTCTGATCAAGGTCTGACCTTTGAGTTTCTGTTCCCTGAAAGAAAACCTCTGAACTTGAGCTCTGAAGAGTGGCCATTTCTTCAACACAGAAGCCTGCCTGTGTGTCCACACCTAGACGGGCTCGTGTGTGTGGGGGTGGAAGTTTGGCATACGCCCACTACGAGACGCCAGCGTGGAGCCACCCCGGCAACCTCACCCTTAAGACAGCCCACGGCCCTGTTAAAAGACAGTAGCTAAAAAAAAAAAAAAAAAAAAAAAAAAAAAAAAAAAAGCCCACCTTTAATCCCAGCACTTGGGAGGCAGAGGCAGGTGGATTTCTGAGTTCGAGGCCAGCCTGGTCTACAGAGTGAGTTCCAGGACAGCCAGGGCTACACAGAGAAACCCTGTCTCGAAAAACCAAAAAAAAAAAAAAAAAAAAAAAAAAAAACCAAACAAACAAAAAGACAGTAGCTACTACTACAGAGGCAAAGCGGCTTCCATCTACACAGAAATACATTTCCCAGTGATCTGTGCGGTGGTAGTTATAAATACAGGCAAGAGAACCAAGTTCCAGGCTAGCCTGGGCAACATAGAGAGGCCTTAAAAATTACTGCTATATTCAGTGCAGTAGCACTTGGAAGGCAGGATTGCCACAACTAGTAGTCCAGCCTGAGCTATACAGTGAACATAATGGTCAGACATGGTTACACAATACATCAAAAAGGTATGTGTTGAGCCCCAGTGACCCTGGAGTCTCTTCTAGGTCTTAAGCTAACTGGAGTTCTGCAGACAGGAGTTTTGAGGGCGGCTTAGCCATGGTCTCTTTTCTTGCTCCACGATTCAGGTCTTACGTCATCATGATCCCGGGATGGCTGCTTTATTACCAGACGCCACAATGCAAGGTCAACTCCAAAACAAAAAGGGCAAAGTGCCCATGGAGATTGGGCCAAGACCACCTTAAGAGGCTTTCTGGAAAGACCTACTAGAAAGTCTCATTTGCCTTTCACTGGGCAGAGATAGATGCAGTGGCGGGTCCATGGGCACCTTAAAGCACGAGCACCCCCCCCCCCCCGTTGGTGGGGACACTGTCAGAGAAGCCAATCACTAGCTGGGTGCTTTATAGAAGCGCTTTATTTTGAAGAAATATTACAACATATAAAACTACATCAAGTCTCACTTGCCACCTGTACAGTGGCAGATTTGATAGAATATAGAATAAAAAAACAAAAACAAAAAAACCCAAAAACACAAAACCTTAAAATTCAGAATGCACAAAGTACTACACGGCTTGGTCACAAAACAAACCTCATACAAACAGCTTAGTGTCAGCCAAGGCCACAGACACTGAGCACAAGACTTCAAATGATGGGGCTCAACAGGTTAAAAACATCAGTGCACGTGGGGCTCTGGGTGAGAGCGCTAGTCCTTGGTAGCTGCCTCCTCCTTGGCTTTAACTGCAGCTGAGGAGAAAAGAAAAGTCATTTGAGAATACAGCAGCACAGACGCTCATGGCTGGCCTTGAGAACCTGTATGTGGTTGGAGACATTCAGGACTGAGACATAGCTCCCCGAACTTTGTGCACCTAGGTGCCGGGGGGCAGCCCTTGAGACCTGTGCCTGCTGACTTGGTCTGCCCATTCAGCAGAATGCTCACACGGCCTCAAAAGCCACTGTGTGCTCTGCCCTGGCTCTACTACTCTGGCCTTGTGTGGACTTGGTATACACAGGCCCGAGGGACTAGAGCGGCCCATGAAGAAAGTGGCACATACCTGAGGCGCTCTCTTGAGCGCTGGCCAGCAGACAGAGCTTAATCTCCAGGCCAATGGCTTTGGCCAGTGGCGGTGGCACAGCATTACCCACCTGTGGGAAGGAAGGAGGTGACACCAGGTTGACATGACACCAGGCTCACCAGTGGCCTGACCATGACCTGGGCTTTATGGACTCTGTCTACACAAATGGCACATAGCCCTTCTGTTGTGATGCCCACACCCCCATAGGTCACTAATAGGTAGTTCTTTTTTGCTTGTTTAGTCTTTGAAACAGGGTCTCTCCATAGCTCTCTAGGCTGGGATCCAGAGATCCACCTGCTTGCCTCCCCAGTGCTAGCATTAAAGGCATGCACCACCACACCTGGCTAACAGTGAGCTTTTTAAAAGCTTTAGGAAAATCTGGAAGGACACACCCAGACCCAGTGTGATTCCCATTATGAGCCAAGGGTCTGGAGCAGGGGAATGGTCTGCATGGAGCCCGGGGCAGGTCGAGGTTTCTGGCACAGGCCTTTTTCTCAATAGCAATTCCCAACTAGGAACAGCCAGCCTAGGAAGGGCACTTGTGCCATTGTGTTGCTGACCCACACACTGTTACACAACCTGACTCACAAGCTGCGCCCCCCCCACCCCCGACTCCCGATGTGAGAGCTGAGGCCACTTGGTAACAAGCTCTGGTGATGAACTGACCTGTCGGTGTCTGTCCAGGATGTTGCCGAAGAACCGGTAGGTATCTGGGAAGCCCTGGGAGCGGGCGCATTCCCGCACGCTCACGACCCGGTGCTGTTCTGGGTGGAGCACCCGACCCTGCTTGCCCATGGGCTCAGGGTTGGTGACAGTGGTGCTGAAGAAGCCATCCCACTCCAGACGCCCGTAGAGGCCAGCCCAGTGGTTGTGCCGGTTCCCAGTGTGTGGCAGGCACCAGGGGATGAGGGTGGTGAATTGTCTGGATTCAGGGTCGCAGGCCTTGCCTGTTGCAATGGAACACTGAGCTATGGCCAAGGCTGGTGCCAGGCACCAGGGAGATTCTGAGGCACCTCATCTCTCATCTCTGCAGAGGGGAGTTCTTACAGCTGCGTGATCTGACCCCTCCATGCTGCTGTAACCTCACACCATGGCAGCACCCAGGCGTGGCCAGGCCTCTGGCTTAACAAGTAGATGTGTTGAATGGGGACTGCTAGGAAACCCCAGGAAGCCACCCCACTGAACAGCCAGCCCACACACAGGGCTGTCATAAGGGAGACTCATGGCTTTTGAGGAAGACCAAGTGGAAGGGGGTGACTGAAGCCTGGGGCCCCACCTTCTGCACAGGAACAGACTCCACGCAGGGCACCAGTGCTGCTGTAGCCATTCTTCATATCATGGTGGGTGTAGCACAGCTTATGGGCTATGACGCCATCTCTCAGCCGCACTTGTATGTTGGGCAGGTCGCGCCAATCTGATCCTGGGAACAGCGGGATGTGCCGCATGCGGGCGGCCACCAGGGGGCTCATGTCCTAGAACACAGGGAATTCCAGCCGGAACCCAGGTCAGGAAGCACAAGAGTACCCAGAGGCTCAGATCCCATCAGGAGGAGGAACTACCCAACCCTAGCTGAGAGACAGCCATGTAAGAACGGAGCTGAGGACACCTGGGGCATGTCTGGAGGGACATCCGAGATGAATACGCGGGACAAGGAGGTTCTACATGGAGTCAGCCGGGGAAGCCCATACAACGAGATCTGATGTATGAGAAGCCCATACAGAAACACTATTAAGAGGGTGTGTTGTGGGGACATTTGGATGTCAACCAGAGCCATCCAAAGATGACACTATGCAGGTTGGAGATCAGAGATGTTGATCCTTGAGGCCTGTGGAGGTGCAAGTAAGCCCAGGAAAGATGCAGGACCAGGCACTGGCAAGACAGCAGGCAGGGAAGCTACCTTGCAGATATGGTCCCTGAGGATGGGCTGGTAGTGTGATCCTCGCAGCTGCCTCTGGAACCATGACTGTGGCTCTCCATTGTAGGAAATCTCAGGTGCTGAGGCTCCATTCTGGATCTCGGGGAGGTCAGACATGGTATCTCGCACCGTGATGGTTCGGAAGGGACCCGAGCTCAGCCTGCAGCAGAAGGTGCTCTATTAGATGACAAGCAGGCGGTCTCTGCTGGGACTCAGGATTGTGAGGGGCAGCTGTAGTCTGGGCTACATCAAGCCTGCTGCCTACGCACAAGGTAGAACCTAAGGTGGAATGGTGCAAACCTGCACCAGTCTTGGGCTTCCAGCCAGAGTCTGGCACAGATCTCCTCAGTGAGCCGGGCAACATGACTTACTGCCGCTGCCCAGAACATGGGGAGCTCATCAGCACCACAACCACTATCCAAACATGGGGCAGAACACAGCTCCTACCTCGTAATGTTGCTAACAAACTTCTTGTCATCCACCACGACGCTCAGCTGGCAGGCACGGGGTGCAAACACATGCAGAGGTTCTGGGAACAGAGGCAGCTTCTCTCCTGGGGCTGCAGCCAGGATGATGGCCCTCCTTCGTGTCTGGGCCACACCATACTGTCCAGCCTGCGACAGAGGAACAGAGATGGCATTAGGCAGAGTGTGTGGCCAGCTGGTCTCTTCTCGGAGAGCTGAGCTGGAAAGCGAAAACAAATCTGCAACTCCCCAAATGACATGGCAGCTTGCCAGCAGTCTCAAGCTTTGCCCCAGTCAGCCAGGGCCACGCCATTTGCAAAACTCCCTACTTTGGCTAAGGACACAATCCCCAAGACTACAGGGACTTGAATGTCCAGAACTAAAATCACTTGTCTGCCTAGGCTCTTGCCATCCCAATTCTGTGACGCTCAGTAAGGCCGATCCCCAGGAGTGCTAACCCATCACTACGTCTTTCGACTCTTGCCCTGTCTCTCCTCACAGAACTCCTGCATCTGTAAGTGGATGGCCTCTGGGTGACCAACAAGAGAGCTCCTATCCTGGGTTTGCTCTCGATAAACCCTGTTCTGCCGGCCACTTCTCTCCTTGTGTTTTATTGACCTTACGTCTAAGCAGCTGCTGTCAATCCCAGCCCTCCTAAGGGCAGGCTGCAGGAGCCCTCCCTTCCCGACAGGCATGGAAGAGCATGGTTGCTAAGGCTGGCCATGAGCACGGGGCGAGGGGTGGGAACACAGCACTGGTCTCGTGTGGGCTCCCACGACTTTCAAGTTACTTCAGCACCCATTTGAACAGCTAATTTTGTTGTCTGCTTATGGACAAGTCCTGATCCTACCTACAACCCCCTTTTACTTGAGATGATTAGTGTGTGCAACCAGGTCTGTGTGGTGGTTAAGTATGGAGCCCAGGCTTCCTGAAGGTTAAACAAGTGCCCTACCAACTGGGTCCCAGCTACTCCTGATTACTTTGGGGTGCTGGGGACAAGACCAAGGCAATGTGCTGCTAGTGAATGACCACACTGAGCTACGGCCTAGCTCTGAATCCTGAGATGCTGGCCTTCAATCCATGGATCCTACTCCAGCCTTCCAGGATGGAGAAGACAGGCCTGTGCCACCGCACCTCGTCACCCCATGCTTTTTACTGTTTTTCTCCATGTAGCTCTGGCCATCCTAGAACTCTCTGTAGACCAGACGGCCTAAAACACAGATTTGCCTACCTGCCTCCCTTAGTGCTGGGATTAAGTGTGTGGTGCCATACCTGGCTAACCCTCTGCTTTTTCTATCTGAGCTGAGCCACTATCTTTACAACCATACTGCTGGTCACGCAGACCTCTGTTGCCCACAGCAGGCCTGAACACTCTCCTGGTTAGCGATGGAGAGCAGCAGACCAGGGACTGTCCTATGGGAGGCCATTTCTGTCCCTCTGCCTGCTGGTGCCCACCTGGAGCACACCAAAGGTGCATTGGTAGCCCATGCGGACCAGGCAGCGCAGTGTGAGCTTCAGCACCATGGAGCGCCGGTAGGACACAAAGTTCCTGACATTCTCCAGAAGGAAGAATCGAGGCCGGTAGTAGTCACAGTAGCTGTAGGGGCAGGAGGGACACAGTCATTACAAACCCCCACATGCCCAGGGAACTGGCAACAGGGCCCGGGCAGCTTCCACTGGGGCATGCTCCCACAAACCTGCATCTATGCTGGGAGACAGACAGACAGACAGACAGACACACACACACACACACACACAGAGCAAATTGACAGAGGGCGGAGGCCCGTGCTTACCTGAGGAAGGAGACCACTAGGGAGTTTTTGAACTTGGAGTAAGTACGGGAATTAAAGCGGTTCATGCCACTGAAGCCCTGGCAGGGTGGCCCACCACACAGCATCTCCACGTCGCCCTTCTGTGGCAGCCTCTGGCCCAGAGAGTTGGTCACCTCACCAGCCATGACCAGCTTCAGAAGCACGTTGCAGTCCTCTGTGAACACTGTGGTGCCAGGGTTGTTCAGCCGAAATGCCTGGGCTGCAGGGTCCCACATCTCGATGGCCCACAGCGTGTCCGAGATGCCTGGCAGGCACAAAGCCAGAGGTCTGCTATGTTTAATCTGTTTTAATTCTCTTTGCTCAAACATGCCTCGCCCCAGACGGACATGCTTTAAAGCCTCCCTACAGAGAGGCCGGGGGAGTCAGCACCAGCTCCCGCTTACCTGCTTGGTGGAATCCTTCTGATAACCCTCCACAGCCAGAAAACACATCCAGGGTCCGAAGCTTAGGCAGTTGGATGGCTGCCTCAGGCTCTTTGGGCTCTGGTGCCTGACTCTTCCCCTTCCCTTTCCCTGGAGGAGAACAGTTACCAGCCATCAGAAGGGCCACAGACTACTCTCCTCAGCCTTACTTAGGAGATGCTTTATCTTCTATGTGACCCAGAGCAGCCTCTTGGGAGACCTTCCTGATTCAGCCTCCCAAGCACTGGCATCTGTGATCCCAGAATTTGGGGGGTGGGGGCAGAAGTGTCTGGGCATGCACCGTATCTCACAGAACCACACTCAGGAGGACTGACAGACAGGACAAGGACACACCTTTCCCCTTCCCTTTCCCTTTGTTCCCAGGGCTTCGGGCGTGGTTTGGTGGGTCTTCAAAGCTTTTGGTCTTTGAATTGTAGGCCTGCAGAGAGAAGCCACATTAGTACAGAAGAAATGCATGGATCCCCTCACACCGTTTAAGAACTGACAGTCTCAATCTGAGTAGAACCACAGCCAATTAACCACCAGCGGAATCTGTTTGTCTGTTGGAAATAGACAAAACCTACAGCCAGCTGGTAGAGGTGCTGAGGCCCACGTATGAATCTGCGGCCAGTCCACACTATAGAGCAGCTGTCTACAACACACATGGGACTAAAGTGTACTCCTCCAAGAAGGGGGACACTCTCAACACGTACTAAAACCCTAGGCATGGCTGTTAGAAGCCACAAAAACAGTCGCAGATAAGTTATAATGGTGTAAAGACAATAAAATGTTGCATTCTCGACGGGCAGGGTGGCGCACACCTTTAATCCCAGCACTTGGGAGGCAGAGGCAGGCGGATTTCTGAGTTTGAGGCCAGCCTGGTCTACAGAGTGAGTTCCAGGACAGCCAGGGCTACACAGAGAAACCCTGTCTCGAAAAACCAAAGGGGGAAAAAAAGTTGCATTCTTGATTACTTTTCCTTTTCTTTTTTTTCCTTTTTTTTTCCAAGACAGGGTTTCTCTGTATAGCCCTGGCTGTCCTGGAACTCACTCTGTAGACCAGGCTGGCCTCAGACTCAGAAATCTGCCTGTCTCTGCCTCCCAAGTGCTGGGATTAAATCCCACACTGAAGACTCAATGGGGGGAGGGAGGAAGGAAAGCACAGGACTGTTAATTCCAGCACTTAGAAGAGGCAGGAGGATTTCTGACAGTTCAATGTCAGCCTAATCTGCACATAGAGTTCTAGGGCTATACAGTGAGAGCCTATCTCAAAGAAAACAAAACCAAAAACCAAACAGGTCTGGGGAGATGGAGTATCAGCTGCTCTTTCTGGGGACCCAGGTTCAATTCCCAGCACCCACACGGTAGCTCACAATTGTCTGTAGCTCCAGTTTCAGGGATCTGATGCCAGCACACAGACATACATGCAGGCAAAATACCAATTAATTCTCATGAAAATAAAAAAAAATATATATATATATCATTAAAAAACCCACACACGTATAAGCTGCTTCCTTAGTCTATCTGTCTCTCCGGTCCTAAGGCCCTATTGATCACTGAGCCTTGCCCCAGCCTGAGCCACTTTCTTGGACACCCTGCCCTCGCACATTTGCCCCTGAAGCCTCGCTCCACCTCGAGGAAGTAGAAGCGGTCGGGGCCGCCCTGTGAGTAATCCTGGATGCTCTCCAGCAGATCTTCTCCATACTCCACGGTGCAGCGGCCTTGCACGTCGCTGAAGTTCACCACAGCTTCCTCATTGCTCCAGTAAAGCAGGTTGATGTCAGCATGGTAGGTCGCCCGGGTGGACTTGTGGGTGTTCTCAGGCCTGGGAGGAGGACACCAGGCAGATACTACGTTACCACAAATTTATAGTCACAGGCCAGAGCACCCTCATTTCAAATGCCTGGAACCAGCAGCTGGGTGCTGAGTCCGAGAACAGAAGTCTTATTAGTCTTGTACAGTCCACACCGCAGCTTCAAGGTCTTTTAGTTGCTGAGACAGTGTCTTGCTCTGCTGCCCAAGCCACCCTCCAACTCAGTGATCCTCCTGCTGCAACACCTCAATCACAAGGATCACAAACACCAGCTACCATCCCAGCTGCCCAGATCACTTTGGGCAACCTTTAAGAAAGACTTAATCATTTTTATTTAGTGTGTATGGGTATTTTGCCTCCAGGTGGTGTGCACAGTGCCCGTGGAGGCCAGAAGGTGGCATCAGGCCCTGTGGAACTGGAGGTACAGATGACTGTATCCACCATCTGGGTGCTGGAAAACAAACACCAGATCTTACGCACTGAGCCATCTCTCCTGCCTCTACGTGGCATTAAGTACACCTGTGGTAGCCTGTAAGCGAGATCAGCTGTAGAGTTTGAGAACTTTGGTTTGAGAATGCTCAGCCTCTAAACTGCACCATAGAAAAGACCACATCCCAGTCCAGTCAGCTTGGTGACCACAGCAGGAATGGCATTCCTGGGCACCACCAGGGACTGGTCTGCTCTCTGCCTTCACCCCACCCGTCAGTACTGGTGTCCTGCTTAGACAGGGTTTCTCTGTGAAGCCCTGGCTGTCCTGGAACTCACTCTGTAGACCAGGCGGGCCTTGAACTCAGAAATCCACCTGCCTCTGCCTCCCAAGTGCTGGGATTAAAGGCGTGCGCCACCACTCCCCTGCTGTCCTGCTCTTTTGTAACCACGCTGATTACTACAAAGACTCCAGGAGAATCAGGTGCAGTAGCAGGTGCCTGTTACCCTATCACTTGGGATGCAGAGACATGGATCTCAAGTTCCACTTGTGCTGGTGAAGCACATACTGGTCCATCTGCGAGAGTTTTCTTTCACAGTGGCCCCTCATCACTTCCAGGAACAGGATTTTTATAAGGAAGGCTGAGGGCTGAGGCAAGAGGATCAGTATGGGTTCAAGGCAGGAGTGGACTACATAGCAAGTTTCAGGAGAGCCTCAACTCCAGAACAGAACCCAGTTTTGTTTTGTTTCAAAGACCGGGTTGGTTTCTCTGTGTAACTTTGGCTGTCCTGGAACTCACTATGTGGATCAGGCTAGCCTCGAACCCTAGAGACCCATCTGCCTTTGTCAACCAGCTAAAATTCATTCTCAATCAAAAAAACTGAAAGCACAGATGCGTGCACAGAGGGTGTGTGTGTGTGTGTGTGTGTGTGTGTGTGTGTGTGTGTGTGTGTGTGTGTGTATGGGGAGTGTTGAGTTAAGCAAGGGCTGGAAAACCAGCAAGGAAGGTACAGAGCAGGTTCGGGGAGGGCGATGGGAGAGCAAAGGGACTGTGGCCCGGGAAGGGACCCAGACAAATCAGGACACATTCCTTGACACCAGCTTTGGTTCTTGTGAGCCACAGGCTCCCCACTGATGCCCTCAGGCTAGAGAGCCAGAGGACGCCCCTCCCCCGAGGAGCCTTCGGGAAGGCCCACCTGTAGAACTTGTTCAGTCTGAGCTTGATGTCCGCCTCGTTGACCTTGCCTTTCTTCTTGCCACAATGGATCTCTTTTATCCGGCCAATGCGATAGGGTTCCGGAGCGTCTAGGTTGCTTCCTTTGATGTAGTCAGAATACTTGCGGTAATGCTCAGGGTACAGGGTCTCATTCACAGGATCCTTCTTAGAGCGTTTCACGGGGCTAGCCACTTTGATGCTGCAAGAGAGGGATAGTGAAGGATACAACCGAGCTCGGGGCTAGAGCTGAGCTCGGGGCTAGGGTCTAGATGATGGTTGGAGTGAGCAGATTCCTTGTTACAAGCTGGTACATCACGAAAGTTCAAACCACCACCTAATTCCCAGAGCTCAGGCTGGTGTGGATGCCGGCACTTGGAATCCCAGGATTTGGGACTGGAGGAGGGCCAGGAGTTCCAGGCTAGCTTGTGACACCCGTGTTTTATAGGCCCACCTGGGCCTGCCTCCCAGCCATGTGGGATTTTGAGCTTATTGATATGTGACAAGATCGTGTCAGCAAACAAACTGAGATGTCACCGGATGGGACACTTGACTAAGAACAGCAGCTTCTGAGAGGGCGCCATACCATCTCCCCAGGTGTCAGCCAAGAAGCACTGCATTCTGAGAAGCCAGTGACATGACTCACTTCCTCGACCATGGAAGACGGCTGTCGATGCTAAAGGACAGAGCCTGAGAGCCTGAATTTGGTCCAGCTCACGACAGCTGCTGAGCACTCTGGCTCGCAGTTGCCTGGACTTTCTATCTGGTTTCTAGAGTCTGCTCTAGTCCCAGAGGCGCCTCTGAGAACCCGTGTGTGGCCTACATGCTGTGCCTCTACCTGGTACACACCACCACAGGGAGCAGCCTATAGAGGGCACCAAAGACAAGCAGTAAAACTGACTGGTAAAACACCCAGCACCAGCAGCACAGAGGCACCCACCCAATTCCTCAGTACCATGGGTCAAAACCACTAAGCTGAATTTGGGGGGATTAAGGTCCCACGGGACACCAGGGAAATGGGTCCTCAAGTCTAGATGCTGAGGTATGGTTTGGTAAACACGAACTGCAATTCCAACTTGTCCTAGTGCTGAGGACACAGAGTGAATGGAGGGTGAAGGTGATGATGTCTCCCGACATCCGACGTGCGGGAGTCTGAGGTAATCCTGCGCACAGTAAAAGATCTCATTCGCCAGACAACGGGTAGCGCACTGCATTTTCAACAGGCTCAGACCTTCCTGTTCTTGCAAGCAAGACCCCAGCAGCTTCAGGAGAAAAGACTGCAAGGAGGAAACCTGAGCCTCACAGATGCTGAGGCAGGACTAGATCGTCCAGCATTGCGGGTCTCACAGCTCAGATGCTGAAAGGCTCCCAAGGCAGTGTGCTGAAGGCCAGGTCCCCAAGGCTGCACAATCAGCAAGCAACAGAGCATTTACAAGGCAAGGGATGTCCCTGGAGGTACGCCCTCAAGGGGGCAGTGGCAACAGAACCTCTTCTCTCCTCTACTTCCTAGCCAGATGACATGAGCTCTGTCACCATCAGGCTTAGAGTGATATCTGCCCAGCCTTGTACTGGAACTTCCAAAATGAGCCAGAATATGGCTTCCATTATTACAGTTCAGCGACTTCAGGTATTTTGTTATAGTAATGAAGCTAACAGCTCTGAGGTGGAAATGTGGTCATTAGGTTATTGGCTTCTCACTAGAAACCAAGTGACAGTCTAACCCTAGCTTAAGGTGATCAGCTGGGAATATCACAAAGCCAGCTGATGACTAGTGTGGAACACGGGCACTCACCTGAAAGTAAAGGCCTCAGGAGGCAGGTACACACTGTCGCCCAGTCGGTATACAACACCATTCTTGGTGATAGAACTGCAGTAGACCCGGCCATCCACCTCCTCAAGTTGTTCCAGGACCTTGGGCATTTCTTTTTGTCTCAGCTCAGCCAGCCGGACACAAGACAGGCAGAACCTGCAGAAGCCAAAGCAAGAGCAGAAACTCAAGGCTCTGCAGTGGCAGAATGGCGATGGTAGCAGCCACTGAAATCCAAGGACATATCTGCAGGTGTCTGGAGAACTGTTCGCCCCCCGCCTTTTTTTTTTGTTTCTCCAGACAGGGTTTCTCTGTATAGCCCTGGCTGTCCTGGAACTCGCTCTGTAGACCAGGCTGGCCTCGAACTCAGAAATCCGCCTGTCTCTGCCTCCCAAGTGCTGGGATTAAAGGCGTGCGCCACCACTGCCCGGCCCTGTCACACCTTGCTCAAGGTAACTCCAAGTGCTCCATACATTTTAAACACTTCCATGGTGTTAGGCCTCTGGTCAGCAAAGAACACTACTGGGAAGTAAACCTTTGGCGCCACAGAGCGGGGCGGGGCAAGGGGAGGGCCTATGATTGGTTCCCACACTCACTTGTGCTTGTTGTTCTCTGTCGGCTGGGTCTTGGGTGGGGATTCAAACCTTGCGTATTCCTGGTTGTACCAGAGCTGGTAGAAATAGGTCTTTCCATCCTCAGCCCCTGGCAATGTGGTCTCGGGGTCCATGCCTCCCTCCATGGCCCAGTTTTCGGAGGGCGCTTTGTAGGTGACCTTGACCTTGCTGTGAATGTAGGACAGCTGCATGTCCTCACACTCGCCCACCAGGAACAGCTCCAGGGGGTCGGAAGTGGCTCCGAGAACCGTGTCTGTCCCAGCACAGAACCAGTGTGCATGGAACATCTGCCCATTCTTGTCTTCCCACAGTGCCGTGACCCTGTAGCCATAAGACAGGACGGGGAACAGACATCTCACGTAACCAGCAGAACTTGGGGTTTACTCTGATACAACTGGACTTTAGGCAGGCGCACACACCTGGCCAGATACAGAGGTTTGGAGGAATCGTCTGGAATGACGGAGACGCAGTCGCCCACCTCCAGGGTCTCCTCGTCGATGCTCACCTTCTGATAGTAAGTTCTCTTCTCTTCAACCTGAAAGCAAGCAATAGAGCTCAGGTGACAGTCAGGTCACGGCTCTCCCTGACTTATGAAAATTACTTGGGACTAAGGGTGTGTGGGTCAGCAGTGCAAAGCATACTTAACAGATACCAGGCTCTGGGCTCCATCACACACACACACACACACACACACACACACACACACACACACACACACACACACACGACTTCTGATTTGAGTCATGAAGAATGGGACGGCTCTCAGTGGCTAAAGAAAGAAGCCTGCCTCCCGAGGCAGATGACCAAAGGCTTGTCTCTGGGATCGACATGGAAGATGGAGACTGGCGACTTATGCGATCTGTCCTGACACACCCATGCTGCAGCATCCACAAGTAAATGTAATAAGAAAAAAAACAGGTGTCACGGCACACACATTTAATTCCAGCACTCTGGAGGCAGAGGCAGGCCTACCGAGCCTGCATTGAGTTCCAGGCCTGCCAGAGCTACACAGGAAAGAACCCCAACTCAAAAAAAAAAAAAAAAAAAAAAAAAAAAAAAAGGGCAGGAGCTGCTGGCGTTGGTAGCACGTGTCTGCAGTCCTCACTGGAAAGCTAGTAAGGACCAAGCTAAGAAGAAAGCAACTCCTTGGAGAAGAGCACTCACTGCTCTCAGAGAACCTGGATCCCCGGCACCCACAGTGGCTCACAACCAACCTTAACTGCAGTTCTAGATGATACCTTCCTCTAACCTTCATCTATATATGATAAACTAATCTAAAAAAAAAAAACTAATGAAAATAATAACTTACCCAGGGCTATACAGTAAGATCCTATCTCCAAACCAAAACAAACAAAAAACCCAAGGCTTCTGACCTTTCCCTGGTCTTGGAACATGCTGTCCTGGAATATGTTGTGTAGACCAGGCTAGCCTAGATTTCAAGATCTGCCTGCCTCTGCCTCCTGAGTGCTGAGATTAAAAGGTATGTGCTATCACCGTCAAGCTTGATCTTTATAAAAAACAAAACAACCTGACAGGGCAGCACACGGCCTAGCACTTGGGAGGCGGAAACGGGGCGTCACAAGGGGTACACGTGGATGGGCTAGCTGTGCTACGGACCAGCTCAGGATTTACCAGTGAGGAATGAGGTACGGCTCAGGTACAGAGCTCTAGCCCAGCATGCCTGGGGCCTTGCATTCCACTCCCAGTATCCGGAACAAGGGAGCAGAAGGGGACAGCAGCGGCCCTCCTCTCACAGGCCAGCCAGCGGTCTCCTGGCTGCACAGCTGGGCTCAGGCACAGCACCATGCACGAGGGGGCCTCACCTTCACAGGCTGCCCCAGCCAGGAGATCCGGTCCTTGTTCTGCTTCTTCTTCTTCCCCTGATGCAGCTTCTTGGGTGAGGGCATCTCTAGCACATCATCGTCAGCTTCTTCATCGTCATCTGCCTCCTTCACGGCCAAGTTAGGACACCTGTAGAACACACACTGCAGTCAGCCCCACCACGTCCCGCAGGACACGACGTGGCACGCTTGCCTTAGCCACACCGGCCCCTCTGTTCTGAGCAGAGCACAGCCTACCTCCTCTTGAGGCAAGCCTGTTTGCTCCGCCCGGTGCCACCAAACTTAACCATATCTTTGCACGCCTTGCACATCCCACACTCAGGCTGCTGACAGACCTGGAAAAGATCAAACGAGTCGATCAACCAGCAATTCTTAACTAGGAACTGCCATTTTGTTTGGCTTTATTTGTTTTTGAGACAAGGTCTCTCTACAAAGCCCTGGCTGTCCTGCAACTCACTGTGTAGAGCAGGCTGGCCTCGAACTCAGATACTCCTGCTTCTGCAGCTGAATGCTGGGATTAAAGGTGTGTGCCACCACACCCAGGCCCAGGAACTTTTGATTATAACTTTAAAAATATGCATGTTCAGGGCCAGCGAGTAAAGGCACTTTTGGTGCCAAGCCTTAGAATCCGAGTCCAATCCCCAAGCCCCCAAAAAAGGCAGAAACCCAACTCCAGAGTTTCTTCTGACCTTCATATGCACACTGTGGCCCAAGCGACACCTCACTAACGTAAAAGGTTACGTGTGAAAACCTGAGCAATAGAGCAAGGCAGCCACACGTAGCCTTAACCTGTGTTAGGTACAAGCCATCCAGCTGCACACAAAAGACACGCACCGATGCCACACCAACACGGTGCCCTTAAATTGGCGCGTGCACCTGGGAATATGGAGATGAACGGGGTGCTCACGGTATTTTAGAAGCTCACAAGCAGCTCTGTTGAGGTGTCAGAGCTATCAGAGCCCCAACTAGTGGGGACAGCCCCTAACAAAAAACGGACCATGAGAACAAGGTAACCAAACAGGGCCATCAAGCACCCAACTCCATCTAAAAAAAAAAACAAACCAAAAAACAAAAACCAACCACAACCACACACCACCACCACCACCACCACCAACAACAACAAAAAAGACACCTTTAAAACAAACATCAGATTCAAGGACACCAAGAAGAGTCAAGGAATGGCTAAGACAGGGCATTCTGAAGAGGGCTGCCACAAGAGAAAAGAACACGCTACTGTGGGGCGTGGAAACCAGCCAGGCTCTATTGTACCCAGGGAAAATCAAAACAAACTGCAAAAAGTGACTTGCTCTGAAGAAAATAAAACCCCAGCTTCCCCCTAGATGCTAAGAACAGCACATGTAGGAATCTCCTCTCCCATTTGAGGTCCCCAGGATACCCAAGTCCCTGTACAGCCTGAGACAAGGTGAGAGCCCTGTAGGCTGCTGTCAGGACACGCTGACATCACAAGTCTGGGCATGGCAGTACATACTTGGACGCCCAGTGCACACAAGGCAGATGAAGGAACACCAGCAGTTTCAGGTAAGTCTTGTACACATAAGTGCCTTAGAACACATGTGCATGTGTAGACTACGGTTTAGGATAAATTCATTCTCTAATTTTTCAAAAACATGGCAGCCCAGGCTGACCTCAAACTCACTATAAAACTGAGAATGACCTTGAAATCCCAATCCTCCTGCCTCCACTTCTCAAGCACCAGGATCACAGGCTTGTGCCTCCAAGTGCAGCTTACCCACATTATTTGAGGTTTGTGTTTGCTTGTTTAATGTGATGTAGGTTGATTCCAAGGCTATCTATATGAAAAGGATTCACAATTCACAAGAGCCAGGCATGGTGGCACACAGGTCTGTAAACCCAGCTCTTGGAAGTCAAAGTGAGAGCCTTCTGCAGCCACAAATCTAAACAGAGAAATGCACCCGGAGTTGGGGGTTTGGGGTGGGGGCACAGCTCAGCTGTCTGTTCTCTCAGCACCCACAGGAAACAGAGGCAGAGCTAACATCTCTCAGGGAACCCAGGTTCTGAATCAACAGCATCATCCAGACCAAAGGCCCTGGACACTTCAACCCTCCCTTACCTGTTCATCTGGCCCTCAAGTCAGGCAGCTACCCCACATCCAAGGAAGAAGAGCCAAGGATAGTCCACTCACCTCACAGACGCCACACCGGCGGCGCTTCATGGCATTCTCCTTGTCCTCTATGTCATCCTTCTCAATCTGCTCTGAGAAGAAAGTGTCAAAGATCTCGTAGACTAGCTTGGTGGTGGTGGCTTTTGTGGGCGCTTTGGCCTTGTCCTTGGTAGTACCGAGGATGTCGCGCCTTGCTGCTCGCCTGAGGGAGAGGGCCACCATTTCAGGGAACCAAACACAGACTGCCTCCTCTGGTCTCAGGCTTCCTGTCTGATTCTTGCTACATCCTTACCTCTGTCCCAGGGAGACACCGGCCAGATGGATCAGGGCTCTCATACAGGGAGACAAGAAGATGGGGGTCTCATCATCGTCCTTGGCATCGTCGTAACTCTCTACCTGGCTCACCACAAACTGGGCGTGGCGTAGGAGGGAGTCCTCCGTGAACCGGTTCACATTAATGGTAGAAGGAGGAGCAGTGGTCTTTAGGGGGAAGGAAAGAAGATCAGATGTCTCTAATATTTTGTAATGCTGGGGGAGAGAGCCTGGTACTCCATGCATGCTGGGCAAGCCATGTACCACTAAGCTGCAGTGTACCTCAGCCCCTCACTGGGGGATTCTAGGCGGGGCTCCAGCACTGAGCCACACCCCCAGACCTTCACTGACCTATCAAAGCTCTTCTAGTGGCAGCAGAAGACTGTGTAGATTCTTGTATGTGGATCCAAACCCACCACAGAAGGCAAAGCTCTCACCTCAATCTTATTGATCAGGTCTTCATAGACAGCATCAGGATTTTTTTGCAGGAACTCAACCACAATCTTGCTGATGTAAATTTTCTCCTGCATCTGTGCAAATATTGGTGCATACTCTAGGCTGGGCTCCATCAAAACGTATTCAGCAAATGCTAGGAAGAAAACATATGACATTTTTTTTTTTTAAAGAATTTGGAGGAATGATCAGTCCAGTTAGGCTGATTAGCGTTTCCGTCTCCAACACCTGTCATTTATGCAGACAGCTGCTTGGTTTAAGTAATGGGGGGTCTTGTCATGTTGCCTAGGCTAGCCCTGAACTCCTCAGCCTCCTGAATAGCTAGGACAACAGGTATCTGCTTTGTCCAGCAGGGAACACATTTTCAAAAGCTGTTTCAGGGCCAATGAGATGGCTCACCAGTAAGGGCACTAATTTGAAAGCTTGACAACCTGAGTTTGATCCTAGGGACTCACATGGTAGTGGAGGAGAATCAACTACAAGTTGTCCTATATGAGCCCACATGCATGCTATGGTGCACACAATCACCCATACACAGTAAGTGTAGAAAAAGAAATTTAAGGCCATCTCAAAACTGATGAGCTCCAGGCTGAACACGGGGAAAGTATGAATCTTCCGAGCTTCCAGAACAGTCTAAAATTTATCCTACAACTTAAAAAACAAAGCAAACAAAAACCCCACAACCAAACCCCCAAAGCCCAATTTCTCCATTACCACTTGGGCCAGAAGAAAAGCTAACTTAGCTAAGATTTGGCCCCATTCAAACTGTAAGCCAGAGGATCTGCTTCCAGGCCAGTTATGATGAACACTAGTCACCAGGTCCCCCAGGCCTGATGAAACCTCTGCTCAAAGCCCACCAAGCCCCAAGAGGCAGGAGGTTCCAGGATGCCCGGGCATACTCACCAGTGGTAAAGCCGACGAGCACTTTCTCACCCCCGTCATAGCCAGTGAGCCACCACTGATTGATTGGCCCAAGGTTTTTGCCATTAATACCGCCTATAGAAAAAAATGTCTTTCTGTAAGAAACAGACTAAAAACATGGTGACTCACAACCCACAGCCCTGCCAGAAGGCCCGGCCAGCATGCTGCCTCTCCAAGGTCATTTTGATCAGTTAATGGCAGAACTTCGAGCTCGCCCTTGAAGCAGTACCTCCCATGGGACACCTTGCCTTCTAAGTTCGCTTGCTTCTTGAAACAACCCTTGTTTGAACACTTCACGTACCTCGCATATCTGGATTTTCATCATGAATTGCTTTGGCACAACCAGAAAAGTAGAGTTCAACGTTCTTCTCAATAAGACCAGTGTCGACACGACACAGGTGACCGCGACTGCAGTACACACTGGACAGGCAACAAACATCACTTTACCACCAAACCCAACACTCAGAGGCGTAAGTCAGCCTTTGCCAACCCTGTCCTTCACCCAACAGCGACTCCCAGTCCCTTTCCTGCATTACCAGCACACATACCAAGGTCAGAGGTTCCTCTGAAGTTCGGGTTGTGAGCATTTGGGTGTGAGCTGCCCTATGTAGGGATCAGGAACTGAACTGGAGTTTACTCTTCAGACTAAAAACACTGTAGTATCAAGGCCTGCTCCTGCCCAAGGGTTGTTTCTACTAGTCACTCAGCCAGTGCAGAGTCCCTTATGGCTCCCAGGTTCTAGTACAAGGGCTGCATACCCTCAGCATCTTCCCCCACCAGGGAGGTGGCTAAATAACTCAGTGAGGGAGGAAGCCTGGCCCCAGCTCTGATGGTGCCACAGTGAGACTCACTGCCGACTGCTGTCTACAGGGCAGGCTTCAACTGCCCCCTCAGAGGTCTCCTGCCTATTAGGGCCTAGCCCTCTAGATTACTGGCAGACAGAATCTTTTACGGGATCAATGTTCCAGTGGCAGGGAGGAGAACAGCCAACTGGGAGGGAGGATAGCCACAGTCATACTCAGCGATCTTGACCCAAATGGCCCTAGGTACTTCAGCTCATGGTGGGTTCAACATCATAGAGCACCCGGGAGTAATGCCTACTGGGATGCCAATGGGTGCTCCTGAGGGGACCCTTCCCCTACACACAGCCCAGGACTTGTGTGTCCCTGACTGCAACTTTGCTTTTGCAACTTCTCTGCTTTCCTCACTACCTGGAGCTGCTAGGCTCAGTCTTAATGAACCAAAACTCTACAGTTCCAACACTGAGCATCAAAGTATATAGCACACAGGAACTGCCATTCTGACCCTTCCAAAGTTAACTCAAACCCCCAGTGCACTAAAGAGCTGCTGTCTGAGCTATAGATGGTGGGCATGCCTGTAACTCCAGCACTCGAAAGGCAGAGGTAGGAGAGCAACCAAAACTTCCAAGTTAGCCTGGCCTGGATATCTGTGTCCAAAGCAGGTGGTGAGTCGGAAACCTAGTGAGTATCATGTCTAGATGTGGATCCCAGGATACCTTGTGATATACACACAAATACTGCAAAACAACCCAAATCCAAAGTGCTTTTGGGTTGCAAGTATTACCAAATCATCTGAGAGCACTCACTGGTTTTCAAGGCTCTGAGGTGCTGTGGATTTGGCACCCTGCACAGTTGGTCCTTGTGTGGGCACAAGGATGAGCTTCAGAATGGCACAACTAAAGATTCAACTTAGAGTAGCACCGACCACAAAGTGGCAAACAAGCCTGGGGGCGTGGCTTGGGATGAGATCACTTGCCTAGAGGGCAGAAGGCCCTAGGTTCCAGCTCCAGGACAGTGAAAAAGCATTACGACAGGAAGAAAGCTAGGCTCTGTAGCCAGGCACAGTGATGCACACCTTTAGTGCTAGCACTCAGGAGGCAGAGGCAGGGAGATCCAGGTTGAGTTCTAGCCAGGGCTACATAGTGAGTCCTGGTTTCAAAAACAAAAAACAAAAAACAAAAAACAAAAAGAAAAGAAAAATTAAGCTTGGTGGTGGCACAGCTGGAATTCAACACTTGGGATGAAAGGGAGCTCAAAGACAATCAGGTGACATAGTTAAAGACCCTGTCTCAAAAGCCAAAAGCAGGTCTGAAAGTGGTGGAGAATGCCTTTAATCCCAGCACTCAGGAGGCAGAGGCAGGCAGATCTCTGGGAGTTCAAAACCAGCCTGGTCTACAGAGTGAGTTCCAGGACAGCCAGGGCTACACAGAGAAACCCTGTCTGGAAAAACCAAACAGAAAAGAACAAAAACAAAGATAGGGGCTGGAAATGCAGCTCAGCTGGTGAAGTGCTTGCCTAGCGTTAAGTGACCTCTGGCTCCCCAACTACACAAAAGAGTCAGGAGACCAAGGTTGTCACGGCTACCTATCAAGCTGGAGGCCAGGCCAGACTGCTTAAGCGAAACCCTTTCTCGAAAACAAAACCAGAAAACCCAACAAACAACGGTAACAAAATGGACACTTGTGGCTGATGTCTACCTAACCTTAATCGGCCTGTTGGCTGTTTAAAGGGCAAGCATCACAAGAAGCCCTGTGGTTAGGACCAAGGATCATTATACCTGGATGCCCTGAATATGGGCACCTACCAGTAGGACATCACCACAGACACCCAAGCATGGTGCTTACCTGAAGTTAGTGAACCGATGCATGGGAGAGTTGTCATAGGTATCAAACGACGAGTTGTTGTCATAGATGGACAGTGCCTCACAGGTCAACATCTGGGGTTCATCCACCTGAAAGAAGGGACAGTGAGACATGGGCACCAGGTGGCAGGGGATAAAAGGGTGAGGGCAGAAAAGGACTCACAGCATCCTCAGGGTGTTGCTGGTACTTCAGATTAGGGTCATCTAGGAACTGGCCACACTCAGGGCACTTTGGCGGGTTGACCTGTGGGAAGGAACAGGTACGGCCTGAAGGCAGCCCCCAACATCAGAGAACTGCTACACTACCGCTGGCCAAGTTCCTGCAGACGTCCTCACCTTTGGGATCACACTTGCTTTGCTTTGACTGGCTTTTCTCTCCACTCTGGAAGGAAGCACAAGGTTATTGGCCATTTCATCAACTTGAAACACACCACCAGTCTTGCACGATCTCTTCCTAAGCCACCCCGTGCATGTCGGTGCCAATAAGCACAGTGGCTGTCAGGAGCTTGGGGTCTGAGACCCTGTACCAATGTGGGCAGTAGAACAGAGTGTCCTGGTCTGCACTTCCACAAGCAGCTATGGCTGCTGTGGCAGCTCTCTAACAGCCATCTCTCACCCCTCTTTCTGGAACTGTCTACCACCATCACCTGCTGCTCTGTGCGGGAACGGTGAGTGGCTCCGGTTTTTTCCGTGTCGTTTTTCGTCTCTTCTCCTCCTAAACAAAGGGACAAGAGGAACAGATAAGAACTTCTTATGTGATTGTCATAAAACTCAGGAAAAAAGGTGGTTAAGGTCAGGTAATGAGGCCCAAATTATGCCAATGTCCAAATCCCATGACTAGACTACCCTAACCCCACTACTCAGAAGCCTAGGAACCTGACTTGGAAGTTAGCCTGGGATACTTGGTAAGACCATATTTCAAAGAAAAAAAAAAAAAAAAAAAAAGTGGCAGTGGTGGCACACACCTTTATCCCAGCACTTGGGAGGCAGAGGCAGAGATCTGAGTTTGAGGTCAGCCTGGTTCATAGAATCAGTTCCAGGACAGAAAAACCCTGTCTCAAAAACAGAAAAACCAGGCAGTGGTGGCGCACGCCTTTAATCCCAGCACTTGGGAGGCAGAGGCAGGCGGATTTCTGAGTTCAAGGCCAGCCTGGTCTACAGAGTGAGTTCCAGGACAGCCAGGGCTACACAGAGAAACCGTATCTCAAAAATAAAAGAAAAAAAGAAAAAAGAAAAAAACCAAACAGAAAAAGACAGGTAAGCGAGGTCTAACACGGTCCTAATAGAGAGGCCCTGGTCCAAAGGCTATACTTTTTTTGTTTTGTTTTCAAACAGGGTTTCTCTGTGCCACTCTGTCTGTCCTGGAACTCACTCAATAGACCACGCTGGCCTCGAACTCAGAGACTGGCATGCCTCTGCCTCCTGAATACTGGGATTAAAGGCGTGCACCACAACTACTGACTAAGGTAAGCCATTTTTGTGGGAAGGACACCAGAGCCCAGTGTCTCCTTGTGCTGTGCAAAGCTACATGAGGACACAGCAACATGGGTGTGGTCTGGGAGCCAGAGCAGCCTCTCCAGTAGTTAACTGTGGGGTTCTCCTAAACAAGGACCTCTTGAAATAATGAAATTCAAACAAACAAACAAAAACAAAAACAAAAAAACTTGATTTACTGGGGATGCCTGTCAAGAGACATAGAGAATCAGTTCAATTCAGAATTCCTTTCAGTAAGAAAAGAGAAGTTAGGTTGCTACTTTGAGAGTCTCTAACTACATAGACCAGGCTGGCCTCAAATCAAGAGATCTGCCTGCCTCTTGCCCCTTGGCTGTGGGATTGCAGCTACTTTACTGCTCCCAGAGAACTATAGATTTAGAAGAGCAAGTGTAGGCTGTAAGTAAGGGAACGGGAGTAGACTCTGGTGCCCACACCATGTCAAGTCTGCTGGTCCCTGAGCACCCTGGGCTCCAAGGACAGACACCCTGGGTTATGGTTTTCACAGAAGCATCTGGAGGCAGCACTATTCTGCCTGACACCTGTGTTACCGTTTCATTTCCTGTGTCCCTGGTTTAGGGAAGGTGGGTAGGTTAGAAGGTATGTGTACTTCAATTGAACTTCCATAAAGTTGTCAAGTCAGTCTTTAATTTTTTTTTTCTTCAAAATTGTTTGGCTATGTAGCCCAGGTCAACACTGAATTCTAGATCCTTCTGCCTCAGCCTCCTGATACTGGGATTATGGGTAAGAGCCAACATGCCCTGCTTCCCCGGTGCTATTTACACTTCATATTAGGACCCATACAACAGTAGGTGATAATCACAGGACCACTGTTACCTGTGATCCATCGTTAACCAAGTGTTATATACATAGCCTACGTGATTCAAATACATAGTCCTACTTGTGGAAGATAGTCTGGTTTCCCTAGTTCTGGTTCTGGCCAGTCCCATCTCCTGCAGATGCTGAGCTATTGGCTGCTTTTAGAAACATGGGAGGTGTCACCATGGTTCTTGTGGCATCTGGAAATACAGGGGCCAGGGGTCATAGGCAAGTCCCACTGGATGACCTAGAGCTCACTATGACCTCAAAGTTGCAGCCTTTCTCCTTTGCCTCCTGGGTGATGTGAAAACAGGCAGACCTCCACCACACCTGACTCCTTCTCAACCTTTCACCTTATTTTTTCCCCTTTGCAATGCCGGGATGGAATCCAGAGCCTTGCACAGGCTAATGACCAGAGTGGCCTCATCAGCAGCTATCCAGAGGTCTGTTGACACCAGACACCATTATTTCAAGCAGCAAAAAATAAATATGGCTCAAGCTTCAAACAGAGGCTACACACAAAGACAGCGGGTTTAAATAAATTCCCACAAACAGGCGAAGGAAGAGAAATTGAGCTTCATGCCCTCTGCAGCTTCTAGTCAGTTTTAGGTAGAAGTACTAAAGACATTAGGCGGCTCATGTCACATCCGGGTGGGGACTGAGGTAAACCTGGACTACAGAGAAAGACCTTGCTTCAAAAAACCAAAAGTGAAAAATAAAAAGAGTGAGAACCAATGCTGTGACTCAGCAGCAGAGCTGTGGATCTCACCCCCATACTTAAACAATGCAAGCGGCTGCGCGGGCAGATGGAGCCCACGGTGCCCAAGCCTGGGCTAAAACCTCAGCACTTGCTCACCACCTCCAGAATCCTTAGAAAGCACCGACAGCAAGAAATAAGCTAGAGAAGCGACAACCGAGCTGGAAAACCACAGGACATGTTCCACAAAGTACAGCCCACGCGGAGCAGACCTTCTACATTATTTGTACCAAATCTGAAACAAATACAACCATGAGCCACAATGATGCTTTGGTCAGCATGGACCATACGGATGACAGGGATATGGGTTCTGTGATCATCTGGCATCTTTGTTTCTGTTAACTATATGCCATCTTACTTGTTAGGGACAAAAATCCCCTAACGACTAATTTTCTGGAACATATTCCTGGAAGTAGCACATAATTGCACACAGTCTAGATTTTAAGTTCATGCTGTGAAAGACAGCAGACAGGAAGCCAACTGACATGGGACACACATGTGTGCAACGCTAGAAATGCCAAGTGTATTTAAGGGAGACCTTGTCTTAAAATACAAATAAACCCTGAGACTAGGAGTGTGGGAGCGGACTAGATACGTGTTGGTGTTTTATGCATTGTGGCATATGCTCTTTTCAGAGCAAGTTCTTCTTGCTTAAACAGATTTTAAAATTACATTTGTCTATCTTGTGTGTGCCATGTGTATGTGTGGGTGTCCATATACTGTGGCAAGCATGTAGCAACCAAAGGATAACTTCTGGAGTTTGAGGTCAACCAGGCCCTGTCTCAAAAATGAATAACAGAAGTGAAGCTGCAGACTTGGCTCAGTGGTTAAGAACACTGGCTGTTCTTTGAGAGGACCCAAGGTTCAAGTCCTAGTACCCACAGCCAGTTCCAGGTGATCTGACACCCTCTTCTGGCTTCTGTGGGCACTGCACACATGTGGCATACAGACATACATGCAGGCAAGACATACACATCCAATGATGTTTTTTAGAAAAATTTAAGGAAGAGAAGAGCCAGAGCACTTACCCTTTCATCCTCATCTTTGTCCTCAGGAATCTCTACAGCTATCTGCTCTGGTTCTGCTTCCTTGGGTCTCCGTTTGGCAGCTCTACAAACAAGTAACACACCAATCGTTAGCTCTGAAAACCAACTCCAGCATGGCCACTTCTGAAAATGACACCGGCAGTTGAGATAGCCCAGAGCCTAAGGCGCCTTACAAGCTAAGGACCTGAGCTTGGTCACCCGAATCCACAAAAGCTGGAACAGGCACATGGCCATAATCCCAGTGCTGGAGAGGCGGAGACTGGAGGACCCACAGGGTGTACTGGCCAACTAACATAAGCACATCCATGAGCTTCGGGTTCAGTGAGACCCTGTATCAACCTCTAGACTATGCACAAACACACACAAAAGTAAGCACTGCCACATGTGGTAGTTCACACTTGATCCCTAATACTCAGAAGGCTAAGCAGGGTCGTGAGTTCCAGGGTGGCCTGGGCAACACATTGGGACCTCTTAGTAGCATTAGATTCTCAGTACTAACAAAAGAAAAAACAAACACAAACCAAGAGGCTGAAGAAATGGCTCAGGAGTTGAGTACCTGCTGTTCTTCTAGTGGACCCAAGTTCAGTTCCCATGACAGGTCAGATCACACTAGCCTGTGACTCCAGCTCCAAGAAACTCAACAACCTCTTGGGGCCTCTGAGAGCACACTTCATGCATATAACCAACTCCAACATGTATTTATAAATAAGAACACTTTTCTTTAAATCCAGGGACCTGGAGAATGGCACATATGCGGCCATAATACCCATATGCATAAACTCTTAAGTCCATGGTGGTGCACACCTGTAGTCTGAGCCCAAGGAAAGTAGAGGCAGTGGATGAGGAACTCAGGGTCAGCATGGGCTCCATGAGATAGTTCAACACTTTCACCCCTAAACTAAAAGTCATAAAGACTCTGAAGGCAGAATTCCTTCTGAAAGGTCTGCAGGTGGCCCAGCGAACCCTTGCAGGTTCCTGAGCTAGGACCCCCAGCTGCCCTGTTCTCCCTGTCTACTCAGATACTCTCCCTAGCAGAGCCTTTAAAAGTTAACAGAACAGCAAGGCACAGGCACTTTTGACACTTACAGATCTCTGGGTTGGCTTCTAGACCTGGAACTTCTTTTATCCTGACAGCAAACAATGGAGGAAATGAAGAGAAAACAACGTTACTTCAGAGGCCAAGCAGGATGAATGTAAGGAGAGCATAGGTTTAACATCTTGGTTCTGAGCACCAGAAAACAGATTCTCTCCTGGGCCAAAATGAAGAGACCAGAGGCTTCAGGACTGTGCTTCCTATTTCTCACAGAGCCACAGGCACTGAAGAACTTTTCAGTCCTTGTGGTCATGCTGTAACTAGCACTTGGAGGATGAAGCCGGAGACCTCGCACAGCCGAGTACAGTGACACCCACCTTTAATATCATCACTGGGAGGGAGAGGCAGGTGGAGCTCTGGATGGGAAGCCAGCCAGGACTACACAGTGAGACACTGTCTCAAAAACAAACAGGCTAGGACTCAGTGGACACAGTGATGCCTTGGGAGTGGTGGCACAGCCCTGTGACCCCAGCACTGGGGCTGGAGTGAGGGGCAGGAGAGCCAGGAGTGCAAGCAGAACCTTGGCTACACAGTTCTGTTTGAAACAGAACAAAAAACAAAACAGCAAGTACACACTAGACAGTGTATGGTTTCTGAGCTTCTTTCTAAATGAAGAATACCTTACTCCTCTGATAAGCCCGTCTGGTATGAGTGGGTCTATACACCAACAACTTGAGTGTTAATCTCAATCCTCCCATCCCACACAAGGCAGCTGTGGGGCACTCTGGGATTGGTGACGAGCTTTAGGCCGTCCGGGTCCCATAGTGAGAACTTATCCCAAACCAAGAGCTAGCCAACAAGAGGACACAACACCTGCAAACAAGCCTGGCCACTGCAGGGACCTATGGTGGACAAGAACCAATTCCCACAAGCTGTCCTCTTGATGTCCACACATACCCACACTCACATGAGAATAAAAGGGGATGCAAACAAAAGCTCCCTGCCTCGGGAAGCACTGACGGTGATCCACTGGCATGTGGACAAAGAGTGAGACACACAGAAACATTACTGCTCCGGGGGCAATTACCAGCGCTTCTGGTGCATTCTCTTAGACAAGCAGTGAGAACACTCACAAGCCGCTCTCCTGGGCTCAAGCTCTACTCTATAAAGCTCAATGGAGAGGAAACCAGGTGGACATTTCTCAGGCATCTAAGGTGGACACCAGAGACATGAGTATGTGGCCTCATCTACTGCTCTAGAGACCCATAGAGCAGACTGAGCACTGTACCCTATCAGAGGCCTTGGCACCTAGGGCAATCAGTCTGCCATGTCCCTGAACCAAGCGCAGATGCAAGAGGCTCAGAAAACTGTCCTCAGCCCACAGACTGTCCTTTCCTACACAGCACTGCATGTAACAAAAGCAGAGAGCATTTACACGGTGCTAGGTAACACATGTACTAGGGGTTTACGGAGGACACTGGGTTGTTCAACCTCTGCATATTCTACTGAGAACCCTTGCACCACCGTCTAACTGTATGCTTTAGCTCTGCGGGGAGGATTATGGTGGCTTTGAAACGGTTTATAGCTCAGCCTGGCCTTGACCCTCATGGTTAGGACCATGCTCCCAGAGAGATGAAATCTTGCTCCTGCCTCGACCCTCCCGGAGATGAAATTACAGGTGTGTTCCATTTGGCCAGGCTTGTTTAGGTTGTGAGGCTGCTCAGTTGAGTAAGTAAGAGGGGAGGAAGATGGAGAGTCAAGAACTGAACTTAGGATTTAAAGGAGCAGGCAGGCTTGCTGAATTGACAGGCTCAGACATGCAGTGCCAACCCACACCCAAAGGAGACCAGGCAAACCTGCCCGAGTAGTGAGGAGTAGACTCTGCGCCCAGACCCCAGCCCAGCCCCATCTCTGCCAATCCAATGCAGCACAGCAAGGCCCACTTAAGATAGATAAGGACTTTGCCTTTTCTTCATCATCGTCCACGTCCAAGCAAGTTCCTGGTTTTGCTTCTTCTCTGTCTGGTTCCTCCTTTGATCTCCGCCTCAATGTTCTGCCAAAGAAAAAAGAAAAATAAATAAATCTCACACATGAGCACTGGTCATCAAGGCTCTGGGGCAACATCCAAGCAGTCAAATGAGGGTTTAAATGTTTCCTCTCAGGGCAAGACCAGGTCGCCTTTCCTACCCTTCACCTGCTTATTCTTTATATGACTTTTTATATTTGTGCAGAATTGGGGCTCAAGTCTACTGCATCATGAACTGATGGCAATACTCAACTGGGACCCACCAGATGTCTGATCTGATGAAGGATTTTACCACATAAGCCTGATGATCTGAGTTCCATCCCCACAATCCACAATGGGAGGAGTGAACTGAACCCTGAGAGCTCTCCTCTTACCTCTGCAGGCAAGATGTAGTGAATATATACTCTCAGATAAACACACTTGTATGCGCCCGTGCACACCCCGAGTCTATCAACCTCACCACTCAGCTCTTCAAATGAATGATAATTGGAGATGCCAGGGGTTAAGACAAACCACCAGCAGGCCTTCGCTGGCACTCTCAAGCCTGGCAGGATTGTCCGCACCTGCCCTGTGAACACTGCTGAGAGGAAATGAGCGGACCGAGGCCAGCATCAGCAAGCACAAAAGGCTGGCCTCACCCAGGAGCCCACCTGTCCTCACTCTCCCGCACCCCATCCTCCACGCCCACCCATCTGTGGGTCAGGTACTAGGCTGGCCTCTGGACTTGGGCCTTCAATATTTGCGTGAGTCAAGTGGGTGTTAACAGAAGCTTCTATAAATTAAAAAAAAAAAAAAAAAAAAAAAAATCAACCAACCAAACACCCCACTCTCTCTGAGGCTGGGAAACAGCTCAGGACTGGCGTTCAGACTGCCCAGCATCTACATAAGCCCTGGCTGGACAGGCCTAGCATGGCAATCCCTGTGATTAGGAGAGTGTGAGGCTAGCCCTATAGTGACCTCCGATTCAACTGAATGAACAGATGTATACCAGTAAGAAAGGCTCTGGCTACTACACACCTGCATGTTAAGGCACACGTCAAAAAAAGGATCTCTGTTTGGACGTGATAGGACAGGCCTGAGATTCCTGAATTCCGATCTGGATTCCAGGTATTGAGGCAGAGGATCAAGTCTGGGGCCAGCCTGGATTACGCAGGAGATCCTATCTATTAAAAACCTCCAAATAAGCCAGGTGGTGGTGGTGCACACCACTATTCCCAGCACTTGAGAGGGAGAAGCAGGCAGATCTCTAAGTTCACGGCCAGCCTGGTCTACAGAGTGAGTTCGAGGGCAGCCAGGACTACATAGAGAAGCCCTGTCTCAAAAACAAAAGAAAATATATACAAACAAAATAAATATATGCAAACAGAATCAAAATTAGTATTAAGGGCCAGCACTAGTTGGTTGGTGCCCTTCTACGGCCACAAGAATGTGCTCAGGTAGACTAAGTCCTAAGACTTCAGTTATCTGTAGGAGTATAGATACATTATGGAAGACAACCTTTATCATGGGGGTTCCAGGGCTTGAGCTCAAACTGCCAGACTTGTGCAACAAGCAGCTTTACCCAGTGAGTCACCTCACTGGTCCTTGGTCTGTTTCCAGCCATTAGTATTTTATGTCTATGGGTGTTTTGCCAGCATGGATCTGTACACGTGTGCCAGAAGTGTTTGATCCCATGGGGTCTGGAGTTACAGGCAGAAGTTGGCGTCTATGTGCCAGGAACAAAACCCAGTTATCTTTTAGTAAGTAGCTAGTGTTCTTAACTGCCGAGCCATCCCTCCAGCCCGGCTTGGTCTGTGTTTTCTCAGTAGAACTTCCCAGACTACAAAATACACTAGTGCTTGGTCCCTGCCCCTTATTCACAACCGTGACACTGCAAGCAAGCACCACGGCAGGGCACACAGGCATGACAGCTGCACTTACAGCTCTCTGGTTTGACGTCGAAGACTCCTCTCATCTTCCTAAGAGAAGAAATAACAGTCAGTAAAAAAGCCGGTCTGGTCTACATATACATACATACTGAGACCCTGGCACTATCACCAAGAAAAAAGGTAATTCCCCAATTTGTCGTGACTTCCTGCTATGGAATTAACAGACCTGTAGTAACCCTACTAGATTCCAGTTAGTAAGATTGGTAAAGGTGAGTACTATCATCAGGACAACTTTTTTGGGTGGCCCTTCCTGGAGCCCAGACCACACTTGGTCTCAATTCTGGGGAGCCACACCCAGTCTCTAGGAGGTTGCCTCTCTCAACTCACACAATCCTACATTAAAGTATCTTTATTAAATCCCAACACTGCTTCCTTAAAAAGATCAAAAAAAGCTCAGCAGTGGTGGCAGAGGCCTTCAATCCCAGCACCCAGGAGGCCAGTCTGGTCTAGAGAGCTAGTTCTAGGACAGTCAAGGTTTTTTTCTACACAAAAGAAACCATCTTGAAAAAAACAAAACAAAACAAAATAAAAAACAACTGTCTTCTAATGGAGTCAGCAGATGGCAAAGCCATCCTGGGGGCAAACCCTGGGGGCAAGGAAGGAAAAACTAAAGCTAACCCTGGGCTGGGGGGACTGCAGTTCACACACACACAAAAGGGAAGGTGTTTAAAGGAAATACCTCAGCAACCACAAAGGCCTGCCATACAGGTCTAATGACAAAAGGCCAAATCCCAGGGCCAGGGAGATGCTCTGTGGCAGAAGGCACCTGCCGTCTAGACTGATGACCTGAGTTTTCTGGGCTCCATGATAAAAAAGAACCCTGAAAAGTTGTTTTTCACATCCACATGTATGGACCCTAACAGACATGATAGATGTAGTAACCCAATTTTTGGGGGGTGGGGTGGGGTGCCTTTTGGGATAAGTCTCATGTAGCCCAGGCTGATCTTGAACCTGCTATGTAGAAAAGGAGGACCTCTATTTTCCAAGTACTAGGACTAAGTGTGCCTGGAAATGTTTTGTTGTTCCTCGAGATGTTAAAACCCAAGGGTGCAAATGCACTAGGCAAGTACTCCACGAACTAAGCTGTTAAAAAAAAAAAAAAAAGAAGTATCAAAAAGTATCTGTGCAGCTCAGAAGCTTCAGCTGCACTGCCTGGCAGTGCTGGCTTGATGGAAGGAACCCACCTCACCCAGCCAAGAGGGCAACGTTAGGTTTCCTTTTTGTTTTTTGTTTGGTTTGGTTTGGTTTTTCGAGACAGGGTTTCTCTGTGTAGTTTCTCTGTGTAGCCCTGGCTGTCCTGGAACTCCCTCTGTAGACCAGGCTGGCCTCGAACTCAGAAATCCACCTGCCTCTGCCTCCCAAGTGCTGGGATTAAAGGCATGTGCGCCACCACTGCCCGCTGTTAGGATTTCTTTTCATTGAGGACACTGGATGGAACCCAGAGCTTCAAGCATGCTATGCAAATACTCTGCCTCTGAGCTAGAGCCCAGCCCAGCAGGCAGCTTTGTATCTGGATGTTGCTATGCAACCTCCAAGCACCACCTCCATGCTCACAAAGGAGACCTCCACAGAGAGTTCAGTCAAGGCTTCCTAAATCAGCCGTCACGCACCCCTCTTCTCTCCCCATCTCCACCTCACTCCCAGAACCTGAGAGATGTGCTCAAGGAAAGCAGCAGGGGAGGGCCTTACCTGTTCACCTTGCTCTTCCGGACACAGCTGAGTTCCCGGTGTTGCTCCTTCCGGTTTCTCCACAGACACTTCAGCACCACTGCCAGGCATTGCTGCTTCCGGTTTCTCCATAGACGCTTCAGCACCACTGTCAGGCAAAGTAGCATATTACATAGGCAGGACCCAAGCAGCTCAGGCCCCAGAAGCAGCTTCATGAACCCAACTTCCTACACCAACAGCAATCGCCACCCCAGAACTGTGACAGCCCAGTGTTCTCTTACCAACCCAGGCCTCACGATACCAGGAGACCTCATCTCCTTTTGTGAGGAGGGAGGAATTGAAAGATTAATAATTTGGCCCCAAATTCAGCACCCTGAACAGGTGTATAGTTACTACAGAATTTTTCAACTTTTCAGAAAGCCATTTCTGTACCTGAGACAAATCAGAGAGGAGACTGCATGAATTCTTACCTCTCTGTGCCTGTAACTACTCTGCGTTTCTTATCCTGGGCAGAGGGAGGAAGAGAATAAGACAATGTTGGTTCGAAAGGCAGGTCAACAAATACATTAAACAAGTTGCTAGCCCACATCAGCAACTCCGCATTCAAGCAACTGAGGCAGGAGGACCATAAGATGGTGCCCACCCTGAGCTAGTTTCAGTGCAGCCTGGATTATACAGTGACATCCTGTCTCAAAGAGAGGCAGGGTGTGTGGAGAGATGGCTCAGTCACTACAATGCATATTGCTCTTCAAGAGAGCCAGACTTCAGTCCACAGCACCCATCTCATGTGGCTCATAACTCCCTTTAACTCTGGCTACAGGTACAGGCATCTCTGGCTTTCTTGGGAACCTGCACACATGTGCACAAAGCCATACACAAAACCCAAAACACATGGAAATCCCAACTGCTGGTCCACACTTGTCATGCTAGCCCTTGGGAGGTGGAGACAGGAAGATCAAGAGTTCAAGCCTAGGCTCAACTACAGAGTTCAAATCCAGCCTGGGCTACGTAATACTACTCCAATATAGTTGTAGATATCAAACACCGGGGCCCGATGTGAGTTCAATGATACAGTGCTTACCTAGAATGGGTGAGGCCCTGGGTTTGATCCCAACATTGAAAAAACAAACTAGAACTGCCTCCCCATGCTGTCCGGCCAAAACTACAGCTGTCACAGGACTGCAGCCTGCTGGGCTACCATTTTCAGACCCATCAGGTTCTACCATCAACAGGTTGCCCCCCCCCCAACCCACACACTCTGCAACACCCCTACTATGAGGAGACTGTGTTTAGATAGACCACCTTTGCTCACTCTGCCAGCAAATAAATCAAAGTGTCCAGAGTCGACAGGGCTGGCCCACCTGGTCTTTCTCCTCTGCAACAGATTCATCTGAGTTGCTTTCAGATTCTTCCTTGGGTTTCCGTTTAGCAGGGCTGTCACACAGTGAGGAGACTGTTAGTTCTGAGATACCCCCAGCTGTACAGCGGCCCTCAATTACGTCCCTTCTCTCATAAAAGAGCCTCTTAAAAGTCCAGGTATCTTCCCTGCCAGGAGGGGTCCATCTATCCACTGAAGGGTTTTAATAATTACTTGTGGGTTTTTTTGTTTGTTTGGTTGGTTGGTTTTTTTGATACTTTATTTATATCTCCAATGTTTCCCCCTTTCTAGGTCTCCTCTTTGGAACCCACCTATCCCCTCCCCCTCCCCCACCTCTATGAGGGAATTCCACCTCCCACCCACCTGTCCACCCACTCCCGTATTCCCACCTTGACATTCCCCTTTACTGGGACCTCTCCTCCCCCTGATGGCCAACAAGGCCCTCCTCTGCCACATATGTGGTCCAAACCTACTTGTGTTATTTTAGTGTGTGTGTGTGCGTGGGCGCGCGCGCTCTTGGGAGACCAGAAGTTAGGTCTCCTGGAGCTGGGGTTACAGGCAGCTGTGAGCACAGTGCTCACATCCATATATCTGTTTTTAAACAAACAACAACAAAAATATTTAGATTTAATTTCACGTGTATGAGTGTTTCACCTGTACGTGTGTCTATGCACCACACTATACAGTGCCTGTAGAAGTCAGAGGGTGTTGGATCCCTGGAACTGGAGTTCCCAGTGGTTGTGAGGCATCATGGGTGCTGGGCCCTGAACCCAGGTTCTCTGCAAGAGGAGCAGGTGCTCCTAAGCACTGAGCCACCTGGAATTGGGTGAAGCTGCTCTTTTGACACAAGGTTTCTCTGTAGCCCTGGCTGTCCTGGAACTCTTGTAGACCAGGTTAGCCTTGAACTCCAGAGATCCACCTGCCTCTGCCTCTTGAGTACTAGGATCAAAGTTGTGCACCACTACCACCCAGCACTATTTTTTGAGACAGCTGCCTCTCACTGATTTGCCTACACTACTTAGCCAGCCAGGGCACAGGATCTGCCTGTGTCTACCCCATCGGTGCTAAGATTGCAAACAAGCACTGGCATTCCTGGCTTTTAATTGAGTGTTGGGGATCTGAACACAGGCTCTTGTGTCTGCAGAGCAAGCAAACACTTTGCCTACCAGGTCATCCCCCCGTCCCCAGCATTTTTAAGGGTTTGAGGGTGTTTTGTTTTGCATGTTTATCTATGAACTGTGTGCCTGGTGCCTGCACAGGCCAGAAGAGAACATCAGATCCCTGAGTTACAGGTGGTTGTGAACCACCATGTAGGCTCTGGGAATTAAAAACAGGTCGTCTTTAAAAGAGCTGTCCAGCTTCATACTTTGAGGCTGACTCAACAGTTACCTCCATCAAAAATCTGTTATCTTAAAAAAAAAAAAAAAAAAAAAGCCATTGCTGTCTAGATCCATTTCTTTGAAACCTGCAAAGTGGCAATGTTCAAATGTTTCAGAGAAACATTGTGTGCTGAAGAGATGGCTCAGTACTAAGAGTGCCCAGTGCTCTTGAAGACCGAGTTCCACCTAGGCCATGGCTGGCAGGATGGGTGAACACATTGCACAAACGCATACACAGGACATATACACACTATGCATGTATAGGAACATATGTGTGCACCTGGAGAGAGAGCTTGGTGCTTAGGAGCACTTGCTCCCTCTTGCAAAGAACCTGGGTTCAGGGCCCAGCATTGCTAACTCCAGTTCCAAGGGATCCAATACCCTCTTCTGACATCCACAGGCACTGCACAATGTGATGCGTGCACACACATGCAGGCAAAACACCCGTAGGCATGAAATTAAATCTTATAAAAAACCCACAACCTACATTCTGCATAAGTTTATGTTGGTATGAAGCTGGCCGATACAGCTTTATGGAGCAAGGTCTACTACGAATGTAGTTCATAAGGCATGAAAGCAGCATTGTGCTTTATTTTTCTACTACTGGTGGCGAGTATGAGGGTTCTTTGTTTTGTTCAAGCTTTGTGTATATAGGTGTTTCGCCTGCATGTATGTCTGTATACCACATGCAGCAGTGCCCAAGGAGGCTGGAAGAGGGCAGCAGATCACCAGGACTGGAGTTACAGATGGTTATTAACTACCATGTGGGGGAGAGAGAATCAAACCTGGGTCCTCTGCAAGAGCAGCCAGTGCTCTTAACTGCTGAGACATCTCTCCAACTCTGAGCATAAGGGTTCTTGGACTGTATTCTATAGCTTTGTGAATGTATGCTTTAAGTTTTCTCACAAGATCAAAAAGGAGGTGTTCACAAGTAATGTCTGTCAATGTCTAGTGAACAAAAACCTACAAAGTGAACGTCTATGTGAGGTCGCAGTGTGGCTCAGTGGGAAAGCCCCTGCCTAAAACCCCTGATGAGGGGGTAGGGCATGGCTCAGTGGTAGAGTCCCTAACATGAACCAGACCCTAGGTTCTATGCTCAGTATTAAAACAAAGACAAGAAAGAAATAAAACTTATGAATTATGGAAGGCAGGGAACTTCACTCGGACTCATTTTCTCCCAAAGGTTACTAGGCCCCAAGAATGCTAGCCGACCACTCGTTACTACTAACCCCTTAGTGAAGTGAGACGTGATGGTGGTCTGCCTGGTAGTTCTCCTTGTAGCCACTGGACTAGGCGAAGCTTGGACTGCATAAAAACAAGAGAACGGGACAGGGCATACTTCAAGAACAAGTGACTGCAGGCGGCAGGCGCAAGAATGCACATTTCCTGGCTCTCAGTCTGGACTATAAACTGCATACCAGTTTACACGGGTCAGCAGATAGATAGCCCCTTAGAGCTGCCATTGCTTACAGCCCAGAATCCAAGAATGGTTTACACAGTGACCACGTACCATGCCTACACAGTTATAACCTCAAAACATTAAACTGAAATCGCATGTAGGGGCCATCTATGGCGTCTAAGCTAGGGAGACATGCACAGAAAACAAGCCCGAGGCACGGTTCGGCTGTGGCAGAGCACCTGCACACTCGGGCTCCATCTCCAGCACCACTGCTTCTTCCCCCCGAAAAAGAAACAGCCAGGGCTTGGCTTGGCAGATAGATGTGCCCTTTCTAGCACATGCAGGTCCTGGGTTACACCCCTAGCACTCCAGAGGCAGGACAGACGGACAAGGAAAGGGAAATTAGGAAACTAGAGAGTAAGGGTGCAGCTGAGTGTCACCTCGGGCTTAGTTTTCAACAAGGCCTTCGGCTTCCTTCTCAGCACCAGAAACAGAAACATCTAGAATATATATGGTGCGTGCCATGGTTCAAGTGGCCTGTCTCTTCAAATTAACCACAGCCTCCAAGATGCAAACAAGTCAACTGAGACCGGCGAGATAGCACAGGCCTATCATGCCAGCACTCCGGGCTGAAGCAGGACAGACTTCCAAGGCCAGGCTGAGCTACACTGACAGGTACTGTCTCAAAAACAACCGGAAAATCCCAAACAACCATAAGTCACTATGTCTCGTATCCTTACAAAGGGTCTCACTGTCTGACTTGCTTCTCCTGGGTCTGGATCTTGGGGAGCGGTTTGAGTCTGCCATTTCTGCTCTCCAGGTTGGCCGGTTCCCGTTGGCAGGACAACCGTTGGCTTTTTGAGAGAGAGAGAGTGTTCCGTTCTCCAAGGACAAATCCTTATTTAAAAGGGACTTGACTTTAGCCAGGTAGCCTTCCTATACAACAGAAAAGGATAACTTAGTAGACAGGTATCAACAGTAGGGCACACAGGGGCCTCTGCCTCTGGTCACAGACCTGGAAGCAGGCAGCTTTCTGGAAACTAGGAAAAAGAACAACAGGCTTACCTCAGACAATTCCTCTTTATGTAATTTGGTTTCCAAGTCACATAACTGGCTCTTTATTTCTGTTTGCAGGAATTCATGCAGTAAGTTCAATTTCTCTTTCACACACTCCTGTGGAAAGAACATAGCTGAGGAACCCCCAAACTTCCAAGCTAGCAATTAACAAACTAGTACAGAACAAAGATGCCCAACTGCCCCAGCAGCTGGGGTGATAGGCAGCCTTGGTAAGATCTCAACACTCGGGAAGCTTAGACAAGGAGGGCTGCTGTAATTTTAAGGCCAGGCTGAACTGCCCTAAGTTCAGGGTCAGCCCAAGCTATGGATCAAAACCCTGCCTCAAAACAAAACAAAAAGAAAAAGAAAAACCTAGGGGCCTGGGGAGATGGCTTGGACATTAGAACACTTGCTATCCAAGCCTGAAGACGAGGGTCCAGACGCCCCGCGCTAGCATTAAGCTTGGCAGACATGGTAGCCAGCCTACAATCTCAGCACTCAGGCAGACAGGGTTCCTAGGCCACACTGACACTTTAGACCAGCTGAACCCATGAGTTCCAGATTCAGTGGGTCTCTACCTTAGTAAATAAAGTACACAGTGACAGATATCTGATGCCAACCGCTGGCCTCTACAGACACCTAACTGCATATAGGTACGCACATATACATGAACACATCCAAGAGCACACAAAGTACACACACAAGTCAGTGAGTGAAGAAAGAGCACTTACCTTTTCTGTTAAGCCATCTCTTTCCAAGTCTTTGAGCCTGGGTAAAGAAAATAAATAAGCAACTTCATTTACCTGAGAATCAATCTTAAAAAAAAAAAAAAATTGGAGTGGGGGGGGGTTGGAATTGTGGTATGGCATTAGCCTCCTGCTAAGGCAGGAGGATCACTCAAGCCTCTCAACTTTGCAGCCAACTTGGGCAACGCAGTGAGAATTGTATCCTCAAAAAAAGAAAAAAGAGAAAGAGGAATGAGCATAATATTTGAGTGCTGGAGAAACACAGCGCCCTCTTCGACCCCTGGCCCCGGTGTCTAGCATCAACTTTGTTTTTGGCTGTTCTATAGAGCTAAGAGTCACACTGCAGGGTGGCTGAGAACGCCTTGATCTCCCACTCCCCTGCCTTCACCTCCCAAGTGCTAATGCTACATGTCCCACAATGTCCTTAGTAACCTGAGCGAGTACACATCATTCTACTAGAAAGGGGTAAGGGGCCCAGGAGCTACATCAGATAGCTGCTCACACTGTCACACCCGCACTCTGATGACAGTCTGGGCTACATAGCGAGACCGTCCCTCAAATAACAGGGCTGGAGATGTGGCTCAGCCAGCAGAGTGCTTGCCGGGCATGCATCCCTAGCCCTTTATAAACTGGGTACTGGGGTACACTCCTGTAATTCCAGGACTCGCCATGAAGGGGAAAGGATCGAAAGTTCAGAGTCATCCTTGGCTGTACAACGTGAGTCTGAGGCTAGCTTGGACTACAGGAGACCCCGTTTCCAAGCAGAGGAAAAATATACAAGAAAGGACAAGGGAGGCTGTCAGTCAGGGTCCTTCTCTAACCCGGATGACCTACAACTGTTTTTCCTAACTGGGTCAGCTCCTAAAAGGCCTGCCACAGCACGCGTGATGTCAGCATGAGTCACGGCTGCACTGTAGGAACCAGCCAGCTGATGGCTCCTGAAGGCCAGTATGGCTGGCAGCCTTCTACTGCAGAACTGAATAGGAAAGATGAGGGGTCCAGGACACCAGGCACGCCCACAGAGCCACATCCTGAGGAGCTGGAGAGGAAATGAGAGGTGAACTGGTGAGCTGAGAATGCAGCTCAGGAGTAGAGCCTGGCAGGCACGTGAAGGCCCTGGATTCTACTCATAACACTACATACACAGGGATGGACAACACAGCAGGCCGAAATCTCAGACTCAACCTCCAGAATGTGTACCTAAGCAGAGAAGCACAGAATTCTACTGGGTTTGTCTGAAGAAAACTGGTCAGATTGTTGAAGATTCTCTTACCTCTCTGGTCAGGGGAGAAAGACTAGAAGGAAAAGACACAGAAGAGGCCACCTGTTACTCAGCCTGGGAGCCTGGGGGCAGTGGAAGGTGAACAGGTCTAACCAGCTAGGTGGGTGTCTGTCAGAGAAGCAAGGGCACCACAGGGGCCTGGCCTGTGCATCTCTGCCCCATCCAGGCAGCTTCCAAGTCTGGCTTCTCAGGTTTCAATAACCAGAGGGCAGATCCAGTCTTCCTGGCAGCTGCAGGACCAGGGTTACCATGGTTACTCTGTTACTGGCAGACCCTGCCTCCTCCTCCTCCTAGCACCACTCCTACACATGGGTGCCTACTGCAGGCTTGACCCCTGAAAAAGTAGGTAATGCACACCTGTGAAGCCCAGCACTTGGGAGTTAGCGGGGAAGAGATACAAGAGTACAACGTCAGCCTAGACTATGTAATAAGTTTAAGGCTAGCCTGGCTCCATGTAAATAACTAAAAATAAAGCTCTGGAATGGTGACTTTTTAGCTCAGGCTAGAGTGTGGCAGAGCACTGCCCAACACACACAAAGCCCCAATGAAAAGAAAACCCTTCCAGGAGCTCAGGGACCATCCCAGCAACAGTCCCTACAGTAACTCAGCCAAAGGCAAGACTCAAAGAAAGGCAGCTGCAGAAGTGGACATTTGTAGCTAGAGGCGTAAACACAGCTGCTACAACAGCCCATGTGACTGTCTTGTCCCTTTTGTGCCCCACCTGAGCTCAGATGCAATCAGAAACTCACATGTGTTGGGCAAGAGACCAATTACTGAGTCACACTCTCAAACCCAGTTATACTCCCTTAAAATCGTGGTGAGACACAGCTACTGTGACCATCACTCAGCAGTCTCTAGATCCCAAGATATCTCCAAGAAAGATTCAATCAGGTGTGGTAGTACAGGCCTGGAACTCAGTACAGGCACTCACAACAGGGAGTTCACAGGCTAGCCCGTACTACAAAAGGCAACGCGTCTCAAACAAAATGAATGAGGAAGTCCAGTTCTCCAGTGGAGAACTCAAAACATCTTTAGCCCCATGCTAACCGGACAGGCTATGATTCATTTGTAGCTACTTCCAACAGCTCAGCCATCTAAAAAAGATAAACTATACATAAACCTTGAAAAAGTAGGCAAACATAGCTAGGTGCTGCACTGGAACCCCAGCACTCAAGAGGTAGAGGCAGCCGGGCAGTGGTGGTGCACACCTTTAATCCCAGCACTTGGGAGGCAGAGGCAGGTGGATTTCTGAGTTCAAGGCCAGCCTGGTCTACAGAGTGAGTTCCAGGACAGCCAGGGCTACACAGAGAAACCCTGTCTTGAAAAACCAAACAAGCAAAAAAAGAGGTAGAGGCAGGAGGATGACAGGTTCCAGACCAGCCTGGATTTCATGGCTCCATCCTATCTCAAACAAGATAGTGTGGGGTTCTGGTAAGAGGGGCCAGTGGGTAAAGGCACCTCCCACCAAGCTGACCAAGTGCAACCAAGGGGATGAGGACCTAATCCTGCAGTCCTGACCCTCCACATACATGCCGTACATGCACACAGCAAACCTAAACACACCTAATAGATGAAGAGTTAAACTTGAGCTCTTCAGCGAGGCCACAGTGGCGCACGCCTTTAACCCAGCACTCAGGAGGCAGAGGCAGGGAGATCTGAGCTCAAGGCCAGCATGGTCTACAGAGTGAGTTCTAGGACAACCAGGGGTACACAGAAGAACCCTGTCTCAAGAGGAAAAAAAGGGAGCTGGAGAGATGGCTCAGTGGTTAAGAGCATTGACTGCTCTTCCAGAGGTCCTGAGTTCAATTCCCAGCAACCACATGGTGGCTCATAACCATCTGTAATGGCATCTGATGCCCTCTTCTGGTGTGTCTGAAGACAGCTACAGTGTACTTACATATATAAAATAAATAAATATTTAAAAAAACAAAAAACGAAAAAATGGGAGCTCTTCCCTGGAGAGAGAACAAGCCCACCAGCATGAAGGGAGGACCTAGGCAGAAGAAGCCTCCCCAGCAGAGCCCAGAGTGGAAGCTGCTTCTAAGACATAAGCAACCAAAAAAAAAAAAAAAACAGCCATAACAGTGTCAGACAGAAAAGGTAAGTCCAGAGAGAGGCCAGCAACAGTGGGAGAAGCTCAGAAGCATTCATCGTGTTGCAAGGCCAAAAGCCCATCAGAAGAACCACGGGAGAGGAAAGACCACAATATTAGAGCCCTACTTTTAGGGAAAATTTGTCTGACAGAAACATGAACTAGAGAGATCGCAAAGGTTAAGTTATTTCGACATCCTAAACCAGAAATGCTGGTCTGAAACACAACTTGGCAGCACAACAGGGCCTGTTCTAGAGCCCTGCCTTTTCTGTCTGCTGCTAGGGATGGAAGCCAGGGCCTTGAATATGCTAAAGGCACACTCTCCCACCCAGCTATACCCAGCTCCCTGCCTCTGCCTAGGCAGATGGGGTGACACCATCTGATGAATCAGATATCTTGGGGAGCAAAATGATGTCCCTTCTCACAAGATGCTGTTGCTCTGCCCCAGGACCGGTGACTCTAACTTATGTGGTAACGGCGACTCTGCAGAAGTGACTAAGATTCCAGCATTTTCAAATGAAAGACGGGAAGCTATCAGGGACAATCAGCATGGGCCTAATGACTTAACTCCCTCCCTCGGCACAGGGTCTTCTAGCTGCCTTGCAAAAAGCTACTAAGCACACAGGAAGGGTCAGAGACACAGGGACTTGGCGTAAGCGGCTGGCTCTAAAGTGGAGGTGGTGGCAGGAAAGCCTGCCGGATGGTTTCAGAAGATGGAAACTACTCAGTCTGGCCTTAGCCAGACACGGTGGCATACCACCTGCAACTCTGACACTCAAGAGGCTGAGGCAGGAACATCACGAGTTCCAGGTCGTCCTCAGTTACGTAACAAGTCTGAAGCCGCGACAGAAGAGGGATGGGAAAATGACTCAGCAAGGCCCAAGCTGATCCTGGGACTCACGTAAAAAGCTGCAAATGGAGAAAGCAACCCTAGGCCAGCCAGCCAATCTGACCAAAGAGGAGCTCTAGGCTCACTGAAAAAAGATTTTTTTAAAAGATTTATTTATTTATTATGTATACAGCATATATGCCTGCAGGCCAGACGAGGGCACCAGATCTCATTATAGATGATTATGAGCCACCCTGTGGTTGCTGGGAATTGAACTCACGACCTCTGGAAGAGAAGACAGTCCTTTTAACCTCCAAGCCATCTCTAGCCCATGTGAGAAAGATCTCAAAAAATAAAATGGAGATAATTTTGGAAGACAACCAACAGTGACCTCTGGCCTGCCAGCACCTGTGCACACACAGCACACACACAAATGTACTAAAATATATGTATACAAATGTATACATATGTATATGTGTGTGTATGTATTACTGATGGCTCAGTAGTTAAGAGTTTAACCATTCAAGTAAATTTGATCCCCAGAATCCACCCAAAGGTGGAGCGTCAATGCCAACAATTTGACCTCTGCCCTTCACAAATACAGTGGCAACCTCCCACCACAGTAACTACAATCTTTTTAATTAATACAAATTAAATGAAGATAGTCCTCAGATATCTATATGCATGTTGAGAAGTACACCTACATTCATACATACGCGTCCGTACGACAGGTGTAATACACACCTGTCACAGTACTCGTAAGGGAAGGAGGGAAACCGAGTTCAAGATCACCCAGAAGTATACAGTTAGATCCTGTCTTGAAATTACAAAAAAAGAAATTAGGGCTGAGTGTGGTGGCGCATGCCTTTAATCCCAGCACTTGGGAGGCAGAGGCAAGCAGGCAGGCGATCTGAGTTCAAGGCCAGCCTGGTCTACAAACTCAGATAGCCAGGGTTACACAGAGAAACCCTGCCATTTAAAAAAAAAAAAAAAAAAATTTAGCACACACAACAGCAAAAAACTAGTCAGTTCCCCAGGGAGGACACATCCCCCTGCCCATTTCCAGAAGGAATTTGGCCCAGGAACATCTTGGTTTCTCCTCAATCCATCCCACCCCTCATTCCTGACCTACAAAGGTTTTTAAACAGAAGGGTGACTTGAGACCTGGCACACAAAAAGCCTCAGCAAACTGCAGGAAGAACAAGCCTAGATCGGTCTACAAGCAAGCCAACAGCCTATTGTACAGAACACCAGGATATACTGGCACCCTGGAAGGTAGAAGCTCCCTGTTTGCTGCTATGATGGCCCAGGCTGGAGCTCTAACCTACTACCACGAGTTCACCTGGCCTATAGAACTCCAAGGAGCAGTCAGTCCCAGCCCCATTTTTCAGATAGCACATTGAGTGGTAAACTACCCTGCCCCGAGTTCTATCCCCAGTGTCCCCCCAGAATGGAGGGGGAGCCCTGGAGAGATGGCTTGGTGGTTATCAGCATGCCTGTCTCTGAAGTTCAGCACCTGGGTCAGGCAGCTTCCCGCACCTCTCTTCCCACGTAACTCCAGCTCCGAGGGACCTGACACCTTCTCATGGTCTCTATGGGCACATGCATGCACATGCCATACACAGATAAAATGGACATGGACGGGAACTAAAATGACAATCACATAGCTGTAAGGACAGCATAGGATTTAACAAAATGCCTGTCCAAACAAGTGTGTGCTCCAGATCTGCTGCGGTGAGGTATCCCCCACTCCCCCACCCCCTCCACCAGAGAGCTAACAGACACAGGCCTGGGTTCAACTTCAGCACAGAAAAAATAAAGTTTAAGTCACAGAACTCAACACACTTCCTACTTGAGTTAAGCCAGGCTGTATTACCTTTCTGAGGAGTGATCTTAAATGCACAGAAGAGAAAGTCAGCAACTAGAGCGCTTGCCTAGCACATCTGAGGCTCCCACTTCCATCTCTAGTACCACACAGAAACCAGTGTGCCTGCCCACATGGATGGATGCCAGCACCTGGAAGCGGAGGCAGGAGGATCAGGAGTTCATGTCATCTTAAACTACACAGGGAATCTGAGGCCAGCCCAGGCTACCCAACTGTCTGAAAAACTCAATCAGAAAAGGATTGGTGTCTTAGTTTGGGTTTTACTGCAGTGAACAGACACCACGACCAAGGCAACTCTTATAAGGACAATATTTTGGGGGCTGGCTTACAGGTCAGAGGTTCAGTCCAGTATCATCAAGGTGGGAACATGGCAGCATCCAAGCAGGCACGGTGCAGGAGGAGCTGAAGAGCTCTACATCTTCATCTGAAGGCTGCTAGTGGAAGATTCCCTTTCAGGCAGCTAAGGTGAGGGTCCCATGGCCACAGTGACATACCCACTCCAACAAGGCCACTCCTCCTAATAGTGCCACTCCCTGGGCCAAGTTTACACAAACCATCACAACTGGGGAGGTCAGTATGCACAAGGGCAGGAGTTTGGATCTCAAAACTCACAGGCGGGTATGGACCTGAGAAAAGATCCCTGAGCTTGATGGCCAGGCAGATTAACTGAATCAGTGAGTTGCAAGGTTATAAGCAAATGGTCTCAAAGAAAAGGTTATTAGTCCCTACTCAGAGGCACAGGTAGGAAGGTTTGTTAGCTCCAGGCCAGCCTAGTTTACACATCAAGATCTAGAATAGCTGGGGTTGTACAGTGAAGCCTTGTCTCAAACAAACAAAATCCAAAAAGCAAATAAGGTTGAAAGTGAAAATCCAGTTCCAGGGATCCAATGCCCTCTTCTGGCCTCCTTGGGCACCAGGCACACATGTGGTGCACAGATATACTCACAGCAAAGCACCTCTACAAATAATCTCAATCTCTCTCTCTCTCTCTCTCTCTCTCTCTCTCTCTCTCTCTCTCACACACACACACACACACACACACACACACACACACACAGCATAAGGGAGAAGGCAAGAAACCAATTCCAAAATTTTCAAATATAGTAAAATTTAAAAAGTTCTTTAAGCTGGCATGGTGGCACACACCTTTAAGCCCAGTATTCAACAGGCAAAGGCAGGTGGATATCTGAGTTGGAGGGCAACCTGGTCTACATAGAGTTCCAGGCTAGCTGAGGCTACACAGTAAGACCCTGTTTCAAAGTAAAATAAAATGCTTAGGGTTAGATAAATTGGCTCAGTGGGCAAAGGCACTTGTGGTCACGCCTGATGACCTGAGAGCCATCTCCAGGGCCCTGAAGAACTGACTCAGGAAAGTTATGTGTGACCTCCACACATACATTGTGCTAAGTATGTACACACACGCAGACACAATAGATAAATGTACTTAGCTATGGCTTGAGGAGATGGGCACTTGTCACTCATCCTTGACAACCTCAGTTTGGTCCCAAATGCACGTAAAGGTGGAAGGGAGTGACAAACCCATGAAGACGCCTGACTGCCACACGTACACTGTGGTACATGTGCACATAACATTAAAAAGTTGTCCCCTTAATATATACCTGTGTATAATATGTATATATACGCCTGCGTGTATGCGTATACACGCCTGCGTGTATGCGTATACACGCCTGCGTGTATATGTATATATGCCTGCGTGTATATGTATATATGTATTATCACACACACTGTTTATATACAAGTTTAACAAAAAATAAGTAAAGAGCAAGCCATGCATGCAGCACACATCACTCAAGAGGTACAAGAATAGCAAGATCAAGACCAGGTAGAACTACATAGAAACCATGCCTTGAAAAAAAAACAAAACAAAACAAAACTTAAAAAACTGAAAGAAATTAGAAACCCAAGTCAACAAAGGAACCTCAGCTATGGCAAGGATGCCCCCTGTTCAGGAGAAGAAATCCCTCACCTTGCAAGGTGTGATGTCTGAAATGAGGCCTTGGCTGAATTCTAACTTGTGACCCTCCTGCCCCGCCTCCCAAAGGCTGCCACTACAGGCCACGGCCACCACATCACTAAGGCATGATTTGATTTTTCAAAGACGCAGGGTTTTACTCTATTTCAAAGAAACTGTCAGTCTGGGGCTGGCAAGAGTTAAGCAGATAAGTGGAACGCTACCATGCCTGATGACCTGAGGTCTGTACCCAGAACCTTGTGGGAAGGCCAGTTCCTGCAAGGGGTCCTAACCGCCACACGGGCTGTAGCACATAATCCACACACAAAACCCAAATGGTGAGAATACTCTTATACATCTGGCACACTTCTGCCAGTTAAATACAGACTAGCAGCACGGACAGAAGCTGCAACAAGGCCTAACTCAGCTCAGCTCTTGGACTAGCCTACAAAATACAGGTACCTCTCACATCTTATACTTTAGATGTTTGCATGGTTAAATTTTTCTGCATCAAGAAAAGTTAAGCCAGGTATGTTGTCACATTCCTGTAATTCCAGCACTTGAGTATGTATAATAGATCAAGGCTAGCCTGGGTTATACAGCCAGCCTGAGGCTAGCCTGCTTGGGCTACAGGAATCCCTTCCTGGACATGATAACCAAAACAAAACATATAAATGTAAACAAACCAACCAAAGGACAGGAAAAGACAAAAGACAGAAAGGTAGGTCATAGCACTGTCTAACTTTAAAAAACTAAATACTTTAATTACGTATGTATTTTTAGTAGTAAATTGTAAAAGAAAAAAAAAATCTGTTGAGGTGTGTCACAAAGGCTTCGGATTTTTATGTCTATACAATCAAAAAACGGCATTAAAAAAACCAAACCCACATGCCTGTAATCCCAGCACAGGCAGGTAGATGGAGAATTCCATGCCAGTCTGGAAAACTCACCAAGAATCCTGTCTCCAAAAAAAAGTGAAAGGGCCTCAGTGGTAGAAACCATGCACAGAGCTTCAGATCCAACCCTGGGGGCAAGCTGGGGGTGGCAGGTGTTTGACAGGGGAATTCAGCCTCTTCTCCCACTTTATCCCGCAAAACTCAAACGGGAATCAGCCTGGCATCACCCCAGTAAACTACTCCATGGAAATGACAAAAGCAGACCCCTAATCGGGTTGGAAGACGTCCAGCACCAGTCAGGACACCTATGACTAATGCATAATGACACGAGGGACAAGCTTTCAGGAATGAACTGATTGACGATGTCCTTCTGGAACAGAAATCCGGATCCAGTGTTCCCGCCAATCCCTTCACACGGACCTCCCCATGGAGGTACTAGTGGAGGGCCCATTATCCCGGGTCCCTCATTTCCAGTGACAACACTGAAACCTGAAGAGCTTCCTTGATTGCTCGGGCGGGGGTGGGGGGATTCATATGTTCTGAACTGGGGGACCTACTATCCCTCACTCCTCGAAATAAAATACTGGACAATGTAAAAAGCTTCCTCGATGGCAGTGGGATCGAAAGAACTGGTTCACCGGGGCTAAAATAATGGGGCGGGGGTCGAGACATTTCACTATCATCCATCTCTCCCTCCCTATGATACACTTTAGTAGACAGTGTTAAAGATTCCTCGATTGCTCTGGGATCTCGGGACACAGTTATGTCACCGCCAGTGGAGGACCCATTCTGCACCACCTCTCTCCAGGGAGAGTCTCTTTGATAGCTCCAGGATCGTAGGAGCTCCTTTACTTTAGGATAAAAAACAAAAAAACAAAAAACAAAAACCCACAAGGGCTGCAAGCTGCCCAGGCCCAGCAAGGCACCGTGAGAGAGAAAAGCTCCGTAGGACTTGACAGCAGGGCTGGGAAGGAGGGAAATGCAGAGCCCTTCTGCACGAGGGCTTCCAGGGGACCCATCGGAGGGACTCTCGGGTGGGCGCGGCGGGATCTGCAGGGCACCGGAAGTGGAGGCTGGAGCGGGGTGGGGGCTTCAGGGTGTCCACAGGCCGGGAGAGGGGCACTTCCTGCATACCCAGGGACCTGGCTGACCAAGAAGGAGAAACCGTGAAGGTGTCCCCAAGCTTGTTCTATTTCAGAGGGCTAGGAGAGAGGATACCCCCTCCTCCCTCAAGTTCCCAGTCAATGGGCTTGCTAGCACCGCGGCCCCCACCCATTTTGGCGCCAACAGCCAGGAGCACGCGCGACAGGAAGCACAGCCCGCGCCAAACGCTGTCCCGCGCATGCGCGCCCTGGCTGTCAGCGGCCGCAGGGCCACCGAGATACCCCAATAAAAGCCTCAGCATCGGCCCCGCCCCTCGCCCCCACCCTGCGTGGCACCTACCGCCTGCGGACATGATCGGGGAGCGAGCCTGCCGGGGAGGCAAGCGCAGGCACTCGGGCTGGAGCTGTTCGTGCTGGCATCTTGCAGGTTGCAGACGACAGGACAGCTCTGAACGAGACCCCGGCTTTTTCGCGCGCGCGGAAACCAATTGGGAGGGGGCGGCGCAAGCGGAAGCAGCATGTACCACACAGGGCAAGAGAGTGGGGGAAGACTATGCTATGCCTGAGGGGAGTGCGCATGCGCAGGACGGAGGCACCCACACCTCCTGGCTGTAGTGGGCTCGTCCATACTGCGACTGGCGCCACTCACCTCCCCCTTGCCTGGAGTTGTGGCTGGGCCCTTGAGAGCAGGTAGTGCAGGCTTTGCAAAGGACCCTGGGTTGCTTGCCAGCACCCACATCTAGCCACTCCAAGCCCCTGTAATTCCAATTCCAGGGGAATCCTACGCCCTCTTCTGGCCTCTATGGGCAACTGCACTCACATGCACAAACACAGCTTAAAAAAAAAAAAAAATCTTTTGAGTCAGGCAGAGGTGGCGGCGGTGGCTGCGGCGCACATGCATTTAATCCCAGCACTCTGAAGGCAGAATCGGGAGGATCTCTGTGTGTTCAGCCTGGTCTAAAAACAAAATCTTTTGAAAAAGGAAAAAGAAGCCAGGCGGTGGTGGCACATGCCTTTAATCCCTTGCACTGAGGAGGCAGAGGCAGGCAGATCTCAAATTTAGGCCAGCCAAGTCTATACAGTGAGTTAGTTCTAGGACGCCAGGGCTACACAGAGAAACCCGGTCTCAAAACAAACGTGGGCTTGTCTGCGCTGTGGCTAGCTTCTTCACTGGAGGGGTGGTTCAGTGCTTGAGAGCATGTACTGACTCTTGCAAGGACCCTAGGTTGCTTGCCAGCACCCACATCGAACCACTCCAAGCCCCTGTAATTCCCCTTCCAGGGGATCCTACGGCCTCTGTGGGCGTTGCCCTTAAATGCACAATGTTTTAGCCCAAGATGGTTTGATCTTATTATCTATATAATAGATAATATGGTTGACCTTGAAGTTCAGATCTTCCTGCCTCTCTGGTGTTGAGTAATGGATTTATTTATGGATGTGCCCCACTCCACTGTTAAGATGAAATGTGTGGTTCTGTAGTGTCTGGAACTTTCCATCTTCTGAAGCAGAAACTGTGGGCATTGCTCTGTCCCTCCCCTTCTGCTCAGCTTTTGTTACCATTTTGGAAGGAAATACATGAACCCTTGAACAAAAGGCCTCACATCTAACCCCATCTTCACCCCCTTGTCCTCTAAAATGACCTTGAGTACACCATCTGAGTCCTCCTCAGTGGCTTCATCGTCAACCAGAGCTGAGGTCACCTCCTTAAAGAGGTAATTCAAGCCGGGCAGTGGTGGCGCATGCCTTTAATCCCCAGCGCTCAGGAGGCAGAGGCAGGTGAATTTCTGAGTTCGTGGCCAGCCTGGTCTACAGAGGGAGTTCCAGGACAGCCAGGGCTACACCTGGAGAATCCCTGTCTCGAAAAACCAAAACAAACAAAAACAAAAAAATCCTGAGGCAGGCATGACAGGAGACATCTATTCTAGCACTTAGCAACTAATGCAGAAGGATTGGGAGCGTGGGGCCAGCCTTATCACATAGTGAGATTCAGGATCTTGTCTAAAGAAGAGAAGGAAAAGAACGGAAGGAAAAAAGGAAGAAAAGGAAGGAAGGACATCAATCCTGTCTAAGCTACAACATGACAACCTTAGGGACTGAGCTAAGTGAAGTAACAACAGTGGCAAATACATGATGCCACACCATGAAATTCTAGAATAAGACTCCTAGAAACAAAATGGTAACAAAAGATGAGCAGAAGAGGGGAACAGAGCAATGCCTACAGTTTGTTTCAGAAGATGGAAAGCTGTGCAAATGTGCAGTTACACACTACAGAACCACACAACCTTCTCAGAGATGGTGGATACAGTGGGTACCCATAAACCCAACACTTAAGACCAGAGGCAGGAGGATCAGAACTTCAAGGTCAACCATGACTATATAGTGAGACCAGGCCCATCTTGGGCTACATGAGACCCCTGTCAGAAAAAAATTATGACAGCCAGTGTGTGGTGGCCTATGCCTGCAAAAGATAGTCAATTGAGTCAGGAGCCATCTCAAAACATACTATTTTAACATTCTCTTGTTTTATTTTGTTTTTGTAAATGGGGAGAGAACTCCATAACACTCATGGGACACACATGAGGACCCGAGTTCAAATCCCAGCATCTACATAAAAAGCCAGATCTGGCCAAGCATATGTCTGTAATCCCAGTACTGTGGGGGCACAGACCGACCACTGGGGCTTGCTGGCCTCTAGCTTCTCACTCCAGTTTTAGTGAGAATTGTGTCTCAGAGTAGTAAAACTAGAGGTCACAGGCATCCCTAATAGAGAAGGACACTTGCCACCTTCCCCTGGCCTCTAGCAATATCCTAACACCAAACATTCATAAAGAAGGGCTGGGCTGTAGCTCAGTCACACAGCACTCATCCTAGATGCAGCCTCCAGTATTGCAGACCAGAGGAGTCAGAGAGAGAAGAAAAGAGAACAAATTCCAGAGGAGAGACACATTAACAGTTAAACAGATACAGAGAGAAAGAGACCCAAAGAGAGTGGGCAGCACCAAAGAGAAAGAAAATGCCAGAGACAGACAGGCGCACACACAGAGACAGGCGCGCACACACACAGACAGGCGCGCACACACACAGACAGGTGCACAGAGAAACAGACACACAGAGAGACAGAACAGGCTCCAGGACCCAGGAATGTACATCTCTACTTCAGTGCCTCTTCATATGTAATGGGTAATTCAATTATAGGCCACAGGGACACCACTGAGGAAAGCAGGATAGATAAAAGGGCAGGAGCAGGGTAACCAGTAATCTCAGAAGGAAGCCATCAACCAGCCAGAACCTAGCCCTGCCATCCGGAAGTCACTTTGGAATGAAGGGAAGGGAACAGATGGGCAAATTTCCTGTGGAGTTGCCTCAAGTCAAGGAGCAGGGTCCTGGGAATGAGGCCTCATGCAGCTAGAGAGTGCTAACACTGAGCCTTGCCCCCAGTCCCTCACCAGCCAGCTTCCAAGCCAGCTTCCAGGGACGGCTGCTTTGTTAGCAACTCCTGCCCAGATGGGAACGAGCAGTGTGGAATCCGGGCTGGCAGGATGGCCCCATTGGCAAAGGTGCTGCCAGCCTGTGCTGATGTCCCGAGCTCCATGGTGGAGGGAGAGGACTGTCTCCAAGGTGTCCTGACTTCCACACGTGCACCATAGCACATGTTATGAACCCTCCCACAACAGATCTAAATATGTATAATTACGTGGAATCAAATGCAAATGTGTCCCATCTGCAGAGCACATCCGGACGCGCCACACAGCCTCCACTGAGCACAGCTCCATTGGCCACTTACCATCTCAAGCCTGTGTGCCCCAGGACCTCCATCATTTCTGCCCAGAATACTCTCTGGGAAGATTTGTACAGCCCCAAATACTCCCACCAAAACTCCCTCAGACCACATGGAAACCACCTACCTGTTACTCCTACCAGACACCATTCTTGTAGCCATGGCTAGAGACTCAGTTTACCATCTATCTCACTGGAGTGGAGGTCAAACTTTCATAGAGAAGGGGATATTGAAGATTTTTGGACCATGTACTCAGAGCTGCACCCACTGAAGTCTAATATCAAAGCACAATAGCTATAGAGAAATCACTATCCTGACCATGTATGTCCCAATAAAACTTTATTAATACAAAACCAACATGGTGGGCGGGCCGATTACAGCTACCTGCTGAATCAGGACATAGACCACAGGAAGTGCCTGATACATAAATAAGGCACGGCTCTAGTCAGTTATAAAAGTGCTTTTCTAAAAATAAGGCCTTTTTTGTTTCACAACACTGTCACTACATTTTACAAAGGAAAACTGGGGCCCAAACTGGATCAAGATGCAGAAGTAGGTTTACAGTCTACAATCCATAGTCTACCCAACTTGATCTACTGATGTGGTATTTGAACTATCACACCAAGGGCTGTGTGGCTCAGTGATAAGAGCCTTTGTCTGTGCTGGATTCTGTGCCCAGCACAAAGAACACGAGCACATCAGCATAAGCTCCCAGATAAATGGATTTGGTTTTTTGTTTGTTTGGTTTTGGGTTTTTTGATTTTTCAAGACAAGGTTTCTCTGTGTAGCCCTATATATCCTGGAGCTTCCCTCTGTAAGCCACACTAGCTTTGAACTCAGAACTGCCTGCCTCTGCCTCCCCAATGTTGGGATTAAAGGTGTTTGCCAGGACCACCTGGTTAACAAGTGTAATTTTTTGTTGTTGTTGTTGTTGTTGTTTTTTGTTTGTTTGTTTTTCGAGACAGGCTTTCTCTGTGTAGCCCTGGCTGTCTGGAACTCACTCTGTAGACCAGGCTGGCCTCGAACTCAGAAATCCACCTGCGTCTGCCTCCCAGGTGCTGGGATTAAAGGTGTGCGCCACCACCGCCCGGCACAAGTGTAATTTTTAAAAGATACCTTTAAGCTGGGTATGATGGCGTATGCACCTACACCTTTCTCCAGGCTCAGGACATTTGTCAGAGTCAGGAATCCAGATATAGCCAAGTCCCTTGGAGTATGCTAGGCAGAGCCACCTTCTTGAAGGTTCCCATCTGAGCAAAGCCCAGAACTCTGCCTAGCATCACAGGGCCTGGCTCCAGCACCTGCCAGTTTTACATCAAAGAGCCCTTGAGTCAGCTGGCAAGCTTCCCCTCCAGGTGCCCCCCTCTATCCCTCTGTTCCTGGCTTTCCCCTTTCATACTGACCTGGCTTCATCCCAAGGTATAGAGAAAAAGCTATGAAAAGCCATATGCTTCAGAACACCTGGCCTTCCCTTACCACACCTGAATGGCTTCTCAGAGCTCATGGTGGTCCCCTCAAGCTTCCATGGTAGCCAACCAGCCTGATAAAAAAGCTAGGTATAGCCTACAGTCAGAACTCCAAATTCAAAGATGGGCCTGTGGGCACAGTAGGGGATAAAGAGACCTTCACTCACAATGATGGTGAAAGAAACTGGCCAGTTTCACAGAAATACAAATTAAAACCCCAATATCCTTTCTCTCTCACACTTATAATACAAAGCACACCCCAGGATGGGTCAAACTTTAAAAAGAAAAATTTCAACCTTAGCAACATCGGAATACTTTCTTAGCATGACAAGAAGTCAAAAACTGGTACAGCTGGTCTAGTGAGCTGGCCCAGTGGGTAAGAGCACTTGCCACAGAAGCCTGACATCTTACATTTGAACCCTGGAACACAATTACAGGTAGAAGAGAATCAACTCCTAAAAGTTGTCCTGACTTCCACAGGTGTCTGCCATGGCACACACAACCTACCATTAAAAAGTGAGGACCAGCAGATGGCTCAGCAGGTAAAGGGGCTTGTTGCCAATCCTAAAGACCAGAGTTCAATCCCTGGGACCCACAGGTGGGAGAAGAGACCCAACTCCCTCCTGCTAGTGTCCTGTGACCAAAACACACACACCATGACATGTATTTACCCACACATGCATGCACACACGCAAAAGAAAGTGATCAATTTTTGTTCATTGGAAATGTTAATAAACCACTTTGGAAGTTGGTTTAGCAACCTTTCCTAACGTGCAGTGTACTTCTGCCCTAGGACCCAGCAATGACAGAATTACATAGAGTACTTGCATAGTAACTGAAGGAAATATGCAAAAATGTTCAAAGCAGCTTCCTTACAACAGCCTCAAACCCAAGCCAATTACTTCACTCAGTGGAATGTGGTATCTCGGGGTGGAGATAGTTCCTTCAGCAGCGCAGGGAAACCTGGAGCTCACTATGTAAAATGCTATACAGCCAGAGATGACCTTAAACTCCTGATCCTCCTGCCTCCACCTCCCCAGGGCTTGCATGCCCCACCATGCCTGGTGGATGCAGTTCTGGGATAGAACCCTGAGTTTTGTGCATGCTAGGCAAGCACCCGACCTACTGAACCCCAGCCTCATAAAATTTTTCACAAAATGATTGAACAGCAAGCATTTTACAATGTGTGGGGTCCACAGGTACTTTTATAATTCAAATATCAACTCTGCCCATGAGGGTCCCAAAGCCCCAAGACAACCAGAGAGGACTACGTGCCAGCAAAGTTCATAAGCACTTAAACCTGCCTCCCATGTAACTCCCAGGAGTCATAGCGACTGTGGGATGGTGGTTGTTTTCCACAACTTAAAAATAAAGTAACCACTCATAGTTAAGTTTACTGTCCCTATGACAATACGCTAAAAGGGGTGGAGGGGCAGCTCAGTGAGCAGAGTGATGGCCCAGCACACAGGAAGCCCCAGGGTCCTCTGAGCACCATGTAAACCACAAGTACAGAATCTCAGCTCTGAAGGGGGTGTGGGAGACAGGAGAACCCGGAGGTGAAAGTTATTCTTGCCTACAAGGGGTATTTCTAAGCCAGCCTGGGCTATAAACCAACCAACCAACACTACAGAACAGATTTAACCCATGCACGGCAGCTTGGCAATCCCCCTGCTTCAACCAGAAATACAGACAGTACTGGGGCCATAGCTCTGTGACAGAGTGCTTACCTAGCACATAGGAAACCCCAAGAGCAGAAATCACAAAGATAAAGTTACAACCTACAGTGCACAGGGGAGAAACTAGGGCAGAGAGCGCACCCCAGAACTGTGCTGCTTTAAGTCTCCAGCCCTGACCCCAATATTTCCTCAACCATTTCAAGGGTGATCTTCCTTCCTACTTGCACAGGGCTGTTCTCCCATCACCTGGGCCCACAGCCATGCCCCTCCCCCCCCATAGCCCTGGAGAACAGCAGCCACGAGAGGTCGGAGAGTAACCCACCTTTTGGAAAACACAAGCCGCAGTAGCGTTTGGTCACGAGCAGCAAAGAATAGCTCAGTCTGAGAGCAAGGGTGAGTAGATATAAGGCCTGGCTCCTCCCTGGCCATCAAACAAGAGGGCTTCCACCTGATGAGCCTCAATCAACCCCAGCGGACGAGCCAAAGGCAGCCACCAATCATTGAGAGTACCTGGCACAGAGAGGCCATACTTCCCAGTCAGGGCATTGGAGATGTTTCTAGAAGTTTCCTCCACTGCCCCAGTCTTGGATTGGGAACCCTGAATCACAGGAGCAAACAGAGATAGGATGGGAACTGGGGATGTAGGTCCTTTGAAGGAGGACTTGCCTAGGACACCCAAGGCCATATGTTCCGTCCCAAGCACTGCTTAGTGGTGTGTGTCACCCCAGCACTGAGGAGGTGGTGACAGGCAGGTACAGAGGGAGGGCATGCTCCCTTACATAGTGGGTTTGAAGTCAGCCTGGGCTACATGAGACCCTTGGTTTGGGTGGGGGGTGGGGGTTTATGAACTGGGGACAGGAGACAAAACAAGCCAAGCTAAGTGTGGCAATTCTCCTAGCACATAGGAGGCTGAGCAGGAGGATTGTGGGTTCAAGGCCAGCCAGCCTTAACAACACAGAAAAGCTATTTTTTTTTTTTTAAGGGGAAAACAGCTGTGCATGGTCAGGTGGCCTGCCTGACACTACTGGGTTGTGAGAGGCTGTAGGCAATCTTACACCACAAATGGCTGTGAGGGATGAATCACATGAGACAAACTTCCTGATCCTCCTGCTTCCATCTCCTATGGGAAGCCAGGGGTACTCGACTCTCCAGGATTATCTATTCAACCTTCTAAAAACATCGATTTATTTCTTTCTATGTATATGAGTGTTTACCTACCTGCATTCATATGCCTAGTGCCCCCGGAGGCCGGAAGCATCACCAGATCCCCTAGAACTGAAGTTACAAATGGTTGCGAGCCACCATGTGGGTGCTGGGAACCGAAGCTGGTTTGTCTCCAAGAACAGCAAGTGCTCTTAACCACTGACCCATCTCTCCGGCCCCCCAAACTTTAAAAAGAATGCATTTATTTCTCACTTGTGAGAAGTGTGAGTCACATGTGCCATGGAGCACATGTGAAGATCAGAGAACAACTTTTGGAAGCTGGTTCTGTCCTTCCACCATGAAGAATCAAACATAAGTCCTCCTTGGTGGCTAGCTACTTTACCACCCGGACTGCCACGTGTTAGGTTTATTCAGCTCTGGGGATTGAAGCCAGAGCCTTGTACATTCAAGGCAAACTCTCTACCAACTGAGCCATCTGACCCTCCTGCCTCTACCTGCCAAGAACTGGGATTACAGGTGTGACCACCATGTCCAGCTCTGATTCCCCTTCAGGAGAAGTTCACATGGGGGACCTTCAACTCTGATGCTTTTTAAAAAACAAAACCATTTTAATTAGGACCAGAGTGTTGACACATGCCTTTAATCCTAGCACTCCAGAGGCGGGAAGATCTCTGTGAGTTCAGGACCAGCCCGGTCTACGTACAGAGTTTCAGGATAGTCAGGGTTACAGAGAGACCCTGTTTCACGGAACAAACAAGCACTATTTGGATTAAGTTATCGATTGTGTGTGTGGGCATGGGATCAGAGGACACCCCACCATAGTCAGTTCTTCCTTTCTAGCATGTGGGTTCTAAGAATGGAACCAGGTCATCAGCCTTGGTGACAAGTGCCCCTACCAGGAGATCCTCGTCTCTTCTGAAAACACCAATACTAACCATGACGTTGGTATTGAGGTTAAGCTTCTTTTTCTCCCTGTGTTGGCTATATAAAAAAATGGTGACAAGTTATTTCATTTCTCATGTTTTGTTTCATTGTTTTTTTTTTCTAAATAATGAGTGAGACTACACCAAAGCTGGTGAGAAAGGGCTGAGTCACACAGGAAGTTGCACCGTCAGGAGATCTTACCGCAGGACCCTTTACAATTATGAATCAGGAAATAGCAGCTCCAAAGGAGAGAAGACAGACAACTGACACACAGACAGACACACAGACACTGGCTCAGCTGAATGGAAGAAATTGTTTTTTCTGGTGAAGGGGATTTCAAAGGATAACAGTACACATGGCCAGTGAGTTCTAGGCCAGCCTGGGCTACAGAATAATAGTCTGTCCCAAGCACAAAATATAAAAAGTTAACTAATTAATTAAAATTTAAAATTCGATCTTTGCTTTGTGCTAACAGCACTTTAAGCATCGCTAAATAATGCTGCCCAGGACTAAAGAATGCTGCATTTATTATTTTATGTGTACAAGGGCTTTGCCAGCATGTGTACCGTGTGCATGCTTGGTGTCTGTGGAGGTCAGAAGTTACCAGATTCTCTGGAACTGGAGTTACAAACGTTTGTGAACCACCTGTGGGTGCTAGGAACCAAAACTAGGTTCTCTGAAGCCCCTCCAGAGCTGTCCACCCCCATGGTAGTGATGGACTCCACAGCGGCCTTGTGTGTGCTTAGCCAGAGCTGTGTTATGGAACATTACCCCAGCCCACGATCACTTACAGGGGTGCTATCATGGCTAAAGACGCTTTAGAGACCATGGATTTTTAATTTCAAAAATGTATGACATTCTTATTTATTCATTCTGTGTGTGCATATGAATGTGTCACAAAACACATTGACGTCAGAGAACCTGTGGAAGTTGGTTCTCTTCTTCCACCACGTGGGTCATGGGATTGATGCCAATCACCTTTCCGTAAGGAGCTACCGCACCACACCATGAATTTTTTGTTGTTTTTTTTTTTGTTTTTTTTTGTTTTGGTTTTTTGAGACAGGGTTTCTCTGTATAGCCCCGGCTGTCCTGGAATTCACTGTGTAGACCAGGCTGGCCTTGAACTCAGAAATCCACCTGCCTCTGCCTCCCAAGTGCTGGGATTAAAGTCGTGTGCCACCACTGCCCGGCTCTTATCTTGCTTTTTCAAAAGAGAGGTTCTTTGTGTAGTCCTGGAACACTCTGGGTAGACCAGGTGGCCTTAAACTTGAAGATCTGCCTGCCTCTGCCTCCCAAGTCCTGGGTTTAAAGGCACAAGCCACCACTGCCCGGCTATTTTAAAATTTTTATTTATTTATTTATTTTTATGTGTTTGGGTGTTTTACCTGCCTGAATGCCTGAGCACCACATGGGTAATGGGTACCTGTGGAGCCCAGAAGAGGGTTTTCAATTTCCTGAGACTGGAGTAACTGGTAGTTGTGAGCTGTCATATGGGGACTGGGAATCATACCCAGGCCCTCTGAAAGAGCAGCCTGTGCTCTTAATCACTGAGCCATCCCTCCAGCCCTTGTTTTTTGTTTGTTTGTTTGTTTGCTTTAAAAGATTTATTTATTATATGTAAGTACACTGTAGCTGTCTTCAGACACATCAGAAGAGGACATCAGATCTCATCACAGATGGCTGTGAGCTGTCATATGGATGCTGGGAATTGAACTCAGGAACTCTGGAAGAGCAGTTAGTGCTCTTAACCACTGAGCCATCTCTCCAGCCCCAATCTACAAATTTTACAACAGCTTAGCAATATACATTTGTTTTGTTTTGAGACTTGGCCTCAAGTAGTTCAGGCTAGCCTTGAACTCACTGTGTAGCTGAGGCTGATCTTGACCTTCTGATCCTCTTGCCTCCACCTTCTGAGTTCAGACATTAGAGGTGTGGGCCAAAATGGCCGGTTTTGTTTTTGTTTTGTTGTCTGTTTGTTTGTTTTTTGCAGTGCTGGGATGGAGTACTTTAGGCGTGCTCTACCAACTGAGCCCGGTCCAAGACCTGAATTTCAGCTGGTGATCTAGACTCACTCAGGTCCTTCTGCTTGAACAACAAGCATTTTTTACCCATAGAGCCGCCGCCCAGCCCCAGTTGCTCATATTCTAACGGGAGAGACAGGTGATGAGCAGAGGAGCCATGATGAAGAGAATGTGTAGTCAGGGCAGGCTTCTCAGAGGAGGTGGCACTTAACCAGGGCCTAAATAGAGAAAATATGTGGGTATTTGGGAAAAAAATTAGTTTGAGGTCAGTAGGTTAAACTCAGTGTGTGTGTGTGTGTGTGTGTCTGTATGTGTGTGTGTCTGTGTGTGTCTGTGTGTGTGTGTCTGTCTGTGTGTGTGTGTGTCTGTGTGTGTGTGTCTGTGTGTCTGTGTGTGTGTGTCTGTGTGTGTGTGTCTGTGTGTCTGTGTGTCTGTGTGTCTAGCTAGTATATGCAAAAGCCCTGGGCTTGATTCCAAGCACTAGATAGATCTTTGTTGAAGATTCTTGCTGGAGGCTAGAGGCCCAACCAGCGCACAAAGGCAGCCAGAGGAAGGAAAGACAGCAGGTCACAGGCATATGTGACCTGAAGGCTACATGGATCTCAAGTTAGCTATGAATGTAGACCAACACAAAATCAGAAACCTGCCTCGAGAGACGACTCAGGGGTTAAGAGAACTTACTGCTCTTACAGAGGACATGGGTTCAGTTCCCAACACCCACATCAGGCAGCTGACGACCACCACCTACAACTCCAGCTCCCACAAGATTTGATATGTCTGACTTCCTGGGCACCTACACTCACACGCACACACGTGTGTGCACACACATGCACACTTAAAAGAAAACTTTAAAAAGAAAAATTTTCAAAAATCAAACTTAATTAAAACAGATTTTGTTTGGGTTTTTTCTTTGTTTGTTTACGTATGTATGTGTTTTAATTTGTTGGCTTGATGCTGCTACATGAACTCCATCAACAGTCTGTTGCAATATCCAAAAGTTAGAGACATCTGCAAGAGGACAGAGGCCACACTTCACCCTCCTGGGATTTCCCTTCTCTGGACAGTTCAGAAGTGACCACTGTTGGGTAACTTGAACCCTGTCTGGGACTAGGACTGTACTGGAGGCTGGACAGGAAAGACTCCATATGTGTGTGTCTGCACATAGCTGAGTTCACAGACGCAGGTGCTTGGGGAGAAGCCAGAGCTGACTTCCGGTATCTCGCTCTATCCCTCTATTTACTGAAGCAGGGTCTTTCTTGGTGTGCAAGTGCTAGCTTGCCCCTCCCCCGTCCCCACACCGAGATTGCTTGTCTCTACTTCCTCAGTGCAGAGATTCCAGGCCCATCCACTTTTACAGTATCATGTGGTTCCTACAGATGCACACCCTGCTCCTCACTTTCCCAGTAGGACCTTCAGCCACGGAGCCATAACCTCAGCCCGAGAACAGGCTCTTAGAGACCCTTGCCTCTGGGCAGCAGAGGAAAGATCATCCCTGGAGCCCCTTTAGGGTAACACAAAGAACTTGACACTTGAGGCTGGGGGGTTCTCAGCTGATGGAACAATGGCCTGGCATGCAGGGAGCCCTGGGTTCCATCCTTAGTAGAACATAAACCTAGCTTGGTGGCATAACTCCAGCACTTGGGAGGTGAAGGCAGGTGGAAGCAAGAGGATCAGAAGTTCAAGGTCGTCCTCAGCTGCTACCTAGTGAATATGAGGCCAGCCTGATGTAGATAAAACCTGTGTGCTCTGTGTGTGTGTGTGTGTGTGTGTGTGTGTTGACATTCTAGGTTGAATCCCCAGTAACTGGGAGGAATGGAGAGAAATTAAATGAAAAGGGGTTGGAGAGACTACTCCGTGGTTAAGAGCACTTGCTGCTCTTCCAGAAGGCCTACGTTCTGTTCCCAGCATCCACAACAGGCCAATTACAACTACCTGCAACCCCAGCACCGTAGGATCCGACGCCTCCTGGCCTGCTCAGGCACTATGTGCACATGCATACCACAATCTACACACACACACACACACACACACACACACACACAGACGGGGATGGGGCACACAAAATCTAAAAATACATCTTATAGGTGGCTGGGCTTGCTTATCCCCCTGAGACCACCTCTCCAACTCCCCACACTGTGCACAGACTTGGGATGGAGAAGAGTCGAAACTCACCTGCTAAGTTGTACCTTTGAAGGAAAACATGGTGGCCCTGGGCCTAATGAGTCACTGTGAGGAGCCAGACAGCCTCCCAACAGGCCCAGGAAAAAGGTCAAGGTTGGCCTGTTTTTTTCCCAGAAGCCACAACAATTCCAGCTCAGACAGAGCTAAGAGTGTGGGAGTGGATAGAGAAATGGAAAGGGCTGGGGTACCTTGGCAGGGCACTAATGGGGGGGGGGAATGTCTGCCTACACACATGCACACACACACACTCACACACACACTCACACACACACTCACACACACATGGACACACACTCATACACACACACTCACAAACACATGGACACACAGGCACGCGCACACACTCACACACACATGCACGCACACTCACATACACTCACACACACATGGACACACACACTCACACACACACTCACACACACACAGACATGCACACAACCCATAACCACCAGCAGCAAGAGAAATTGAACTGTTTATTGGCCCAGATCTGGGTTTTCAGCACAAGGGGGACATCTGGGAAGCTATGAGGGGAGACACACTCCCGACTGGCTCCTTGCCTCCCACATCGCCCCTTCCTCAGCCTCTTCTTCCACACATTTCTTTAAGACAGAGGTTTCTATGTGTGGGAGAGATGAATCAGCAATTCCCAGGAGGCCTGATCATGGCCAGACCCCCACAAACACACACCCCCCTGTCTATCTAGCAGTCTTGACACGGATGTGCACATAAGAGGTCAGACAGCACCCACACTGGGGCAGGAGGTCACAGACCCCACACTGACACACAGACACATATAAATACAGTTTGTACCACACTGGATTTTCTATTTCTCCACAGGATTTAGCAAAGTCCTTCAAGGGAAGATGCCGTAAAGGTACCCAGGAATGTCCATGGCCACCCACGGCTATGTGAACTATGTCATTCATGGTAATTTTCAAGACAGGTGGTGGTGGTGCACCCCTGTGATACCGGCACTTCAGAAGCAGAGGCAGGAGGATCAGAAGTCCAAAGCCAGCCTTGGCTACATAGTGAGCTGGAGGCCAGCCTGGGCTACATGAGACCCTGCCCCAATTTTAAAAAACAACAAAGACAAATTGCAAGCAGTCACATCCAGCTCAAGGCTGCCCTGCCTTAGGGGACCTGGTACCTGGAATGGGATGAAGGTGTTCTGAGCTCATGGGGAGGGAGGCTGGGTGTGGGGTAGGAAGGAGTTCCAGGAATGACCAATACTTCCCCTAGAGTTTCCTCACCAGGGAGCCCAACGGTTCTTCAACATCTGCTCCACACAGCCTCAACTGATTCCACTCTGCTCCCCAAAAAGCAAGTGGTCAATGAGATCTGAGAATAAAGACCGCGAATCCCATGACTGGGATTGCAGGGCTCCTCCCTGCCCCCACAGCGGTTTCCTTTCCCTCAACATGAAAGGAAAGGGAAGAAGCATCGGTTGATGAAATTGGGGAAGCTGTGGATTTAGGCCTCAGAGAGACAGGGGAGAAGCCTCGGGTCTGCTGGGGATAGTGCTTCCTCCAGAAGTGGCCTAAGTTTTATGGAAGGTGGCAGGAGCTGGGTGTGGTTGTGCACAGCTTTAAAATCCCAGCACTCAGAACAGACTGGTGGATAGATCTCTGTGAGTTCCAGGTCAGCCTGGTCTGCATAGCAAGTTCTAGCCAGTCAGGGCTACATAGAGAAGCCCTGAAAAGGAGGAGGCAGGAAGGGAACCAGGGGGCTGGAAGGTAGGACAGACAGGATGCTGACACCCTTTGTACCAAGTGGCAAATGTCTAGCCTTAAGCTCCAGCCTGCTGTCACCCTAGACCCTTAATGGTCCCCACAGTTACAGCACTACAATCTAATTAGTCAGTGGCCACCTGACTTATGAGCTGTGGCCAGTTCCTCCAGACCTGTGGCACTGAGGGACATCATGAGGTCACCTGGTCTCTCCCCACAGAGCTCTCTGTGGCTTGATTAAATATCAGTTCACATTTTCCCTTCAGACCACTGTGTTGCCCTCCAGAAATGTCGGTGATGTAGGCATATGCATGCCTCTCTCCAGGGAGCTGGAGCTGCGGAGGGGCAGGAGTCGGTGACCAGGGTTCCCACCTCTGCGACCCGTCACTCCCTTCCCCCTCCGCCAGCACTGCAGAGGCCGCAGTACCTCCCTCCGAAGGTCCCGGCTACGCCATGTATAGATGACAGGGTTGAGCAATGAGTTGAGGGTGGCAAAGGCAAAAAAATAATGGGCTTTGTAGAGGACAGGACAGGCCCGGACGAGACAGGTAGAGTCTAAGAGAAGGATGCTAAAAGCCGGCAGCCAGCAGATGATGAAAACACCCAGTACGATGGTGACTGTCTTGAGCAGGGCCAGCGTCTGAGGACCAGCAACATCCACCTGGCTGGAGCGGACTACAAAATAGATTCGGACGTACAATGCCACGATAGCCAGTAAGATGACGGAGAAGATGGTGACCACGCACAACACATAGTGCTTAGCATAGAGGGGCAGCACAGTGGAGCAGGCCTCCAGCTGGTCCAGACAATTCCAGCCCAGGATGGGCAAGCCACCCAGAATCAGCGATATCAGCCAGGAGGCCCCAATGAGCATCAACATTCGACAGCTTTTGTCACTGCCGTACAGCTTGACCTTGGCGATGGCCACTTGTCTCTCAATGGCGATGGCCAGGAGGCTGAAGACGGAGGCGGAGAGCGTGATGAAGGCAGAACCCTCTCGGGCAAACCACTGCAAGGGAGTTAAGGACAGAGTGACAGGCCCCGAGAGCAGGGTGTTGGCCACGAAGGCTACGCCTGCCAGCAGGTCGGAGGCTGCCAGGTTACCAAGGAACAGGTACATGGCTGAGTGGAACTTGCTGTTCCTCGCCACTGCAATTAACACCAGCAGATTCTCCACCACGATGGCGCAGCACAAGATGATGATGAAGGCCGAAGCCACCTTGCGGGAGGGGGTCTCCTGCATGTCCAGCGTCTCCTTGGTGTAATTGTAGTGTTCCAGAACCTTCTCAGGATTGAGGTACTCTGAGTATAAGCCGCCCATGGTGGGGCTCAGTGGCCGGCCGGGGCCATGGGGCTGAGCACTGCAGAGGAGAGAGGGAGAGAAAAGGGACAGCAGGTCACGGTTGTGGCTTTTGCAGGGACTCTGAACTGGGACTGCAGAGCTTCAGAGTCTAGCTCCCAGTTCTCGGTGAGGGACCCCAGAGAAGCTATATTCGTCACTGTCCCTCCATGTGACAGGCAGAATGCTTAGAGAATCCAGCTCAGTTTTTCAAAGTCACCAAGCTTCCAAGTGATACGGTATGTAGCCAGTAAGCCCCGAGCAAGTCTCCTGTTTGCGTTGTTTTATTTGGTTTTAAGACAGAATCTCACTGGGTAGCCCCAGAAGGCTCACAGAGTTCTACCTGCCACTGCCTCCCACGTGTTGAGATCAAAGGCGTGTTAAACCATGTGAGGTCTACATAGTGAGAGCTTGCCCAACATGCACGAAATCAGGGTTCCGGCCTTAGCAGGGCATACATACACAAGGCATGGTAGTTCATATCTGTGACCCTATCACTTGGGAGGTAGCGGGAGGATGGAGGTCATGGTCATCTTGGTTATATAATGAAGCAAGCTGGGGAAGACAGCCTGGGCTACACAAGATGTACCTTTAAGCTCAGCAGTGGGAAGGCAGAGGTAGGCAGGACTCCGTAGTCTAAGGCCAGCCTGCCTCAAAAACAAACAAACAAACAAAACAAAAAATCAAACTGAAACAAAACAAAAAAATCCAATACCAAGTGGTTAGCCCTGAAATCATATTCATACAAGAAACACTGTATGAACTGAACAGGTTGTAATTATAGATTTAGGAATATATATATAGAGAGAAAGAAATGGAGGCCATAAAGTTGAAAGAGAACAGGGCATTGCAAGGGAAAGGTTGGGGAAAGGAATGGGAAGAGGGGAAATGATATAATTTTTTATTTAAAGAAATAAAAACTTATTTCGATTTTATTTTATTTTTTAAAGTTAGGCATAGGGCTGGAGAGATGGCTCAGCAGTTAAGAGCACTGACTGCTCTTCCAGAGGTCCTGAGTTCAATTCCCAGCAACCACATGGTGGCTCACAACCATCTGTAATGGGATCCAGTGCCCTCTTCTGGTGTGTCTGAAGACAGTTACAGTATACTTATATACATAAAATAAATAAATATATCTTTTAAAAAGTTTCTTTAAAAAAAAGAAAACACCGTCTCGAAAAAAACAAACAAACAAAAAAAAAAAAAGAAAGAAAGAAAATGTCAGGCAGTGGTGGCGCACGCCTTTAATCCCAGCACTCGGGAGGCAGAGGCAGGCGGATTTCTGAATTCGAGGCCAGCCTGGTCTACAGAGTGAGTTCCAGGACAGCCAGGGCTACACAGAGAAATCCTGTCTCGAAAAGAAAGAAAACAAAAAACAAAAAACAACAAAAAAAAGAAAACGTTAGGCACAGCTGGTTGGTAGTAGGGCACGCCTTTAGTCCCACTTGGGAGGCTGACGCAGGCGTATCTCTGTGAGTTTGCCGTCTGACTGGTCTACAGAATGACTCCAGGACAGCCAGCCTACACAGAGAAACCTTGTCTCAAAAACAAACAAACACATCAGGCACAGTGGTGCACTCAGGAGGCAGAGGCAGAAGGGTTGCTACACATTCCAGGCAGCCTGAGCTGCATAGCAAGATCCTGTCTCAAGAAAAAAAAGAAAAAAAAAGGAACACAGGAGATTCTCTGGACTTCTAGAAACCTACCTGCCTTCCATAGAACAAGCCTCGGGTCGGGCTTGGACAGCTTGTCACCTCTGTCCTACACACGGGAGCCTCAGGCTTCATGCTGTCTGCCGACCTGGGTCAGCAAGATTCTTATTACCACCAGCACCAACCCCTGCTTATTACCACCCACTGCCCTGATTCCAGACTGGGACTAAGCCTTGAGGCCATGGGCACATCCAAAGATAAGGACTTGGGGAGACACCAGGACTGCCCTAAGGTCCAAGGCTCCCAGAGCTGTACTATCCTGAAGGACACAGACCTTGGCGGCACGGCAGAGTTCATCTGTTTACACTCCAACTCAGAGAGTGAGCTACTGAAGGCTCAGCCTCTTAGCCCCAACATACCCACCTGGACAATGGGTACCAAAAAGATATCTCCATAAGGGATGAGAAAATCTTTTTCAAGGATGTGTGAAACCTGCTGTGCCCCTGTAATCACAGCACCCCAAGTTGTTGTGAACCTTTGCCCGAGAGTTCACAACCAGACTGGACAAGAGTGAGAGCAGAAAGAGATGGATAGAAAGGGCATGAGAGGTGACTGAATGGGAAGAGTACTTGCTGAGCAAGCCTGACACCATGAGTTCGAGTCCCCAAAGCTATGGTAACAGAGGACTGACTCTGGAATTGTCCTCTGACCTTCACATCTGGTGCCAGTGGCATGGGTGTGCCCACACTCACGTACACATCATGCCGCCCCCATAATAATAATATACACAATAAACTTTAAAAAGGTTAGGAGGGAGGGCCAGGAGAAAGGAAGGAACTGTTGCACAGGAGCTGGGGAGACAACTCGGCGGATAAAGAGCTTGCCTTCTCAATGTGAGAGCCTGGGTTTGCCCCACATTTAATAAGGCCAATAATGGCAACGTGTGGGAGTCTGAGACAGGGGGCTTCCCCTAGAAGCTCAACGGAAAGAAAAAGATGTATGCAGGGCCTGAACAGACAGGTCAGCAGGTAGAATACTTGCCTTGTAAATACAGGACCTGAGGCTAGTCCTCAGCACTTACACAAACAGGCCGACAGTGAGCTGGGTGGCAGTGCACTGAGGAAGCAGAGCAGACTGATCTCTGAGTTCGAGGCCAGCCTGGTCTACAGAGCTAATTCCAGGACAGCCAAGGCTACACAGAGAAACTCTGCTTCAAACAAACAAACAAACAAAAAAGCCAAGGGTGAGAGTTCAAATCTGTGACCCAGCACTGGGCAAACAGACAGGAGGATCCCCAGGCCTTTCAATCTAATCTTCTTGGACAGTCTTGAGCCACAGAGAGACCCTGTCTCAAAAAGACAAAGAGAAACACTGATGGGATGGAATTTGAGGAGCAGTGTGTGAACTTATCCTCTGGCACACACATGCACGTGTACACACACATGTACACGCACCCACATACACAAGGCACACACAGAGCAGAGGAAATATCCAGGAAGTATTAGCTGATGTCTTCAGCGCTCTCTTTCTCAACACACGCAAGCTGTGGGCTACCTCCATACACTCCATCTTCTGGGAAAAGATGCTGACTTAGCCAAAACAAAACAAAACAAAACAGCAAAACAACAACAAACCCCCCCCCCCAACTGCTGGTTTCCATCCCCAGCATCTCACACTACCCAAGGACACTGGGTCCCTGGGGGGTGGGCAGGGCGCTGGCACGCCCTCCAGTGCCAGGATGCAATCCAGATGTATCAAGCCCCTGGAACAAACATGGTGGAGACTCTGTCACATCCGGTGTGGGGAAGCCTGGAGGTGGGAATGGAGAGAATGAGGAGGGTCACTAGTGACCCTGTCTGGGAGGTCCTGGTGGGAAGATGAGGTAGCTGCTCAAGTCATGTGAGCTGTGAAGGGGCCCTGGTGGAGCGGCCTGTGCAGAGGGGCCGGGAGGGGGGTATATGAGCTGTGAAGGGCCCCCCCTAGTGCAGTCTGTGCAGAGAGGCAGGGAGAGACGTTAGAAATGTGTTTTCATGAAAAGTCTGAGTCACCCACCCCTCCTCTGCAAGGAAAACTGAGCTGAGCCCGGGAAGGGAGGGGACCTGTGTGGGCAGAGAACATGAAATGCTGAACACACCATGGCCAGCTAGAGTGGGGTAGGGGGAATCTCAGAGGGACTGAAGCAGTGTAGAGGAATGCTCCAGTTCTTGGTTACAGGGAGGGGCCACATGTTAAAAAGTCTCCCCAGCCCGGGCTTGGAAAGAGGCCTGACAAGAGCCACGTGTTTCCCAGAAAGAACACCGTTCCAGAAGCTGGCTGGTTGAGCCGGTTCCTGGTGAGCAGAGAGTGATGGGGGGCTTCCGGGGTCGCCCAGCCAATTCCTTTCCCGGATGTCCCCTTGGTTGGACACCCTAGCCTTTGAGGGGGTTTACAGAGACAGCTGCTACCCACCCCCTGGGCGAGGGGACATCCGTCCTACTTTGGGAACAGAGAAGAGCTTGTACGTGTCCTCGGGGACAGTTGCCCCACCCAGATCCTCACACAGAGGCTCCTTGTTTCTCCTGCCTGGACAGAGCCCCGGGCGCCCCAATGCCCTCAGCTCATTGCAGCCGGTCCCAAGCCAGCTTGGTCTAGGCCACACAGCCTTTTTACCAAGCCAGGTCTTCAAGCCGAAGTAGCCCGGAGCCTGATTGGCTCATTTTCTGCGCATCCACCGCATCTGATTGGTCCAGCTGGGGGGCTCTCTGTGAAGAAACTTACAGTCGTTCCCTTTTGGAAGCTGCTGGGACTCTGCTCTTCAGGAGCTGTATGATTGTCCCTGTGGGGTTGTTTGAACCACAGCCTGACCCCTGGGTCACCCTCCCTTAGTCGCCTGCATGCTGCCCTGATCATCTGGGCCCCTCTTGAGGTTCATTATTGAGAATCAACCCCCCTCCAATTCTAAGCCTGGTGAGTTTAAGCCCAGGGTGTGTCCCTTACCCACCCCCCCACTGAGACTCCCACTTCTTCTGACGGGGTAGAAGAGAAAGAATTATGGCCATTTCCTGCAGAAATAAATGTGACTGGCCCCGCCAGAGCACCCCAGGGACTGACCAAAAAGTCTGTCTTCCAGGGGAGGGAAGACAGTGAATGCTTTCTATACTCACAGGCTTATAACAAGGCCAAGACTCTGCGTGCGTGAGCGTGCACACACCCCCCAAACACACATACACAAACACACACCCCAAACACACATACACAAACACACACCACACGTGCACAGTTTCCCTTACTAAGGAGGGGAAACTGGGGTTCAGGCTGTCTCTCTCCAGTCTCATTTTCTCTCCTAGAACCTTTCTAACCAGAGACAGGAGCTTATGCCGGTTAAGGACTTCCAGAAAGAGGAAGCTAGCCCAAAGGGTTGGAGCCTCAGAGGAAGAGTCACTCTACAGGCGGATAGAGGCGGGCCTCCTCCCTTTGTCCAGACTCCAAGACCTGGCTAAACTCCGAGTCTGGCCTCCTGTCCCACCTCCACAGTGGTCCAGACCGCCTCTCAGAGGCAGGGGAAGTTGCCACTAGAGACTCAGCTCTGAACTGAAAATGAGCCTAACTGGTTCATACCTATAATCCCAGCTACAAAGGAAGCTGAGGAAGGAAGGTGGAAGATGGAGAGTTCAAGACCAGCCTAGGCTACATAATGAGTTGGAGATTAGCCTGGGTAGCACAGGAAGACCCTGACTTAAGTAAAAATCAAACCGGAGGGCTGGGAGATGTTGAGATGGCTCATTGGCTAAAGGCACTTGTCACCAAGCTTGGAGACTTGATCCAGCCTCACTACCCATATCACAGTGAGCGGTAGAAATGACTCTCAAAAGTCTTTTTCTGACCTGCACACTCATGCCATGAAACACCCATGCCCACACATATACACATGCCCACAAAATAAATAAATAAATGTAAGATATATATATGTGTATATATATATATATATATATATACATACATATATATATATCACTGTGTGTTGGTGCACCCTTTTAATCTCAGGACTTGGGAGACAGACATGCAGATCTCTGAATTTGAGACTAGCCTGATCTACATAGTGAGTTTCAGGACAGCTAGAGCTACAGAGTGAGACCCAGCCCATAAATATAGAAAATTACGAAGAACTTGGTGTAGCTTAGGGGCACAGCATCGTTTTGAAGCCCTGGGTTCCCAGGCCTGCAGAAAATACACGAGGAAGAGGAGCAAGTGGAAGGGTTTGGAGTGAAGGAAGAGAGATAGACCCGGACACGACTGCTTAGCTAGAGATTAGTGGAGAGGAAGACTGAGGGAAGGCCTGGTGGCTCCCCTCCATTCCCTCCCAGTTCCACAGAGCTCACCCATCCCTCCCAAGCAGCTGGCCAAGCTCAGCCCTGCACGAACCCCCCCCCCCCTTGGTTGCTGTGTGGGTGTAGCCCCTACTACATGGCTGCTGCTCACCAAGCTTGCAGGGGAGAAGACTGAACTCAGAACTTTATCCTCACCCCCCATCGACATACTCTCCTATGGCTCTATAAGGCCCAGGCGAACACACACCGAGCTAACCTGCCAAGGCCCATTTGAACCTCGAGCACCGGGCCTTCGGACCTGCTGTAGTTGCCTCTGGTATTTCCCAGTGCCCCCGGAATCTAGATGTGGGGAGCCTCTAGTGGGATGCAGACGTGTCGCCTCCCCCTATTGCCTTGTGCAGGGTAGGGACATCTGGCGCGCGTGGGGGGGGGTCTCGGGAGAGAGATGGCACCGCCCCAGCGCGAGTGAGTGTGGATACCCCCCTCCCCACCCGCACACAAACACTTTTTCCGGCAGATAATCTTATCTTTGGATTTCATTTGACTGTCACTGTCTAGGCCTTCAGGAACCACCTTCTCTTTTTGTTTTGTTTTTTTGGGACAGGGTCTTACTGTGTATCCCAAGTTGACCAGAAACTCATTATGTAGATCAAGTTAGCCTTGAATTTACAAAGATGCCCCCTTAACTCAGTCTCCGGAGCACTGGGATTAAAGAAACGAGGCATCTTACTCAACACAGCCCACCTCTAATTTCTATCAGAGCATCTGACTTTATCATCGGAAATTATCTTGTTTTCCACAGTACCATGTGTGGTCAGCTACCAACCAAGTTCACCCTCAGCCTCTCTTGCCTAGTGCAGGGGAGGCAGGCGCAGGAATGAATGAAAGTGCCTGAAATTGGAGGACTCGGCATGCAAAGGTTTGGGACATCTCAGTCCCCTAGCAGCACCCCTACCCAACCACTAGACGAAGCCAGGCGCGTCTCCATGGCGACCACAGTAAGACCCGCCCGGCTCAAGCCGCACTCTTCGGCTCCTTATCAGGCCGAGGAATGCGTGGTATCCACACTCGCTCGCGCTGGGGCGGCGCCATCTCTCTCCCGAGACCCCGACACGCGCGCAAGATGTCCCTACCCTGCACAAGGCAATAGGGGGAGGCGACACGTCTGCATCCCACTAGAGGCTCCCCACATCTAGATTCCGGGGCACTGGAGAGAGTAGCTACAGCAACTACATCCCCCCCTCAGTGATGCTCCCACGTTGCCCTACAGGGGACAGTAGGTTCAGCGGGTGTCGCCTCGGGCATCTAACAAGGATAGGGACGGGGGTGGGGAGGTGGAAATCCCCGGGTGAGTCAACCCGTGCTGTAGAAGGGGGCGAGGTTCCAACGCTGTGTGTAGCCTGCGACAACGCGGACTCCACGCCACGCGTGCCTTCCTTCACTCCTACGCCCCATCCCTGGGCTAGGACGAGAAGAGGAGACACCTGGACTTTGCAGTTAATGTCCCTTCCCTTCGAAACAAAGTGATTCTCCCAAAAGGGAGACTGAAGGAGAGGGGCATTTAAGGGAAACTGAGGCAGAAAAGTAGTCTCACTGGCGGTGGGGCGATGGCCTTCGCCGGGGATCCCGCCTATGAACTCCGAACGGAGCTCGTATGTAGCACCTTTCATCCGAGCTCAAGCCGGAGATAGAGAAGAAGGGATGCTGCACCTCTCCTCAAAACTCCCACTGCCCCAAACCCTGCTTCCTGAGAACCCCCATCCAGTCTTGCAGAGTCGCCAGCCCAAAACGCTCAGATTCCGCCTTTCTCTTCAGCGCCAACTTCCTGCCTGAAGGAAGGCGGGGAGCTCAGTCTGGGGGTGCGCCACTGAGTAGGTGGGGAGCTGCCTGGAGCGGTGGGCAGGGGCGCACGGTGTATGCTCCGTCCCCTCGGTGCAGCAGAGCCTGGAGCAGCGCGTGCAACGCCTGTACGAGCTCCTGACCCCGGGCCGGGCCCCCAAGCTGGGATCTCAGGGTCTAGGTGGACCGCGGCCCGCCCAGATCCGAACCTCCCCTTTGCCCCGCGCGCTCACCTGGCTAGGCCGGCCGGGGTCCCTGCCCTGGCCTGAGTGGCCTTGGCGTCTGCGCCCCGGGACAGCCAGTAGCTGGGTTTGGAGACTGTTGGCTGTGCTCGGTCTATGTCCCGGAGATGGGGACCCAGGACAAGAGAGAGGCGGGCAGAGCCACCGCCTCCGACCCAACTCCCTGCTCGCCCCGCCCTCCTCTCCTCCTCTTTCCGGCGGCGACTTGCAATGAATTCCAGATGTGGCCCGCCAGTTAGCCAGGGCGCGCACGGTGGAAGAGCAGGGCCCCTTTGTCCGCACCCCCACACACACACACTCCCGCCCTGCTCCTCCCAACCCCCACTCGTGAGAACTGCCGTGGCATGATGTCACGGCCGCGTGACGTCACAGCTCTCTTAACCCAGGTGGCCTAGTCCTGAAACAACTGTATTCCATTTGGCTTAGCTCCAGGCTGATGCCTGGGACCTGGAAATGAAGGAAATCATGCTTACCTACTATGTGAGGACTCAGCAATTCAGGATTATGCACCTACTATGTGTTTCTACAAGAAATAAATTCGTACCTTGTACTACGCCCAGCCCCCGAAACAGAAGACTTGGTAAGAACTCCCAAATCTAACTGGGTGTTGTGGCACATATGCCTGTCATCCCAGCATCTGCCACCCGGGAGGAGCCTTAGCCAGAACTGGATGTGAACTCAGGCGGTTGAATGTTTGCCTAGCATTCATCCTCAGCACTACAAAAATATGGAATGGTGGCCTGGGCCTCTAATTCCAAACTTGTAAAGTAGAAGCAGGAGGTTTGTTTTAGAGTTCAAGGCCAGTCTTGATCACATGATCCTCTTGGCTCCTTCCCTCCAAACAACTCAGAGTAAAAAAAATTCCAAAATTAGAGTACCAGAAGGTCAGCTGTCTAGCTCCACTGGGCAGGGAGGGGAAAGTGCTTGTCTGGAAGCCTGACCCGAGTTCAGTCCCTGGAAGCAAAGTTGACCTCTGACCTCCACAGGACACACTGGCATTGCTGCACCTGCATTCACACACTGATACATGTACAATAATAATAAATGCATTAAAAAAAAGAATAGGCTGCCAAGCTGTCAGTGACTAAGGCCTTGCCTGGGACCCTCATGGTGGAAAGCAAGAACCAATTCCTGCAAATTGTGCTGTGACCTCCAAGGCCTGCTGCTATGGTGCTTGCACTCACCCACGTGCATGCACACACACAGAGATAAAGTTAAAATTAATAAATTTCAAAAAGGTGGTAAAGAGGTGCCCCAAATGGTCAAGAGCTCTTCCTGCTCTTGCAGAGGACACAACTTCCCAGCACCTGCAGCCCTTACAACCTCTAGAGTCCAGCCCCAGGGGATCTAACACTTTGAGCCTCAGGGGCACTTGTACATGCACATAACTACAATTACACATAATTAAAAGCAAAAAACTTAAACGCACGAAACTAAAGGGTAAATTGCCCACCCAAACGAGCTCCATAAGGGCAAAGAATGTGTCCCCTTGATTTGTTTAATCCTTCACCTCATATTGACACTGAGACATTGTGGGGGCAAGAGGCTCAATGTCTCGGTGCCTCTCATGCACAGGGCCCTGTTTTGTCTCCAGCACCCCAAAAATTAAATAAGCCGGTCACTGTTTGCAAGCCTATCATCCCTGCACTTCAGTGGGTGGAGGCAGGAGGATCAGGTTTCTAAACTATCTTACATAGCAAGTTCTAGGTTTATGACTTGCTAGATAGATTAAGCCTTTCAGTAGGGAACCGGAAGTGGCAGAACAGTGGACTAGAACAGCCAGTTGAGGGGCTGCGGGCATGGCTCAGGGGTAGAACACCTGTCTGTGATGTATATTTCCTCAGCATGGAAAAAAAGATAAAATGAAATAAAATAAGTAGGTGCCCCATGTGCGAGTGGCCATTCAAGCACTCGTGCTTCAAAACCTGAAGGCCGGAGGCAGATCAGTACACAGCATGGTGCTCCCTCTCCCCATGGGTCCGAGAGTCTGGGTAAATGTTTAGGGGAGAGTCCACAAGTGCACAGGAAAAAGAAAGTACTCAACTTCCTGGAAGAGGAACTGAGAGGCTGGCGCTCGGATGGGAGGAAGGCAGCTTTGCCTACATCGTGGAAATCCTTTGTGTTGCTGGCTCTGCTGACAAGCACATACATGTTATATTCCAACAACAAATTAAAGATTGAAGGCAGCCTGGGATCCAGGGAAAGCAAAGAAACCACTCCCAACCGTTAGTGTAAAAAAAAGTACCTGAAGCTGGCCTTGGCTGCCTGTCATCCCAGTGCTCAGCAGGTGAGAGGAGGCTCAGGAGCTCAAGGTTATATTCCCTGTTTCAAAAAAAAAAAAAAAAAAAAAAAAAATGGATAGGGCCAGGGATGTAGCTGAATGAGGGGCTTGCTCACTGGCTGCCAATCCTGATGAGCTGAGTTCTAGTCCCAGGACCCATATGATAAAAGGAGTAAACCATTCCTACAAGTTGTCCTCTGACCTTCACACAGAGAGAGTGTGTGTGTGTGTGTGGAGGGGGGAGAGAGAGAGAGGGGAGGGGCTGGAAAGATGACTCAGTTGTTAAAAGCACTGGCTGCTCTTGCAGAGGGCCTTACTCAAATCCCAGCATCCACGAGGCAGGTCACAACTGCCTATAACTCCCATTCCAAGGACTCCATTGTCCTCTTCTGGCTTGCAAGGACACTTGTACACACGCACGCGCATGCGCACACACACACAGACACACACACACACACACACACACAGACACACACACAGTACATACACATACATTCATGCAAGACATTTACACACATAGATGAAAAAAACAAATCTTTGAAAACAATCAATAAAATGTTTTTATTGGGAGGCAGGTAAAGTGGAGTTGAGCAGCGTGTGCCTGGCCTGTGCAGGGCCCTAGTTTCCATCCTCACGTGTACAGCAGGGTAAATAGTGAAGTGAAACTGGCAGAGAGGACTAAATCGGGAAAAGCGAGCTGTAAGCTAATCGCATTGTTTCTCCCCGCTTCTGAGAGTATTTACAAGGATGGTATAAATACATCCACATTTGCCTGTGAACCCATGCGAGGGAAAAATGCAACAGACACTTCACGCTTGTCGCTTACGGAAGCTGGGGACAGAAACCAGGAGAGAACGAGCCGCTTCTCCTGAGGACATGGTCACCTCTGTATACCAACTCCAGACTTTACAAACACAGGCTGACCAGATGGCAAGTAAAGGTGCTTGTGACCAAACCTGAGTTCGATCCCCAGGACCCATGTGGCCAAAGGAAAGAACTGGCTGCTGAGAACCATCCTCTGACTTCCACAACTGAGACACAGTACATGTGTGGGCATCCACAGGTGCACAAATAAGTAAATGAGTGTAAAAAACTTTTTAGCTACAAAGACAAAGAAAATTATGAAACCATAAAAGACAAAAGCAATTATAAAATATTTGTAGCAATCGTGATTAATAACAAACATTAATTAACAGCTTTTTTGTAGTGCTGGAGATGGAACCCAGGATTCTTGCCCACACCAGGCCAGTGCTCTACCATTGAATAATTCACCAAGCCTAGTAACACTGTTCATATATTTTCATTCAACATGTTGAGTGTCCTAAAACTGAGAAGGTGGCTCAGTGCTTGAGAGTACTTGCTGAGGACCTGAGTTCAGTGCCCAGCAGCTATACCAGGAAGGTCATAACCACATGTGGCTCTAGGTCCAGGGAACCCAGTGGCCTCTTCTGACCTCCCCTCCCCCCGAGGATACCAGCACACAGCCACATACACATGAATTGTTTTATTGAATATCCATTTTATGTATTTTTTAGACAGGGTCATGGTGTGCTAAGAATATTTTAATTAACAATGTAAGATCTGGGCTAAGGCTGACTTAGGACACGAGAGGCCCTGAGTTCTGTCCTAGCATCACAAAATTAAACAAACAAGAAGGAAATGGAATTAAGAAACACAGGGCTGGGGGAGACTTACCCCGGGGCTGGGGAGGGAGAAGGACAACGCAGAAGGAAGGGAGGAAGGACAGTAAACACTCCTAAGGATATTTGAAAAAGCCATAGGGAATCATACTATTTATGTTTACTACAATTGCGTGTGTGTGTGTCTGTGTGTGTGTCTGTGTGTGTGTCTGTGTGTGTGTCTATGTGGACTTGTGTATATAGTTTAAGTGAAGGTACAGCATTAGACTAAGCCATAGACAAAAAAACAAAACAATAACAACAAAAAAAACCAGTCCCAGATGTGGAAAACCTCCCTTCAAGTTGTTGGTCTGGGGAATCCAAACCCGCGAACAACACAGGCTGCAGCCATGTCCCTTGGTTGCTGCCCAGAGCATGAAGGTAAGTTCCTACCGCACCATGCACTTCAGACACAGGCCTTGAAGGAATCAAGCTGGCTTGATCTAGAAGTTTCCTCTCGAGGACTGGCTTTCATAGTACAGGAAGGTGATGTGCAAGAAGCTGCCAAGCAGCCGGGCAGTGGTGGCGCACGCCTTTAATCCCAGCACTTGGGAGGCAGAGGCAGGCAGATTTGTGAGTTCGAGGCCAGCCTGGTCTACAGAGTGAGTTCTAGGACAGCCAGGGCTACACAGAGAAACCCTGTCTCAAAGAAAACAAAACAAAAACAACAACAAAAAAAGAAACTGCCAAGGGAGAAAAGCAATCAGGAGTAATCGCCAGCAGTGAAGCCGTGAACCACAGCAGTGACCAGAATAGCAGGACAGTCCTTAAGCAGCAATAGTGGCTCTTCTATCCTGGGGATAACCAATGCCCATCCAATTGGTCTTGAGGACCACTCGACAGCAGAGAGTTCATGCCTGGCACTGTAACCTGACTTAGCACCTGTGTTTGGTGTGCTTGGTGAGACCACAGGCCCTAGAGGAGAACCTATGACTGCCTGCCACTACCCCTTTCCTAAAACAGTATAAGTCCTAACTGCTTGCCCCCCCCCCCCTTCATCTTTATCTTCTTCTTCAAGGCACGGTCTCTGTGTAGCCCTGGCTGTCCTGGAACTCACTCTGTAAACCAGGCTGGCCTCGAACTCAGAAAAGCATCTGCCTCTGCCTCTCAAGTGCCTGGATTACAGATGTGAGCCACCCCCACTCAGCCCTAATCTCTTTTTAAACATTTATTCTTCTGTCCGTGGAGAAGCTCTCACCCCTCTTCAGAACTTCTTTTTGTAGCAGGCAGAGACCATCACAGAACACCCCAACTGGTCAAAGGCAGAGAGCAACGGAGCTCAGGGTGCCAGCTTCAGTCTGTGCATCTACAACATACAATCCCTACCTCGGAAGCTCTGGGAACATTTCAGAGGAGGCAGCTATTGAGAGATAGCGTCAGCCTGTAGGACAGAGAAGCCATACTCAGGAGATCTCAGTGACAAGGTTACTTACCAGCTGACAGCAAGGAGCTGGGAACAAGGCTCAGTGGGAGAACCCATGCCTAGAATCCTTCAGTTGGGATGGGGGCGTCTAGTGGCTCTAGACATTAATCCTTACCCTGATTGAGTTTCAAGCTGAGTGTGTTATGTTACCCCTGAAACCCCAGCATTCCGGGAGGCAGAGGCAGAAGGATGATGGATTTGAGGTCAGCTTGGGATGCACAGTATATCACGTGTGTGTGAGTGTGTGTGTGAGTGCATGAGAGTGTGTGTGTGTGTGTGTGTGTGAGTGTGTGTGAGTGTGTGTGTGAGTGTGTGTGAGTGTGTGTGTGAGTGCATGAGAGTGTGTGTGTGTGTGTGTGAGTGTGTGTGTGTGAGTGTGTGTGTGTGAGTGTGTGTGTGAGTGCATGAGAGTGTGTGTGTGTGTGTGTGTGTGAGTGTGTGAGTGCGTGAGTGTGTGTGTGTGAGTGTGTGTGTGAGTGAGTGTGTGAGTGCATGAGAGTGTGTGTGTGTGTGTGAGTGTGTGAGTGCGTGAGTGTGTGTGTGTGAGTGTGTGTGTGTGAGTGTGTGTGTGTGTGTGTATGTGCACGCATGCATGCGCGCCATGTAATTCCAGTATTCAGAAGACAGAGGCAAAAGAATCAGAAGTTAGCTGGGCTGTGGTGGCGCACGCCTTTAATCCTAGCACTTGGGAGGCTGAGGCAGGTGGATTTCTGAGTTCGAGGCCAGCCTGGTCTACAGAGTGAGTAGTTCCAGGACAGCCAGGGCTACACAGAGAAACCCTGTCTCGAAAAACCCAAAAAAAGAAAGAAAGAAAGAAGGAAAGAGAGAGAGAAAGGATGAAAAATTAGAAAAAACAAAACAAGAGAAGTTAACCTCTCTCTTTTCAAAGTGTATTTATCTTTTGTTTGTGTGCACGTGGGCACGTGTGGTTCAGCAGATATGCTCTATGGTAGGCATGAAGGTCACATGACACCTTGTGTGTATTTCCATCTCCTCGGACATGGATGCAGATGTGCTACCAGGACAGGGTCTAGGGTCCAGGTGTTAACCAAGGGAAGAGGTATGCAAAGAAAAGAAAAAAACATAAACCAAAACACCCTGGGTCCTGTCATTAGAGGAAGAATTTGAACGGAAATATCATATTCTGCGGGAACCTGAAGCAGGGAGGAAGTAGTGCCGCCATCCCCCCAATGCTAGCCTCAGCTGGCTCAGCAATTTACTGTCTGCCTAGAGGCCTAGAGGGGGTAGGGGTGATGTCAAGGTCACAGATACATCTGGCGGGTTGTCAGGAGATGTCCTCAGGGGAAGACAGACACTTCCTCCAGTAACCTCCTCCACCTTGCCTGTGGCCTGTAGGTAACTCAAGCTGTTACACAGGTCACTAGGAAGAGACTTACGGACTGAACTTCCGGAAGTTTAAGAAGGACTGAGGGGGAGCAGGGCCCTTGGGGGTGAGGGGGCTGAGTGAAGGAGAAGGAAGCAAGCAGGACTCTGTCCATGAAGACTTTCCAGACAGAGCAATAGAAACCAGGAAGAGCTTCCAGAAGCTTCTACTAAGGGGGTCACCAGTGATATTAGGAGGTAGGTTGCTATGTATCAAAGGATGACCTTCAATTTGTAATTCTCCTGCCTCCATCTCCTAGGGCTGGGATCACAGGCATGCTCCACCATGCCCACTTTATGGGGTGCTGGCTATTGAACCCCGAGGTTTAAGTACTTTCCACTGAACCATGTCGGAAGCCTGCCTGCCCCATTGCCTTTTTTTGTTTGTTTTATGTGGTAGTTTGTTTGTTAAATATGTGTTTATTTTAATTTTGTGTATAAATATTTACCTGCATATATATCTGTGCATCTCCTTAATGTCTGGTGCCCACAGAGATCAGAGAGAATAAAGGATTTCCCCAGAAATGGAATTAGAGGTGATTTTGAGCCACTATGTGGGTGCTGAAAACCAAACCCTGGTCCTCTGTGAGAGCAGCCAGTGCTTTTAACCCCTGAAATTCTCTCCAGACCCCCTTTTAATGTTTTTTTGAGACAAGCTCTTTCTATGTAGCCCAGGCTGGCCTCAAACTCACAAACCTCTTTCCTCAGCCTTCCGACTGCTGACAGGTGTAAAGTGCCCAGCTAAGGGGGTCTTATTTTTGTCTTTCCCAATTTATTTTTGAGACAGGGTCTCTTCATAGCCCTGGCTTTTCTGGAACTCTATGTAAACCAGACTGGCCTTGAACTCACAGAGGTCCACCTGCCTCTCTGTCAATAGTGGTGGGTTTAAAGGCCTGAGCCACCATCACCATGCCCAGCCTCTCCCCATTATTTCAGCCATCACTCCACTTTATAGATGAGGAAAACTGGCCCGGCATGGTGGTGCTTAGTACTCAGAGGCAGAGGCCGGTTATAGACTAGCCTGGTCTAAAGAGCAAATCCAGGACAGTCAGGGCTACACAGAGAGGTGCTTACCTCAAGCCTGACAACTGGAGTTCTATCGCCAAAACCAAGTTGGTGAAAGGAAAAGAGCAGACTCTACAAGCGGTCCACTCAGCCACAGGAGCACTGTGGCAGGCATGTGCCTGCACCGGGCGTGCGCACACACACACTTATAATAATAAGAATTAATAAAGTGAAAATTTGAGTTCTGTGGTTTGAGTATGTTTGAATCTTTCAAGGGTTCGTTGTTAAAATTTGTGGGAAAGCCTGGAGAGAGTAGACAATCCTACTGAGGTATCTATAGGTGGGGCCTGTGGTGACTAGGATTAAAGACATTAGGGTAGGGTCCCCATGAGTGGCTTCATGAAAAGAGAGAAACAGCCTTTAATCCCAGCACTTGGGAGGCAGAGGCAGGTGGATTTCTGAGTTCGAGGCCAGCCTGGTCTACAGAGTGAGTTCCAGGACAGCCAGGGCTACACAGAGAAACCCTGTCTCGAAAAAACCAAAAAAAAAAGAAAAGAGAGAAACAGGAAATATCTCAGCAGTAGAACTTATGCCCAGAATCCCCCAGTAAGCACGAGGTGGGGGAGGGTGTCTCAAGGGTAGAGGTCCCACCTAGAATCCCCCACTGAGGGGCTGGAAAGGCCACATGAAGGAAGGAAAAGTGGAGGAGGAAGAGGACGAAGAGTAACTAGAGCTGCACACACTTGTACTCTTAGTGTGACAAGTCCCTGTGTCCTAGGACTGTGTACTCTAGAGTGACAAGTCCCTGTGTCCTAGGACTGTGTACTCTAGAGTGACAAGTCCCTGTGTCCTAGGACTGTGTACTCTAGAGTGACAAGTCCCTGTGTCCTAGGACTGTGTACTCTAGAGTGACAAGTCCGTGTGTCCTAGGACTGTGTACTCTAGAGTGACAAGTCCGTGTGTCCTAGGACTGTGTACTCTTTTTTTGTTTTTTTGGAGTTTTTTTGTTTTTTTGTGTGTTTTGTTTGTTTGTTTGTTTTTTTCGAGACAGGGTTTCTCTGTGTAGCCCCGGCTGTTCTGGAACTCACTCTGTAGACCAGGCTGGCCTTGAACTCAGAAATCCGCCTGCCTCTGCCTCCCAAGTGCTGGGATTAAAGGCACGCGCCACCACTGCCCGGCCGGACTGTGTACTCCTGGGACTGTATCACTCAGCAATCCCAGCACTTGGAAGGCTGAAGAGGATGGTTGTGAGGTAGATCCCAGTCTAGCTACACAGTGAGTTCCTGGCTCAAAAAATAAGACAGGAAGGGACTGCCAACACGGCTCAGCAGGTATGGAGTTTGCTGCCAAGTAGTCAGACCATCTGATAAATTTACCACTATCAATTGTCTTTGACATCAACACATACCGTAACATAAACACATACTCACAAATTCTGATTTTGCAGAAGACCAAGGCTCCACTGTAACTCCAGGGGATCTGATGCTGTCTTCTGTGCTCTGTGGGAACCACACACATGCATGTCGTGCACAGACAGACGTGCAGGCAGATACTCAAAAAATAACTCTCTAAAAAAAAAATAGAAAAAAAAGAAGAGAAGGCTGCCATTTCATATAGAGCCCTGGCCTTGGACCTGATCATGTGCCAGAATGAGCCCCCTTTCTTGTATGAAAGAACATTTGCATTAAATGAACAAGGCCCTAAAAAAAGTCACCTGCCCCAGGAGATTTATACAATGGGTATCAGAAGTGTTGGATTGGAAAAGTCACCAGGCTCTTTCTAACTCAGCATCGCTGGCTAGCTGATTGTCCTCCAGCCCTGCTTTCCACCCTGGTCTCATTTGGTGGCTCCTGTCCCTGTCTCCAGTCGATTGTGGAGGATAGTGGTTAACATTCAGGACCACATGAGTTAAATTAACTGTGGGATGTTCTTCATAATCTAAGTTTTATGGCTAATAAATTTATTTATGTAGAGACAGGGTCTTACTGTGTATCCTTGGCTGTCCTGAAACTCACTATGTTGTTGAGTAAAAATGTTCTCTGAAAGAAGTACCACATACATCTACTCACCCCGGATAGGGAGCCCACAACAGATCAAAGGATAGATAGAGCCAAGTCAACTTGGTGAACCATGAGTTCTATTGGGATTCCTTACAGGAATATGGGGGAGGGGTATTTACAGGAGCAAAAGTGACTCAAAGACAGCTGCATCACCAAGGTGCACCCCAGCATGGGTTACATACAGCTCACAGAGCTGAGAACCTGGAACACGCTGCACAGCCTGCAGGTAACTCAACAAGTTAAAAAACAATGTCCTTTCCAAGTGCCCAGTTGCTCTAAATCTCTTTTAGGCAGCTCAACTTTTATCACTTACTCTGAGTTAGTGAATCTAGTCAGTTTTAGGGACTTCCTGAAGCTATTTTGAGTTGTTTACTTATGGAGCTTCTCAGAGGAACTGTTGCAGAAACCTGTATAGACTTCTTTGGCCTTGAACTCCTACAGATGGGCCTGCCTCTGCTTCCTAGTGCTGGAATTAAAGGTGTACATCACCATTGCCCAGCTGGTGGTTATTCTTGATTGTCAATTTGACAGGACCTAGAATCTCTTAGGAGACAAACCTCTGGGCTTGGCTGTGAGGTTTCTAGACTGGTTTAACTGAGGCAGGAAGACCAGAACTAAATGTCAGTGTTACCATCCTTTGGCTGAGATTCTGAATCCAATGAAAAGCAAACAAGCTGAGCACTGGCTCTTGCCTTTGCTTCTTGATTGTAGCTGCCGCAGACCCTGCCCACCATGCCTTACCCACCACCGGAGACCATACCCTCAGTCTGGGAGCCAAACTATACCCTTCCTTCCTCAGGTCACTTTTGTCAGGCATTTCTCCCCAGCACTTGTAAAGTAACTAATATACCAAATGTTGGGGAGCCCTTTGGCTCCCCGGGTCCCATCCCGAGTTCAGATATCACAAAGGCCTCCAAATCACGAGGCCTACATCTGTTTTCCATCCTCTGTAGGCCTCCGTTGCCCTCTGCCCCTGCTGTCTGTTCTTTGGTGGGAGGAACGGGTTGGAGATGAGTCTGTGCTTGGTCTCCCCACCCCAGCTTGGGGAGAGAGGCCTGGGGCTGCAGAGAAACCTTCCAGATGTTGGTCTTGGCGGCTACAGAGCAGAAGACGCCTCTCTCAGCCGGCTGTGGGCTTGGTGCCCACTTTCAAGAGAGGAGTGGATGGAGGGGAGAGTCCGGGTGGAGACTAGGCTGCCACGTCTGCACCAGATGTGCTCTTGGCCCTGGGAGCCTGGAAAGGGTGGGATTTTGTGTTCAATCCCAGGAAGGTGGGTGCGGTGGAGGAAGCAGAGACATAGCTCCCAGTAAATCCCCACCATCCTTACCCAATAAAAACAACTGAGCTGAGAATAGCTGCATATCAGCCCTGAGGAGGCTGAGGAAGGATTGTGAGTTTGAATCCAGCCCGAACTACACAGTATTCAAGTTCTCACCTTGTCTCAAAAATTGAAGAAGAAAAAAAAAAAAAAAAAGCAAGCTGAAGCTGGGTGTAGTGGTGTACCCTTTAATCTACCACTTGGGAGACTGAGGCAGCCTGGGCTACGACTACAGAGTGAGCTCCAGACAAACAAGAACTACACAATGAGACCCTGTCTCAAAAAAAGTTCATGCATTTTAGAACTTTTACTTGTGTTTGTGTAGGTGTGTGAGTACTTGAACCACAGAACAACTTTCTGGAGCCTGTTCTCTTTTGCATTGGAGGGTCGCCAGGCTCGGAGGCAAGCACCTTCACCCACCGCACCATCCCGCCAGCCCAGGAAGGTCTGCTTGTGTGCAGACACCTGGCTTCCCCAAACCGCAGAGCCTTTTTAAGTCCCCTCTCGGCCTTGTCAGTTGCTCAGACAACTGTAGCCAGTGGAAATCATTATGCAAATAGGTCCCCCCAACTCCTGGGCCTGAGGGAGGCTCGTCCTCCCCAGGTTTGGCAAGCTACCCACAAACTGAGCCCAGAACAAACCCACAGCAGGTGTTCCTTGTGACTGGTGGGGGAAGGGAGCTTTTAGGTCAAGTCTCCCATCAGACTCCCACCTCCCACCTCATGACTGACCCCCCAGTGTCTCAACTCTGACATCTGGTGTTAATGAAGGGATACAGGGAGCTGGGAGAGGCCAGACGTTGGGAGGGCGGGTCCCTCCATCTTCCATTTAGGACCCCTAAATTGCTGTAATGCCCACAGTCAGTACAGATGGGCACTCTCAGAAACCAGGTAGGTTCTGGCTCCATACCAACAGGAACAGAGGTCACCTGTGTTTGAGACTTTCACCCACAGGTCAGGTCTGGTCGAGACTGCCTTTAACCCACTTCCCCCCTACCAAGCTTGGACCCAAGCGGTCAAACTTTGAGCCGGTCTGTCATTACCTCCTGTTATTAACTGATCTGTTTATCCATCTATCAATTCACTCTGCTAGGCTGGCTGACCAGTGAGTCCCAGGGATCTTCCTGTCTCCACTCTTTACCAACATGAGGATTTCAGTCACATACTGCCAAACCAGGCTTCTTATGTGGATTCTGGGTATCCAAACTCAGGTCCTGCTTGTGGAGCAGGCATTTTACCTACAGAGGCATTGCCTCAGCCCTATTTAATGATTGGTTTTAGTTTAGTTTAGTTTAGTTTAGTTTAGTTTAGTTTAGTTTAGTTTAGTTTAGTTTAGTTTAGTCCTAGATGTCTTAGAACCTACTAGGTAGACCAGGCTGCCCTCAAACTCATAGAGCTCCACCTGCCACTGGCTCCCAAGCGCTGGAATTAAAGGTGTGCACTACCACATCTAGCCATATTTATGATATTTTTGAGACAAGGTCTCATGTAGCCCAGAGTGGACCAAAAATCACTATATAGCCAATGACAGCTTGGAACCCCTGATCTTCCTGCCTCCACCACCCATGTGCTGGGACCACAGGACTGTGACACAGTAACCAGCTCATGAGCGCTGAGGATGGAACCCACAGCTCGTCCCAGCAAGGCCTGTATTCTACCAACTGAGACACAGCCACAGTCCCTGTTTATCATCGTCATTGTATTTTTTAGGCAACCCTTTCTGACTGATTTCTGAAGCTATTTATTTATTTGCGGTGTGCATGCCACAGTGCAGGTTCAGAGCTCAGAGGATAACTCGTAGTAGCTGGTTCTCTCCTTCTCTCTAGGATCCTAAATTGCTCAGTGTGCTCCCTAACCCTGGGAGACGTGTTGCTGGCCCTTATTTTGGTTTTGAGACAATGTCTCAGGAATCCAGGCTGGCTTCAAACTCACTGGGTAGCCAAGGCTGGCCTGGAATTCCTTTTTTTAAAAGATTTATCTTGTTTATTTTATGTATATGAGTACACTGTAGCTGTCTTCAGACACACCAGAAGGGGGCATTGGATCCCATTGCAGACGATTGTGAGCCACCATGTGGTCGCTGGGAATTGAACTCAGGACCTCTGGAAGAGCAGTCAGTGCTCTTAACCACTGAGCCATCTCTCCAGCCCCCCTGGAATTCCTTATCCTCCTCTCTTCATTCCCCCAGCTACGGGGCTATTGGTGTGCACCACCAACCTTATTTTGCATTGAGCACTTAATGGATGCCTGGCACCTGTCTTATCCATCAATTGGGCCTAATCTTGAAAGAAACAAAATCCCCCATCTTGGAGAAGCTAATTTCCTAGTGGCAGAGAAACAAACAAACAAACAAACAAACAAGAAATGGTGAAAGGCCAGGCATACCAGCACACATTGTCATCCCAGCACTCCAGAGGCTGAGGCAGGAGGATTAGCAGTTCTAAGCTACCTAGTAAAAGTAAAATTAGGCTGGAAGCTAGAGAGGGAAGAAGGTGAAGGAAGAGAGGACAAACTGGGGATGACGCTCATTGGTGGAGCACTAGCCCTGGGTTCATGGGGCCCTGAGTGTCATCCTTGTGTGAACAGAAGAAGACAAGGTAGAGAGGTGGCTCAATGGGTAAAGACTTGCCACACAAGCTTGCTGACCTGATCCACATGTGCTGGTACATACCTGTCACCAGCACTTGGCAGGCAAACAAGGTGGATCTCCAGGGCTGGGTGACAAGCTTGTCTAGCCAAAAACAGGCCCTCCGGTTCAGTGAGAGACTTAGTTGAAAAAAATAGGATGGGGTCAGGGCAAAGGCTCACTGGGTAAGGTGTCTACTTAGCAAGCCCGATGACCTGGGTTTGGGTCCTCAGAACACACGAAAGCAGTACACATCGGAGGTCGTCCTTGGGCCTCTACACACATGCTGTGTGAGATACATCCACCCATGAACACACACACACACACACACACACACACACACACACACACACACACACACAGAGTCAGGATCATCAGGATGGCCCAGTGGGTAGAGACACCCCCAAGCCTGACAACCTGAGAATTGGTTTCCACAAATCGGTCTCTGACCTCCATATGAACACCATGACATCCACATACACACACTAAATACAGTTTTAAAAAATAATACAGAGCTGGCAGTGGTGACACAAACCTTCAATCCCAGCACTCAGGAGGCAGAGGCAGGAGGATCTCTGTGAGTTCAAGGCCAGCCTGAATTACAGAGCTACTACAGAGTTAGTTCTAGGACAGCCAGGGCTACACAGAGAAATCCTGTCTTAAAAACCAACCAACCAAAATAATATAAGCCTATACTGGCTCTGGTGGCAGAGGTAGAAGAATAATTGTGAATTCTAGAGCAGCCTGGTCTTCATAGAAAATTCCAGAACAGTCAGGAATAGAGAGTCACTATCTAAAAAAAAAAAAAAAAAAAAAAAAAAAAAAAAAAAAAAAAAAAAGAGGCTTATCTGATATTAAAAAAAAAAAAATCAAATCAACTAAAAAAGTAATTCCAAGACATCATAGGTTAAAATGTAATGAAAATCCTCGAGAGAAATTAAGCACGGATGGTGGCAATGAGAGCTGTGGCAGGAAGGGAAGGGAGTTCAGTCAAGTTGGCCAGGTTCCAGCCATTAGGGAGCTTGAGAGTGGAACGGATCCAGGTGGAAAGAACTCAAGACCAGTGCAAACACTAAGGTGGGAATGCTGGCGGCGGAGGTGGGCGTGGCTTCAGCACGGAATGCTGGCACTAGAGAGTGGAAGGAGGCGGGGCCCAGCCTGGGCTGCAAAAAGGAAATGTGATCTCACCGGAGCTTTCACCAGGGTAGGGAGAGAGACCAGAGAGAGGCTCAGCCGGGGAGGCTTTCCTAGATTAGAAAGCCAGGGAGATGGCTCAGTGGGTAAAATGATTGCCAAGCAAAACTGAGGACCTGCGTTTGGATCCCCGGGAACCACACAAACGTGAAGTGGGCACGGAGCCCTCGGAAAGCTGAGACACAGCTTTCCCAGAGCAATCTGGCCAGGGAGACTAACCATATCAAGGAACTGTGGCTTTGATTGATAGACCCTGCTCAAGGTAGAAGAGCCGTGGACATCAACCTCCACAGGCACCACACACACGCACACACACCACACCTCACACCACCACACACCACACCTCACACACACCACACACACATCACACACCACACACACATCACACACACCACACCTACCACACACACACACACCACAAACCACACCTCACACACACACACACACACTACACCTCACACCACACACACTACCACAAATCACACCTCACACGCACACGCCATGCCACAAATCACACCACACATACACATCACACCACAAACCACACCTCACACATACACCACACACACATACACACACACATACACACACACACACACACACACATACACACACAAGTACCCACCCACCTGCAACCATGCATAAACACATAAGAATAAGCAAAACAACCACAGCTCTAAGCCTACCACTTTTTCAGAGGTCCCCAACCAACAAGTGGCAGCCGCCTGGATTTGTCAGAAGAATCCAGTCTAGAAGAATCCAGGGCCAGGCTGGACAGTGGTGGCACATGACTTTATAGTACTTGGGAGGCAGAAGCAGATGGATCTCTGAGTTCAAGGTCAGCCTGGTCTACAGAGAGAGAGTTCCAGGTTAGCCAGGATACACAGAGAAACCCTGTTTTGAAAAACTAAAGGAAAACAACTACATCAAATCCCTTCAAGGCTATTGGGTCAAAATTCATTTGGCTGAGGTGATGGCTCAATCAGTTAAGCACCTCACAAAAAAAATGAGGACCTCAGTTTGAATCTCCAAAACCAATATGCAATGCTGGGTGTGGGAGCTGGAGAGATGGCTCAGTGTTAAGAGCGCTGGCTGTTCTTCTGGGGGACCCAGGTTCAAGTCCCAGCTCACAAGGTGGCTCACAAACACTTGTTACTCTAGTTCAGGGCATCTGATGCCCTCTCCTGACCTTTTAGGCATTAGGCATGCACATGGCATACATATATACACATAAATATCTATCTATAAGATGGGGGTGCAGTGGCTCAAGTCTGTAATCCCATGATAATTCCATGATAGAAGACAGCAACAGGCAGGTCACTGGAAGCTCTCTGGCCTGCATGCCTAGCCTACTTGGTAGAGTTCCAGGCCAGTGAGCAAATGTGTCTCAAACATGGGGTGCCTGAAGTATGACATCCTAGACTGTCGTCTGACCACCACATGTGTGCAGTGGACACAGATGTTTGCTAAATGATCACAGAAAGCCAGACTCTTGAGGCAGTTAAAAAGGCATCAGGTGCTTGTCACCAAAGCACGACCTGAGTTAGAGTCTCAGAACTCACATGGTAGAAGGAAGGAACTGACTCCGCAAGTTGTCCTTTGACCTCCATTAAAAGTGACCTTTTGCCTTTTAGGAGAGTCCCAGGCTTTATTCTGTTCCTTTCTATACATTTACATGAATGGTGTGTGTGTGTGTGTGTGTGTGTGTGTGTGTGTGTGTGTGTGTGTGTGTGTGTTGTGACCTGCTGTATATACATGAGCATACACATGCGCCCTCCCGTGTGCCCACCTGCAGAGGCCAGAAAAGAACGGTGAATGCCTTCCTCTTTCACTCTCTCTGCTCCGGTTCCTTAGGACAAACTCTGGCCAATGAGAAGCTAAGCATTCCCGCTAGGCCACCTGCCAGGGAGCTCTTAGGGACCACTGCGGTGCTTGGATTACAGGCGTGAGCTGCCACTTCCAGCTTTCTGTGTAGGTGCTGGGTATTTGAGCTCAGGTCTCCATCTGGCAGAACAAGTGTTCTTACGGGCTGGGCCACCTCCCCAGCCCCTCACCTCCCAACCCCACCCCCACCCCCCAGCTTTTACAGCTGTGTTTATTCCCTCAGCCAGGCATACATTTTATCTTCAGGTCAAAGTCCTCATTATGGATGGCGGTGGGAGTCTGGAAATGGAGCCAGGGCTAGGAGCTGAAGCAGCTAGGGTCCATCCCCACTAATGCCAGGGAGGAGAGGAGTCCTCACACAGGTCCTTACTAGGTGGCTGTCAATTATGACCCAGGGAAGGCTCCCTACAGCTCTGTCCCCAGGCAGGAGTTATTTGAAGAGCCCCCAGACTACACTGACCCCTCACCGCCATTCCCTGCAGGACACATCAGATGGCAGGTAAGTCATTAAATGACTATCTGACATTCTTCTGCAGGACATAAAAGCAAGCTTTCCCCAGCACCCGCAAACATGCCAATCTGCCTGGGAAACATCAACTGGGAACCAGGCATGGTGGCACTAGGCTGTCATCCCAGAATATAAGAAGCTTAGGCAGGAGGATTACTATGAGTTCAAGGCCAACCTTGAGCCCATTTCAAAAAACAAAAACCAACAACAACCAAATGAACCTGTGAACCCAGACATGGGGAGGTAGAGGCAGGAGGATGAGGTGAGGCCTTTAGGGTCACATGAGACCCTGTCTCAAAATAAAAGAACAGAAAGGGCTTGCCTCAAGCTTGAGCTGAGCTACAGGCCTGAGAACCACATAGTGGAACAGAACCAACCCCCACAGGTGACCTCTGACCTCCACATGTGCGCTATGGCCTGCATATCTGCATATATAAATACATGTAATAAAACTGTAAGGTTCATATATGCACATGTATTAAGTACAGAGTGACTAACTGTGAAGCATGTAGTTTTCACAAACTAGGGAATGCTGGAAAAGGCACAACAGGTAAGGTACTTACCACACAAGCAAGGCCAGAGCTGGGTGTGGTGCCATCCTTTAATCCCAGCATTGGAGAAGCAGAGGCAAGATTTCTTAGTTCCAGGCCAGCCTGGTCTACATAGTGAGTTCCTGGCCAGCCTGGGCTCCATATGAGACTCTGTCTAAAACTAAATAAGTAAGCTGAGAGTGACTGAAGAAGACAGTAGAGGTCAACCTCTGGCCTCTATGCACAGACACGGATGCATACCTCTAAATACACAAGTGCACCTGAAGGTACACCAACCTGCCCAACCACACAGATATTTCCTACAGCAGCTGGGGAAAGAGGCTCCTGGTTCTTTGTGGTGGAGTCACAGAGCACACTGTCCAAGAGACAGAGCTTTCACCCCCTCACTAGTGCTGGAGCTGGGTCCTTCGGCCAGGGCCCTGTGCATGCTGAACTTGTGTTCTTTACACTTTGTGTCTGCCCTGTACTTGTTTATAGATGGGGGCACAGCATGCCGTAGTTCACACACGTGGATGTCAGAGGACAATCTGTAAGACTTGGTTCTTTCCTTTCTGCCACGTGAGTCTGAGGGATTGAACACAGGCTTTCAGACTTGGCGGCTGGCACCAGTACCTGCTGAGCCATCTTATCTGCCCTCATTTCTGTTTTGTGAGACAGGCTCTCACACTGCAGCTCAGGCTCACAGACTACTCATTAACTATGCCAGGCTGGCCTCAAACCTGAGGCAGTCTCCTGCCTCTGTCTCCCCAGTGACGGGGCCACAGGCTGGTACTACCATATGTGGGTCCTTTTGTATTTGTGCAGTGTTCTTTACCAGATGTGTGAACAAGGCATGCTAGTGCACGCCTGTAAGCCCAGCACTAGGGAAGTAGAGGCAGGAGAAGTTGGAGTTCAAGGCCAATCTGGGCTAAACAAGACCCTGCCCAAACAGACAAACCTAGATAACTACATACACATGGAAATGAGAGAGAAACAGACAAAACCAGTGGAATTCCATGACATGAAGCATTAAAAAGCTTCTTTTGAAAATAATTTTTAGAGCGAGGCGGTAGTGGCATGCACCTTTAGTCCCAGCACTTGTGAGGCAAAGGCAGGGGTGCCAGGCTAGACTGGTCTACAGAGGGAGTTCCAGGTTAGCCAGTGCTATATAAAGAAACCCTGTCTTGAAGAAAACAAAGGCCAGGCAGTGGTGGCACATGCCTTTAATCCCAGCACTTGGGAGGCAGAGATAGGCGGATTTCTGAGTTCAAAGCCAGCCTGGTCTACAAAGTGAGTTCAAGGACAGCCAGGGCTATACAGAGAAACCCTGTCTCGAAAAAAAAAAAAAAAAAAACAACCCAAAAACATTTTAGGGGGTTGGAGAGATGACTCAGAGGTTAAGAGCACTGGCTGCTCTTCCAAAGGACCCAGGTTTAATTCCCTGCACCAAACGGCAGCTCACAACTGTCTATAACTCCAGTTCCAGGGGATCTGATACCCTCACACAGACATATAGGTAGGCAAAACACATAAAATAAAAATAAATGATATATAAAAAAATTAGATTTGATTCTTTCATGTGCGTGAGTGTTTTGCCTGCATGTATGTCTGTGTACTATATTCATGAGGTCTCTGGATGTCAGAAGAGGATGTCCTATCCTCTGGAACTAGAGCTACAGATGATTGTGAGCTACCATGTAGGTGCTGGGAACTGAACCCTGGTCCTCTGGAAGAACAGCCAGTGTTCTTAACAGCTGACTCATTTCTCTAGCCCCTAAAAGAACTTTTAAATCACAAAATATTGGGGCTGAAGAAAGAGGGCTGAAGGGGTGAGAGGTCTTGCTGCTCTTCCAGAGTTTGTTGGCTCCAGGGCTGCTTCCCAGGCCCCACATTTGGAGGCTCACATCCACCTAGTCTCTGGAGCTCCCTCACCCTCTCCTGAGTCTGCGCCCATTATACCCCTGTGTATAAAGAACCACGCATACACACATAATTAATAAATAAAAATGGCCAGATGTGGTGAGACGCACCTTCAATCCTAGCATTCGAGAGGCAGAGGCAGGCAGATCTCTGTGAGTTTGAGCCTGGCCTGGTCTACACAGGAAGGAAAACAATGCAAAGAAACTAAAAATACACTAAAAACCACAAAGTAAGCCAGAAAACACCATATATGACAGGGGACAATGAGATGCAAATCAAAGTGACAAGAGGAAGGCATCACCCCTCAGATAGAGGGGCCCTAGGAGAAGAGGCCAGAGAGTGGAGTAGCTGCTGAGGATGCAGAGAAAGGGGAACTCACCACTGGGGAAAATGAAAATGAGCAGGCCTTCTATGGAAAACAGAAGGAAGGTTCCTCAAAACACTAAAAATAAAGTGAACATATGACCCTGCTATCCCACTCTGCGTACGCGAGCGATGAATCTTAATCTGCTGTGTCAAGGAGATCTCTGAACGTCCACATCTGTCTTTATTGATCATTGTAAAATGCATTTAACATTATTAAATGTGTGCTTGATGTGAGAGAGGACATGTGTATTAAGGGATTCAGAAGACAGCTTTGTGAGGGTGGTTTTCTCTCCCACGTTATGTGAGTTCTGATGAACTCAGGCTGTCAGGCTTGTGTGGCAAGTGGCTTTACCCATTGTGTCATTTGCTGATCTCTGGATTTTTCCTTTTCTTTTCTTTTCTTTCTTTCTTTTTGAGAAAGGGTCTCATATGACCAAAGTTAGCCTGTAATTCACTATGTAGCCAAGACTGGTCATCTTCCTTCTGCCTCTGGAATTAACAAGTTTGTATCAACACACCCAGTTAGTGCAGTGCTGGGCATTGAACCCAGAGCTTCATGCATGCTAGGCAAGCACTCTAGCAACTGAACTATAAGCACTGTGACAACTGAGTGATAAGCAACATGTCAAAAGAGCTACAAGCACGGGCAGTGGTGGTGCATGCCTTTAATCCCAGCACTTGGGAGGCAGAGGCAGGTGGATTTCTGAGTTCGAGGCCAGCCTGGTCTACAGAGTGAGTTCCAGGACAGCCAGGGCTACACAGAGAAACCCTGTCTCAAAAAAACAAACCAAAAAACAACAACAACAACAACAACAACAACAACAAAAAGAGCTACAAGCACTACGCCAACTAAGTTAAATGTACTAGATCAACTGAACCACAAGTACTCTACCAACTTGACTACAAGCACTGTACCAACTGAGCTCTTTCCTCAGGTTTGTATTTATTCCAGCCAATAGGTGGAGTTAATGGAGGTGTCCTTTGACAGATGAAGGGATAAAGAAAATGTGGGCATAGGATGTGGTGCTAGAGGCCCGTAGCCTCTGTTATGCCAGAGGGTAATGCGGGAGCAATACAATCAAGAGTTCCAGCCTGGGGGCTGGAGAGACGGCTTAGAAGTTAAGAACACTGGCTGTTCTTCCAGAGGTCCTGAGTTCAATTCCTAGCAACCATATGGTGGCTCATAGCCGTCTATAATGAGATCTGGTGCCCTCTTCTGGCCTGTAGGCATACATGCAGTCAGAATGTATACATGAGCGAGAAAGAGAGAGACTATGGGGGGGGGAGAAAGAGAGAGCGAGCAAGCGAGCAGCCTGGGCTTCCAGGACAGAGAAACATTACCTCAAACAAGGTGGGGAGGACTAAACAGGACACTCTCTTCAACCTTTGTACATAGGTGCCCTGTCCACCCTTGTACCCACTCACACTAAGAATAGAAGGACTAGGTATGCCCTCTACAAGAAAAAGAATCCCAGCACCTAAGAGTCAGAGACAGAAGGATCTCTAAGTAGACCACAGCTTCCAAAGTGAGACCCTGAAAGGGAAGGGAAAGGAAGAGTGTACCTGGTTGATGAACAGCCATGCCTGCTGTTAGAGATGGTGGGTGATGTTATACGTCCGTGGCCAGACAGAAACACACATCACATGTTCCTACTGCTGAGGGAAATAAACGCTGGATAGACAGGATGCGTGCCTTTAATCCCAGCACCCAGGAGGCAGAGGCAGGTGGGTCTCTGTGAGTTTGAGATTAGCCTGGTCTACATGAGCTCTAGGCCAGCCAGAGGTACGTAGTGAGACCCACTGTTTGCACATGGAGAAACCTGGATTCAGGTTGTTGAGAGGATGCCACAGGTAAAGATGCTTGCTGCCAAGCTTCACATGTGACTCTAAGACGTAGGACACCACGTTAGAAGGAGAGAACTGATTCACACAAGTTGTCTTTTGACCTTCACACCCACAGGACAGCCAGGGCTACACAGAGAAACCCTGTCTCGAAAAACTGAAAAAAAAAAAAAAAAAAAAAAGAACAAACTCCCAAACACTTGGTTCTGGGCCAATGAGATGGCTCAGTAGATAAAGGTGCTTGCTGCCAAGTTTAACAACCTGAGTTTGATTAACAACCCAACATTGTCATCTGACCTCCACATCTACAGCTTGGCACACACATGCACACTCTCAACTACACATACAAAAACACTGTTGGTTAGACTAAACCCTTCTTTTCTTTGTGGTGCTGGGGATAGAACCAAGGACCTCATGTATACTAGTCCACCACTGTTTAATAGTTAATTAGTAAACTTAATAGATTTCCTAGAAATGTTCATAAACTATATCAATGAGGTTGGTGCTGGGACTCAGTGGGTAGGGTGCTTGCCTAACAAGCAGGAGGCTCTGGACTCCAGCCTCAGGACCACATGAACAGGGCATAGTTCCACAAGACAGTCATGCAGGCACGAGAAAGGCAGAGGCAGGAAGATCAGGGTTCGTGGTCATTCTCAGCTACATAGTGAGTTCCAGGCTAGCCTGGGCTACATGAGACAAGTCTGAAAATTCATAAACTGATAATAAATGCAAAGAGAACAAAAAAACCTACACGCATTTGGCCCAATAATTATATTCTCCAGGGTCTGTCCCACCAGTGTGTTGTGGCACTGTGTAGCTCTGAGTGGCCTGCAATTCACTATGTAGACCAAGGTGGCCTGAACTCACCAAGATCCACCTGCCTTGGTCTTCTCTTGTCTCTTTGATCACAAGGCTCCTTCAGTATTAGAATCCATAGCCAGTTACTGAATTTTCATCTCATGCCAGGAACTCCACCCTTTGTATTCCTCATTTACTAAAGTCTCACAATTTTCCCATTATCCAGGTGATGAAAAGGAGGCTGGCTCAGAGACCGGTGTCCAGGTTCTGTCCAGACCTCATAGTGGACGGCAGTGAGCCAGGTGTAAGCTCTCAGCACCCCCTGAAGGTCAAGTATGGAACAGAGACAGACCATAAACTCGATTATCTTTGGAGAGGTGCTCTGGATCTGTTTTTCAGGTGACTTTTTTTCCTGCCCTGGGAGAGTCCTATAAGGCATGAAAGGGGCGGGATCCTGGATTAGATGTGAGTGGAGGGGTACAGGGCTGATGGGAGGGGTTTCAGAGGGACACAGCTAGCCCTGGAGAATCTAAGAAATATTGAAAGCTTTCTGACAAGACTTTCATTTAAAGATCAAACACATTTGGAAAGAGGAGGCTGGAGGATGCCAAGGTTACATACTGCAGTTCTGTCTCAACAAATAAATAAAACCCATAGGGGCTGGAGAGATGGCTCAGCTGGCAGAATACCTAAACTACACAAACCTCTTGATCTTTACCACTAAATAAACCAGCATGGTGGCACATGCTTATAATCCCAGGACTCTGGAGGTTGGGGGCAGGAGAATCAGAAGTTCAAGATTGCTCTTGACTACATAGAGTTCAAGGCCAGCCAAGTCAGACCCCTTTACACACCAAAGAGGGGGAAAGGAAAGAACAGATAAAATTAGATTCACCTGGGCATGTAAGCATGGTGGTTCATACAACTGGCAATCCAACCCTCTAGAGGCTGAGAGAGGGAGTCTCTGAACTCAAGGTCAGTCTTGGCTACACAGAGAAGCCTTGTTTAAAATAAATAAATAAATAAATAAATAAATAAATAAATAAATAAATAAATAAATAAATAAATAAATAAATAAGAGGGCATTTGAGATGGCTCAGCAGGTTAGGTGGCTTGCCACTAAACTGGGTGTCCTGAGTTCAATCCTCAAGGTGAAAGGAAAGCTCCAACTACCTTTAATTGTCTTCTTACTTCCACACTAGAACACAAAAATAAATTAAGAAAATTAAAATAGGGGCTGGAGAGATGGCCCAGTGGTTAAGAGCACTGGCTGCTCTTCCTGAGGCCCTGAGTTCAATTCCCAGCAACCACATGGTGGCTCACAACCATCTGTAATGGGATCTGATGCTTTCTTCTGGTGTGTCTGAAGAGAGCACTTCTATGTATAAAATGAATAAAATCTTTTTTAAAAGTAAAAAATGAAAATGCATATATATTGAAAAAGCAAAGAATAGAGCCACATTTCATGGTACACACCTTTTTATCTTATTTTTTTCTTAATTTTCCAGACAAGGTCTCATTCTAACTGTCCAGGAAGTCACTATGTAGACCAGGCTGGCCTCGAATTCCCGTGTAGCGCCTTTGCCTTCCGAGTGTTAGAATTAAAGGCATGCACCACCACTGCCCAGCCCGGCACACATCTTTAACCTCATCACTCGGGAGGCAGAATCAGGTGGATCTCTCTAAGTTCCAGGCTACCCTGGGTTACATAGTGAGTTCCAGGCTAGTCAGGAGTGAGACCCTGACTCTAAAAGACAAAAATCAATTCATATCATTAATGGTTAAGGGAGAAAAAGTTAGACACAGAAAAAATTGTAGGTAAAATACGGAGTGTAGCAGGAGGCTTGTCCACTGTTAATCAAAAGATTAACGCTTCTTAGCCAGGTACCGCCCAGGTATGTGCGGACAATCCAGCTATCCTTGAGGTTCATTGGCTAAAGTAGAAACGCGTCGCTGGGGTCAAGTAACTTCATTGGTTTGCTTCCGGCGCCCGGCTCTCCAGTGTCAGGGCTTCCAGCTGTCAAGTGGAGCTCACCCACAGCCTCAGGCTTCGGGACCCGGCGCTGATGGCGGCTGAATCGCATTCGTGACGTGCGCCGGCGCACACATGACGTCATCAGCCATCGCCGCGAGCGTCCGTAGACGCAGCGACCTCCTGCGCTGCGGGATTTCCTCGGAAATGCTGCGGTCGTTCCAGGCCGCTTCCCGGGCCTGGCTTCGACCCTCTGGCTACCGGGTAGGGCACCGAGCTGAGGTCAAGGTCGGAGGTCAAAGGTTGAGAACTTCCGAGAGCACTTCTAACTCCTGCATGTCATTTTCCAGGTCATCAGCTCGCTAGCAGAAGACGCGGTGCGGCCAGCCGAGATTTTAGAGTCGCGAGATAGCGCTGGTGAGACGGCCGGGATCATACCTTGACACAGAGTTGGGGAAGATGGCACCGAAAGTATTGAGTTTTGGTCCTGACCTTGGCCGCTCATTTTTCATCCCTTCCAGGTCCCCTAGATCCTGTGTTGCGCAAATGCGAGCTCCGGATCCCGGCGCACAAGCGCCCAGTGCAAGCCTGGGTCGAGTCTCTCCGAGGTTTCGAGCAGGAGCGCATCGGCCTGGCAGAGCTGCACCCCGACGTATTTGCAACGGCGCCTCGGTGAGTGTGGGGTGCAGTGGGAGGACCTTGCCGTGGTTTCTCCACGTGACAAAAGGGTTAATCAGTTTCCCTACTGCAGAGCTGGAGGGCGAAGGACACAGCCCTGCTACCACCCTGGCCTATTACATCCTGCCTTGCTCCCTTGTGCTTGGGTCCCCGTTTGTTAGACCTCAAGAAGTTGGGTGACCATTAGGTAGATTAATCTACCACACAGACAATTATCTAGAAATGTTTCATATTAGGGCTGCACAGTTAGAGGGCTTGCCTGCATGCACCTTGTCCTGGGTTTTCCCTTCTACAGAATACAAATCTCATGATGACCCACACCTCTAATCCTAGCACTGTAGAGGTGGAAATAGGATCAAGAAATTAATGATCTGGCCGGGCAGTGGTGGCGCACGCCTTTAATCCCAGCACTTGGGAGGCAGAGGCAGGTGGATTTCTGAGTTCGAGGACAGCCAGGGCTACACAGAAAAACCCTGTTTCGGGAAAAACAAACAACGAAAGAAAGAAAGAGAGAGAGAGAGAGAGAGAGAGAGAGAGAGAGAGAGAGAGAGAGAGAGAAAGAAAGAAAGAAATTAATTAATTAATGGTCAAGGATGCATAGTAAGTTCCAGGCCAGCCTGGGCTACATGACACTATAAGTAAAAATAAAAATACTAAATACTGGGCAAGAGCAATGGCTCAGCTATTAAGAGCACTGACTGCTTTCCAGAGGTCCTGAGTTCAATTCCCAGCAACCACATGGTGGCCCACAACCATCTGTAATGGGATCCGATGTCCTCTTCTGGGGTGTCTGAAGACAGCTACAGTGTACTCATATACAAAAGAAGAATAAATAATTCTTTAAAAATAAATACTATTAACATGAATTGTTTTTTTCAAAAATGACAGCTAAGAAGGCCAGATTTGGGGGCTGGAGAGATGGCTCAGTGGTTAAGAGCACTGACTGCTCTTCCAGAGGTCCTGAGTTCAATTCCCAGCAACCACATGGTGGCTCATAATCATCTGTAATGGTATCTGATGCCCTCTTCTGGTGTGTCGAAAGACAGCTACAGTGTACTCATGGACATAAAATAAATAAATAATTCTTTAAAAAAAAAAAAAAGAAGGCCAGATTTGTTGGCATGTGCCTGTGATACTAGCATAGAAGAGGCTGAGACAGGGTCTGAGCATCTATGTGGCTACTCACAACCATCTGTAACTATAGTTCTATAGGAACCGATGGCTCGTCTGGCTCTGTGGGCACCAGGCAAACATGTGATGTACATACATACTTGTACATACAGGCAGAGCACACATACTCCTAAAAAGTAAACTACTTTTTCGTTTTGTGTTTTGAGACAGAGTTTCAATGTATAGCCCTGGCTGTCCTGGACCTCATCACATAGACCAGGATGGTCTTGAACATACAGGGATCCTCCTGTCTGCCCCCCTAGTGCTGGGGTTAAAGGTGTGCACAATATCACGTCAGGCTGCAACTTACTTTTTACCATCTACATAGTGAACTTGGGGGTTTTGTTTAATTTTTAAGCCTTTTGGGGATGGGGTTGGACTTGTTTATGTGGCACTAAAAACAACATGGAGGAGTTGGTTTTCTCTTTTCATGGTGTGTGCGTGTGCTTGCATGTGCATGCATCCACACATGTGTGCATGCATGTGTACACAAGTCTAACTTTGCAAGTGCCTTATCCTACTGAACCCTCTCAATGGCCTACAGGATTGCTTTTACTCAACACACTGCTCCACACAGTAGGCCCTAGTAGCATTTGACCACTGTATCCCTGAAACATAGCTAGTGTTGAATACTGAGATGACAAAATATTTAGACATATCAGACTAAATATATTCAAAAGGGCTGGGGAGACAGCTCAGTGGGTGAAGTACCTACCACACAAATATGAGTCCCTGAGTCTGAACCTTAGAACCCACACAAAGCCAAATGTAGTGGAGTGTATCTGTGCTCAAAGCACTGGTGCATGGAGATGGGAGGGAAAGACGGGAGAGCCCCTAGAAGCTCCAAGGCTGGCCAGTGGAGCATCAACAAACAAGAACCTGTCTCAACTATGGTAGAAATCAAGGACCACACCCAAAATTGTCCTCTGACTCCACCTACTACCAGTCACTCTCACCTGTATTTATGTGTACGAGAGTTTACCTGAATGTGTCTGTGTATCTCGTGTGTGCAGTGCTCTCAGAAGCTGGAAGGGGTCAGAAATGGAGTTAAAACCAGCTGTGAGCTGTTTTGGGTGCTAGGAATTGAACCTAGGCCTCTACAAGAGTAACCAGTAGTACTCTTAACCACTGACCTATCTCTCCAGCACTCCTGAGTACTTTGTTCAGCCAAGACAAGAGCATTTCAGAGAGAGAGAGAGAGAGAGAGAGAGAGAGAGAGAGAGAGAGAGAGAGAATGAGAATAGTTGCGTCTTTGGTTTTTAGAGGTGGAGTCTTACCATGAAGTGCAGGTAGGCCTTTAATTCTCCATCCTCTTGCCTCAGCCTCCTGAGTACCAAGATGATGGGCCTGGCAACCAACCTGGCTAGACTTCTTGGTACAGAAACTAGCTTGAGTTAAGGTGATGTCACCTGTGGTCAGGGAAGAGTAAAGGACAGAGGGTCCCAAATGTCCAAAGGAAGGGCGGGCCAGATTTCCTTTACTGGGATGCAAATGTGGGCGGGTTTCAACTGGGGTGTCCCTCTTAGGTCTCCCTTCCCTTTCTCCAGGCTGGACATTCTACACCAGGTTGCTGTCTGGCAGAGGAACTTCAAGAGAATCGTGAGTGTCCTGAGTAGTACGGCAGAGCTTCCCACTGGGCTCAGCAGCCTGTGAGTGCTCTCTGGAAAGAACCCGGCTCAAGCCTTGTCTGCCTGTTCATGGGCAGTTCCCTTTCTCAGGTCGTACCCTTTGTCTACAGGGTCAGACACCCATCCCTGTAGGTGTTTCCATAGGGAAGCTGCAACCCACCAGATCCTGTCCCAAGAGCACTCAGTCTAGTAGGAGAAGTGAACCAACATCAATGGCTAGAGCGGGCACGCATCCTTGGGAGCAGTGTCTCCAGAGACAGCTACTGAGTGCATGTGTACTGGGTTGTGAGCTCAGAGCCTCAACAGCTGGGCAGTTTGCTTTGTTAATAAGCCACCACCATCCCACTTGGGAATTCCTACTACTGAGCCATGTCACCAGATGTCACTAGAGATTCTAGATGGGTGCTCTACTGCTGAGCCATGCTCCAGCCAAAGAAACTTTAACTTACTCTACCTGTAGGTCTGACCTGTAGTTCACAAGGTAGTGCAGCTAGAGTAGAAATTAGTAGGGACAGTATGTGTAAGGGCTCTGTGGAGGGGACCTCACAGAGCCTAGCATTACCATTTAGTTAGTGAGAGCTGAGTTTTGAGCCAAGAACATTAGAGTCAACAAGGAGCCAGGTGTGCTGGCCCATGCCTGCAATCACAGCCCTGCAGAGACTGAGGGAAATAAAATTCAGAGTCAGCCTGGGCTATATAGTGAGGCCTTGGTCTCAGAAATGACAGTCCCTGTGAACTGGGCAGCAGAGCCTGCTTCTCAAGGAAGGACTCTGGTCTCTAAGTTTCCCGTACTGTCCCCTTGACAGTCTTCTCTGCCACTTGCCTGAACCCTACCCCATCCTCTTTATACCCACAGAGCTATGCTAAGACCAAGACCAGGGCTGAGGTGAGTGGTGGTGGCCGCAAGCCCTGGCAACAGAAAGGCAGTGGCCGTGCCCGGCATGGCAGCATCCGTTCTCCCCTGTGGCGAGGAGGTGAGTGGGGCCCAAAGGGGAGGGAGTTTCAGATGACCCTTGCCATGCAGGAGCCCACCACTGCCATGACTGGGGGACACCTGAGTCCCCAGCCCACTGGGGCATAAGCCCTGCACCACCAAGCCTGGTTTATGCAGTGCTGGGATGAAACCCAAGGTTGTTTGCACACTAGGCAAGCACTCCACCGACTGAGCCTCGGCCCTAGCCCATCTTCCCTTTTGATATGTTTATCTTTTCTTTGGAGACTGGATCTTGCTGTATATTCCTGACTGGTCTTCAACTTACTTTTTCTACTTCAGTTTGTTGTACTAGAGTTGGATAAATGTACCTTCATGCCTGTCTACAGTCCATCTGCACCCCTCCTCCTGTCCAGTCTTTCCTTGCCCGCTCTTCCCATGGTACCTAGCAGGATCTTCTGCCCCCCATGTCCTACCACCTCCACCCCCGCTACTGTTCATCACCCACTCCGGCACTTTGTGCCAGCCATCAAGCTGACATCCCAGACCAGCAATGACTAACACCTCCCACACCACTGTCCCTGCAGGAGGTGTAGCCCATGGTCCCCGGGGCCCTACAAGTTACTACTACATGTTGCCCATGAAAGTGCGGGCACTGGGCCTCAAGGTGGCCTTGACTGTCAAGCTGATGCAGGTATGGCACAGTACAGCTGGGAGGGAAGGCTGGTGGCTGCGATTGATGGGCTCTGCACTATAGCCCAAGGTCCTGATTTTCCCCACAGAATGATCTGCACATTGTGGACTCCCTGGAGCTACCTACTGCAGACCCCCAGTACCTGACAGAGTTGGCCCAGTACCGCCACTGGGGGAGTTCCGTGCTCCTTGTAGACTTGTGAGGGCACAGGGCTGGGTGGGGAAGGGGCCAAGTCCCCTGTGTCCTGCCAGGCTGACCTCTAAGCCTCCATCTGTTCCAGAACACATGAAGAGATGGCCAAGAATGTCGTGGCAGCCACCTCAGGGCTGAAGAGCTTCAACCTGATCCCTGCAGTTGGTGAGTGGTGGGGCCAGTCGTTACCCCAGAACCTAGAAGCCTGGAGCAAACTGGCACAGACCCCACTGTTAATCTTGGGCAGTTCAAACCCTGCACCTGTCACAGCATGGCTGAATGGCTTATCTAAGCCATTATCTTGACCATTTAGTGATGTTGGGATGGAAACCAAGGCCCAGAGCCTCATGTGCTAGGCATGTGCTCTACCCAGGGCCACTCTCCAACCTTCAGCTGCCCCAGTGAGAAGCATCCCAGAGTCATATCTGTTAGAGTCTGTTCCACATATAGCCTGAAGAGGCAACAGTGGGCACGGGGGTGAGAGCTGGTCTCGCCTATCCTCTCTTTTTCCTCCCCTCACTCTGACTCCAGCTGATTCTGGTCGCCCAGTGATACAGTGTGTTTACCCACTTGCTGAGTCCTCACTGGAATGTGGCATAGGGTCACAGTTAAATGCCGGGCAAATGTGAAAGCAATTAGTTGCTCAGCAGCTGATGTGGGATCTTAAACTAGCAGCGTACCCCAGCGTAGGGCCAGGGCCCAGGCTTCAGATAAGATGGGCTCGGGCAGTCACACCCTACCATGCCCTCACACTCCAGGCCTGAATGTGTACAGCATGCTCAAACACCAGACTCTACTCCTCACCCTGCCTTCCGTCGCTTTCCTGGAGGAGAAGCTCCTGTGGCAGGATTCAAGATACACACCACTCTACCCCTTGCGCCTGCCCTACAGTGACTTCCCCTAACCCAGCCCTGGTCACCTAGGGGCCTGCCCTACATTGGCGCCAGGTCAGCACACCTGCCATCCTGCAAAAAAAGTTTCCTGGAAGCTGTTGGACCTTGTTGCCAGGAGGGGACAACTGCACAGAGCCAAGATGAGTGCCTGCCTCGTATCTCTTTGTCACATTGAAAATAAACCCTGTTTTCCACAAGACTTGGAAGTGGAGCCGGTCACTACAGTGGGTCCTGTCAGCTCAGGCTTTTCATCCAGTGCTGGGTATTCTTGATGCCGCTCCTCCAGGGCTCACAACCTGCTTTGGTACAAGACTGCCAGGAGGAATTTCTCCCTCCTGAGGCAGATGTTGGAGCTCACACAGGTGCCAAGCTAGCAGCCTGTCCTCTCACCTCTAGGAGGGTCTGCCGCCTGGATGCCAGTGTCTCGTGTTCTTATGATAAGACAAGTAAACCTGTATAGAGAGACTACCCCCATATTCTCATTTTCTTGTTGCATTGTGTAGTGTGTTCTTCCAGACAGGGTTTCTCTGTGTAGCCCTGGCTGTCCCAGAACTCACTCTGTAGACCAAGATGACCTGGAACTCAGAGATCCACCTGCCTCTGCCTCCCAAGTGCTGGGATTAAAGGTGTGTGCCACCACATTCCAGTTTAAAAAAAGGGGGGGGGGGGTGAGCTAGAAAGATGGATTGGCAGAGAAGAGCCCTGGCTGTTCTCACAGAAACCTGGACTTAGTGTCAGCAACCACATGGCAGCTCACAGCCATCTTAAACTCCACTTCAGGAGAGCCAGATGCCCTCTTCTGGCTTCTGCTGTCACCAAGTACAAACATGGTGCACAGACACGGCATGTTCACAGAGTACAGATAATACATTCATTAAAAATTAAAAGGGCTTACATGAAAAAAATTTTCCTGTGGTACTGGATGGAGCCACACAAACCATGAGCTATACTCCCAGCCCCTCTTTGAGGGTTTCTCTACAGGAGCTGTGTCCCCCAAGTAGAGAGATTACAGGCATACACACAGCTGTGTCTGTCTTGTTTTAATGCCTTTTTGTTTTTCAGTTTTTTGAGACAGGGTTTCTCTGTGTAGCCCTGGCTGTCCTGGAACTCACTCTGTAGACCAGGCTGGCCTCGAACTCAAGAAATCTGCCTGCCTCTGCCTCCCAAGTGCTGGGATTAAAGGCGTGTGCCACCACTGCCCAGCTGTCTTGTTTTATATGTAGTTATTTTTCACAAAAAGGACAGATTTATAAAGGAAAAGTGAGGTTTTCACTGTGTATATATATATATATATATATATATATATATATATATATATATATATATATATATATATATATATATATGTATGTGCAAGAGAGACGGTTCAGTGGTTAGTGTCCCGACCCGCGGGACGTTCAATGAGGGTCCAAGTAGGGAACTGTTGAACAAAAGAAGAGACAGGAGACAAGAGATACCTTGGGAGCAAGACGGTAATCCGATCAAACTCCAAAGAACTTTATTTCGGAGCAGTATATAAAGCACTTAAGGCGGGAAGTAACGGGTGGGGAAGTTCCAGAAGGTCAACGTTCCACCTGATTTCTGGGAAGCCTGAGGTGCCGGGCCCAGGAAACTGAAATTCAGGCCTACTAGTCAGACCAAGGCCTGTTGGTCTCCGACATCTCCCTTCTTGTTTTAAGAAATAAGCCAAATAGCAGGGAACCTGTTTAGAAACAGGGGGGCCTTAATCAGAGGGGGGGAGTAGGTGTTGGCATCAGGAGCGCCAAACCGATGATGTCGCACGCAGGTGATATCATCCAGGCGACAGTGTGACCTGCCCACCTGTTGCTAAGGCAACAGCCACCATATTCCCAGAATTCACCTTGACCCACCGCCCACCTTTACCTGTGGCTACGTCATGCCACGTCACTTTCCATATCTATTGGAGGATCTCTCTCTCCCTCTCTCTCTTCTTTCTCCCCCTTCTTCCCTTCTCTCTCCTCGCTGCTACCTTGTCCCGCCAAATAAACCCCTCACGTGGAACTGTTTGGCTTGGTGTGGTTTTGGAACGTGCCGCCATCTCCACCGCAGCACATACCGGACTCGTACCAGCAAAAATATACAACATTGGTGCTGAAACCCGGGAACTTCAACGCAAGCTACAGAGTCCGGGCAGGGCAGGGCTCGCGGCTTGGAGCGGCCTTCCGGCCGCCCACGTGGCCTGCCACCGCTACAACCTTGACCTCCGTCACCGTCCGCGAGCCGCTGATACAGCACATAGACTTCTACTGCGACCGCTGCTCCCTGCTGCCACCGCTGTTGCTCTGCTCAGCCGCGCCACACTCAAAATCTTCCACCACGTGGCGCCACACCAAACAAACAGTTCCATACCTCCAACTATCTGACTGCGCAGTCCGCACACACGCACCGGCATTTAAATTGGTAAGGAGTTTTTCCGATTGGCGGGAGGACCCTCTTTTGCTCAGATAGTGTCTGGCCAACTCTTTCTGGGCTGAGGGGTTGGCTTTTCATTGCCCCAGTCTCCCTGACTGGCCTTCTAGCTGACCCGCGAGTTAGGACCTAGCCCTTGGGTGTCCCCCACCCTCGGAAGTAATT
>CM052706.1:93526869-93622720 GCA_028551405.1 Uromys caudimaculatus | reverse complement strand
TTTCTCCCCCTTCTTCCCTTCTCTCTCCTCGCTGCTACCTTGTCCCCCCAAATAAACCCCTCACGTGGAACTGTTTGGCTTGGTGTGGTTTTGGAACGTGCCGCCATCTCCACCGCAGCACATACCGGACTCGTACCAGCAAAAATATTTATACAACAGTAGGGACCTGATCCTCATCATCATACGGTGTCTTTTTTATGAGGAGAGGGTCAAGGCTCACTTGTTGGGCGATGCCTTTTCAACACCAACCTCTATGCAGTCAGGTTTGCTCCTCAGGGGACTCAGAAGCAGAGCATAGCGTCCTCCCCTTGCAGTGCTTAGCCTCACACCCCTACTGATGCCCACGCCGCTCGTGAGCAGGCGTGCATAAATCTGAGTTTTATGCAGCTCCTAAAGGAGAATCATCAGCTTCAGGCACCGTGATTCCACGATCAATTAGATCGAGACAGTGATAGTGAATTTGTAAGGGTCGGGATGTCATGGAGTCAATCTGCTGTTCTAAATGCCAATCTACATCCTCTGAAAACTCAGAACGTTAGTAACTTTTTTTGCTAAATGATTAACAAAGGTAGCTGTCTTAACTTCTTGTGTCGAAACAATTGTAGAAGCAGTGATGCTAGCCGTTAATGTAATTAAAGCTGCTATATCAGTAATAATCAAACCCACTACCCTCTTGCTTCTGTTTTAGAATCTGACTCACTTCTTCCAGTACTTGTAAGCCTTTTTTAGAATACCAAGGTCCTGTAAAACTCACAGGCAATAAAACAAAGGCTAGTTTGATAGATCACCATAACAGACATGCCAGATTTTAACATTCTAACACAGTCAAAAAGTGTACAATCAATACAACTTACATTAAATTCTGTAGAAGCAACAAAATTTTAACATGACCAATTAATAAAAGATTAGGAGCCTTAACACATGCACCAACACTTGTTCAAAACACAGATCCTGTTCCAACTTTATCTCTTGCTAACATAACATCATAGAAAACTGCAGCTAACTTCCAAATGTGTCTTTGAGAATGTCCATAACCAGCCTTCCCAATGGAGACTGTCATTTCCAATATTGGATTGATTTCTATACCAGTCCATGATTGAGTCAGAATAACTGATCTCATTATAAAGAAAGAGAAAAGTCATTATAACTTCTCTTTTTGACTAGTTTTTTGAAGCAGTTTCCACAGTTTCCATGTTCTCTGTCCCACAAGGTCTAAAATCTTGAGGCAAGGCAGCTTGTCCAATCTGGAATATAGGCAAGCAAAGGTAGGTCAGGAACAGATGTCCAATACAGCTTTCCTGTCACCATTGTCAGGGCACTCAGCAAGCTCACAGTCAGCATCATTCTCTGTCCCAGCATCAGCATGTCTCACCAATCACTCTGGCAGCCAGCATGCTCCTTTAGCATCCTGTAGAAAAAACACAAACATGCCCTCTTCCCCATGTTAAATACCTGATCTGGATCATGCCATGTGCCTGTAAGTGGATTCTTCCATTTCACCTAGGCATAAATATGCCTAGTTGTAGAGTGCCATAGACACTCAGCAGAGAGTTCCTTGGCATCCAAATTTTAAAATTTTAAAATAAAAAGCATGATTTAAATAATTCTGCAGGGGCTGGAGAGATGGCTCAGCGGTTAAGAGCGCCGACTGCTCTTCCGAAGGTCATGAGTTCAAATCCCAGCAACCACATGATGGCTCACAACCATCCATAATGAGATCTGACGCCCTCTTCTGGGGTGTCTGAAGACAGCTACAGTGTACTTACATATAATAATTAATTAATTAATTGATTGATTGATTAATTTAAAAAATAAATAATTTTAAAAATAAATAAATAAATAAATAATTCTGCAGTGTACAGGGATATAACTCCCCCTTTTTTATTTTATGAAGATATTATTTTTAAGTTCCACAATACCTTGTCCTTGAGAATTACAAGGAATCCAAATAATATGGAAATATTAAATTGTTGACAGAAAGTCTCAAATGCATGACTGTAATAGTCAGTTCCATTATCTGTTTTAATCTGATTGGGAACACCAAGCATAGAAAAACAATGCAGGCAATGACTGATTATATTTTTAGTTGCTTTTTCCTGTTAAAGCAGTTGCAACTAGAAAGCTTGAAAAGGTGTCAGTAATCACATGTACATGTTTTAATTTTCTAAAATCAGAAATATGAGTAACATCCATTTGCCATAATTGGTTAGGCCTAAGTCCTCGAGGATTAACACCATTATGTGGTACAAGTAGAAACTGAGGACATTTGGGACAAGTCTTTACAATTTGACATAAACATTTTCTAGAAATATCAAATTGTTTCAAGCTATTACTATTTCGACGATGTAAAAAATGAGATTGTTTGGCCAATTGTTCCTGTGTAAGGCCTATAACCTTCTTGGTATACAAATCTGCTGTGGTACTGCCCTCACTAAGGGTTCCGGGCAATCTAGTATGACCTCTTAAATGTCCTACAAAATAAGGAACTGTACATTCTCTTAAACTGAGTTGTATTTGCATAAATAATTGAAAGATCTGAGAATTAGCAGTATCTAAAAAAGGAAAAATTTCAAGTAATTATAAACCATGAGCAATATATTTGTTATCAATACACACATTAAAAGCTTGATTTTTAGCATTTCAAAAACAGCAGCTACAGTGTGTAGTTCAATTACTTGTGCTGAAGCAGGGGAAACTCAAGAGAATGAACATGTGATCCAATCACATATGCTGCCTTCCCAATAGATGAGCCATCTGTAAATACAGTAAATACATTTCCTATGGGCTGCATGCGTAAATGTACAGGAAATACAAAAGCATGCATAGAGGCAAATTGTAACAACTTATCTCTTGGATAATGGTCATCAATTTTCCCTGAAATGTTTGCGCATACAATAGGCCAAATATCAGTATTTTGTAATAACCAATTTAATTGCTGTTTGAAATAAGGAATAAATATTTTATCAAGCTCTTTTCCAAAATATTTTATAATTCTGTTCTATAATTCTATATTATAACAGTAACAGCTTCATAATAGTGTTAAAATTTTACTTGGAGATGAAGAATAGATGAATCTACGTTAACAGTCTCTTTTGCCAAAGAACTGCTGTGGGCACATAAGTAGCAATAATGCAAATAGCTAGCAATTGATCTATATTTTATATAATGTCTCTGTTGTTGAACAATAGCTTCTTCTACTATCTGCAAAGCTATTTGTCTCTCATCAGTTAACTGTGCGGAGGAATTAGAATTTGCCTACCCCTTGTTATCAAACAGAGGCTTAAGTCCTCCTGTGGACTTAAGATGAGGTCTTAGCCAATTAATATCTCCTAACAAATTTTTAAAACTTTTTAAAAGTGATGTAGGGCTATTAGCCATTCTTTGAGGCAAAACTTTCTAATGATATCGCTTCATGGGCTCTTCAAAATTACAAACTCACGAAAAGCAAACTCTTTGTAATCATCAAGATATAAAGGGACAGTATAAAAACAATCTTCCAAATCCATAAAAATTCTATATGCATTTCCTGGAATGGCAGCTAGTGTAGGCAAGTCAGGTTCTAATGCCTTCATGAGCTCCATAGCCTCATTAACCTTTCATAAATCTTAATTTGAACTTTGTTTTGGATTAATGGAATAACCAATCCCTTGGAGGTGAGTGAGTACATCAGCTCCAATGTCTATTAATCCTTCAAAACTTTCTTCAATTATTAATTTAAGGTTAGGTTTTTTATTAGTGATTGAGTCAGTACACATTAGGGAAACCAAACAAGTTAAGCAAGTCTTTTGTTAATGTCATAGGGAGAGCAGCCATAATTATTTATAGCACCTGGATAAGCGGCCTGCTATGAGTGCCTTGGGATCTGAGGCTGGCCCCTCCTCCCCTAGGAAAGATCAAGCCCAAAAGGAATGCTAGACACACTTTTGCAGAGGCTGTTGAGTTTTGCACCAATTCAAATGCAAATGTTTCTTAATTGGGTCTATTTACTCATACCTCAGTCCGTACCTGCCTCTGTTCCTGGAACAATCGTGTTTTAAAATGACCCAAACCTTCACATTTAAAACACCCTTCATCCCCTCATTTCTGTTGGAAGCATTGTTTGCCCAGTGTTTCCTTGTAAAGCAGCAAGCCATAGCCAGACCCTGATCGTTTGAGGGTCTGATTTCTGTAAGAAGATGAATGTATTCAGCTAAGTCTGTCTTTGCTCCATATGGCCTCATAGCGAAACGGCAGGCTGCATTAGCATCCTCATAAACCAATTGTGTAACAAAAGGAACTCCTGCTAAAGGAGCTCCAAAAATTCTACTAGCTGCTTTTCCTGAGGCTGTGATTGAACTGCAAGCTGCAGTCAATGGAACACTGGCAGTTTAATTATAATTTTTAAGTTTCTCTTGTAACATCAGAACACAGCCATAACTTTGGAAAGCAAAACTCAACCTCCAACAAACAATCCAGTCTCTCCAAAATCAAGTGATTCACCCCCATGCTACAAGGTTTTGGTTGCCGATTCATGCACACGAACGCATAAGGTGCGGCCTCTAATACCTCACCAAAGAGACACTGCTCTAAATCCTATCTTTTATAAGTCTGGTTTCTAGGATAAGAATTACATAAAATATTACCCAATTTAAACGTATCTTTAAAGACCTGTTTCCCTGGGTTGGCTCATGCCACGTTTTGCTGTCTAGAATGACTCCAACCCTGACTTACCAGTTTTAAGCCCACTTTTTGTCACCCAAGTTACATATTTTTAATCATACCCAATAATTTATAAGCCAATACTCTATAACCAAGACATGTAGAATATTTTTATACTTTTAAAACCAATCAGAAGGAAAAATGAAATAACTACACATTTACTCATTTAAATCAAACAAAATTTAACTTTTTCTAGTTGTAATTTTAAGAGTGGAGCACCTTGTTACTTGTTGAACCCAACAATCAGAGAAATTTTTCTAGGAGAAACAGCTGTTAGCTCCCTTACCATAAAAGCTGAAAAGCTGAGGCCCCTTTAAGAGCAGCTTGTGCAGATAATTAAGCCTCTGGCAGGGTTTTTCCAGCCTCGTCTGACTTCCAGCCGCGCCTGACTTCCAGCCACAGGCACAGCCAAGTGAGATTGCTTTTTAAAATGAGTTAAGCTAAATCAAGGGGTAGGTAGCTAGCAGATAAAAGTTTTAACCAATTTTTCTTTTCTTTTCAACATAAAACACAGGACAACTTCCATTCATACGACACAAGGACACAGACTTAACATAAAACAGTCAGTTTTGACACATGGACAGATTGGTGCACCAAGAACATACAATAGACAGAGAGGAAAGAGAATTAGATGTCCCAAAGGAACCCAGATATCCTACCTAAAAGACCCAGGACTAGAATTAAGCATTCCTCCTGTAGGAGCCGGAGAAGCCAGGACGTCTCCCAAACGCCTTCTGTCCCTAGGGGAACATTTTTCCTATAGGGGCCAGAGAGAAGGTAGGACGTCTCCAGACCTCCTTCTGTCCCTAGGAGAGTTCTGAAACAGCATACATTCATTTTCCTTCCCTGGATAGTCGGGGAAGTTTGCTTTTATCAGATCCATTCTCTCATTTTTAGAATATAAACCATCTCTAGTCAAGGTCCAAAGACTAAAAGCACCTATGAGAATTACTTTCACTTCTCTAGATTTTAGCATAACTCTAAACACATACAGAAAACACATTATCCTATCATTTGTAAAGATAAACACAGAACACTTTTAACTAGTACCTATAAACACATGTATAAAAAACATTTTACCACTACCTTGTCCTTAAACAAAGTACTAATTCATCTTTTAAGATTCCAATATGACATTGCCTGTACAGGAATTTTCTGTGGACCAAATGTCTGATAATAATCATGCAGACAATCTCCTACTCTGCGCCAGGGAACGGCGCTTATGGTCCCTTCTCTGGGGAACCATGGGCAGGTTTCCTGAATGAAATCAAAGAAACGCCTTAAATCTTTCTTTTTAACCTCAGTACCTCGAGTCTTGAGGAACTCCTTGAGTCCTTGTAAAAAAATCTCATGTTCACCTAATGTTTGCTCCATGATTTTGTGCTACTTCACACAGCTTTCACACAAAATGTTGCTTAGCCTTGTGTTACTTCATACAGCTTTCACACCAGGAAACATTCCTTTTCTAAGTTTGTGTTACTTCACATAGCTTTCACATAACATAAGTTTGTGTTGCTAATTCACAGCTTTCACACAAACTCTCCCTTTTACCCAAGTATCTCGTGCCTTGAAGGAGAATTTTCTGTGAACAAAATTTCCTGTGAAAAACTTCTGTCCCTTTAGTTGTTACTCACCTCTCTCCTAGGAGTCCATTTCGTCAGTCGGGTAACTCTGTGAACATCTCCGAAAACACGATCCTCAATAGGATCACCTGGTCCAGGTTTTTCTGTGAGTGACCTTCAGCAGCTGTGCTTTCCGGTTCCTCGAGCCCCACATCGGGCGCCAACTGTCCCGACCCACGGGCCATTCAACGAGGGTCCGAGGAGGGAACTGTCGAACAAAAGAAGAGACAGGAGACAAGAGATACCTTGGGAGCAAGATGGTAATCCGATCAAACTCCAAAGAACTTTATTTCGGAGCAGTATATAAAGCACTTAAGGTGGGAAGTAACGGGTGGGGAAGTTCCAGAAGGTCAACGTTCCTGCCAGATGTCACGTATCTTTACAAAAACATGATAACAGGATATCACAAGATCTCCCTAAATCCACAGGCAGGGACAAACGGGATATCTCTAAAACCGCAGGCTGGTCACCTGATTTCTGAGAAGCTCAAGGTGCCAGGCCCAGGAAACTGAAACTCAGGCCTACTAGTCAGACCAAGGCCTGTTGGTCTCCAACAGTTAGAGCACTGGCTACTCTTTCACAAGACTGCTTCAATTCGGCAACCACATGTCAGCTCAAAACTATCCAGCTGCAGGGGATCAGACACTCACATGCATACGTGCAGGCAAAACAAGTCATTTAAGTTGGGTAGTGGTGGCATGTGCCTTTAACACAGCATTCAGGAGGCAGAGGCAAGTAGATCTCTAAATTTGAGGCCAGCCTGGTCTACAGAGTGAGTTCCAGGACAGCCAGGGCTACACAGAGAAACCCTGTCTCAAAAAAAAAATCAAACTAAAAACATGTTTTAAAATGAGGGAAATTGAAGAGTCCTCAGAGAGTGGCACAGGGCTCCACAAAGCTCTTGCTCTGTCTCTAAACCAGTACTGAGGGTGACTAGGACTGCTTTCTGTTGGTGTATGTACAGCCAGACAGCCTCGGTCACACCCGATGGCTGCCAGCCCACTTTTGGCTGAAAATATCCCTGGGATGTGTTGACATTGCAACTAGAAAAACAAAGGCCACAGAAGCCCCGAGTGGCATGTGCTCTATTGCAATGCTGTGGAGGCTGAGGCTGGAAGACTACAAATCTAAGGATAGCCTAGGCTACATAGTAAGGCCAGGCAGAAATGGCGGTGCACACCTGTCATTCCAGCACTTGAGGCAGAAGCAGGAGGGGAGGTTGAAAAAGTCACCCTTGGTTACATATGGGCTACCACAGACCCAATTTCAAAAGCACTAAATCAAAGTGTTCCTGTCTTGGACTCTTTGCCTTTGGCAGTTCTCTCTCATTACTCCTTAATAAACCTATGTTTCCTCTGCTCAGAAACAAGCCAGGCACAGGTCTTTAATCCCAGCACTCAGGAGGCAGAGGTAGGCACATCTCTGAGTTCAGGCCAACCTGGTCTACAAGTGTGTTCTAGGTCTGCCAGGCTACAAAACACAACAAACAACATACAAAACCACCAAAGAAGCCACTGGCATAAGTTGCAGGTGCGCTGATGCTAGCCCAGTGTGGCTAGCTGTTACTACATGTCTCTGCTGTGCCTCTTGTGAAGCTAAAGGTATTAAAGCCAGAGAGTCCCAGCCTAAAAAGACACATGCAGTTCCACCTGTTAGAACTTGAAGGAAACAGTGAGGCCTACCGCCATGCACGGGGTTAAAAAGTCGGAACCTGACCCTCCACTGGAGACCCTCCACCAACTGGAGGAGGGAGGGACATCGTAGGAAAGTGAAACTATGTCTGCAATGGACTTTCAAGTTATTGGGATGTAGCCAGGCAAGGTGTTGAATGCACTTGGGAAGGTGAAGCCGGAGGATCAGGTCAACCTGGACTATGTAGTAAGTCTGAATCTAGCCTGAACTACATGAAACCTTGTCTCAAAAGCAAAACAGTGGGGCCGGGGCTGGAGCTGGGGCAGGACCAGGCATGTGGCTCCGCTGGCAGAATGCTCATGTACAACTTTATTAAACTAAGGGAAATGTAAGCAGGGTGTGGTAAGGCAACCCAGATCTTGAGTGTTGGAAGCAGAAGCTGGGGAGTTCCAGGCCAACTTGGGCTACAGACCAAGAGCCTGTCTCAAAGTAAGTAAATAAAAACTGAAACGGCTCAGACTTCAGAAAGGAGAAGGGACAGGCCGTGTTGGGATGAGTGGGAAGACTTGGCAGGTGGAGGGAGCTGCAAGATGTCCCCTCCCAAACACCGAGGGTAATGTCATGGACTAAGGCTGGGAAATTTCTGATCCACAGAGCGTTCCTTAGTTCTTGTGAGACCGCTTGGCACCAGGGAGGAAGTCATGCCCTTCCTGCAGACTGAGGTACGCAGGGGGCATGGGAGGGAACTCACAGGAATGTAACTAGAGTGCTGCTCTAGTCTGCTGCCACTCACCTTTCTATCTCCACCTCAGCAAAGGACCCTTCCAGGACCTCAGACCTCTTCCAAGGAACTGCCCTTGACGCCCACCCCAAGCCTCAACAGCTCCAATGAATGTAGCCTGAGAATGGATTCAAGTCCAAGAGATAGCCAGTGGACCGCCCAGGAAGGGTCTCACGTGTTCTAGATTAGCTTCTAGCCTTTGTTTGTTTTCTAATTTAGATGTCTGAGTGCTCTGTATACATGTACCCCTGCAGGCCAGAAGAGGGCATCAGATCCCTTTACAGAGGGCTGTGAGCCACCATGTGTGGTTGCTGGGAATTGAACTCAGGACCTCTGGAAGAGCAGCCAGTCCTCTTACCTGTTGCACTCTCTTTCCAGCGCCCCCACCCAAAGCCCCTTTCAGAGACAGGGCTTCTCTGTGTAGCCCTTGCTGTTTTGTAATTTGCTGTGTAGACCAACCTGGCCTTGAACTCAGAGATCTGTCTGCCTCCTGAATGCTGGGATTAAAGGCATGTGCTGATACCTCCTTGCTCTTTTTATTTTTTAAAAGGTGTTTTGTTTGTTTTGTTTCAAAACAAGGTCTCACTATGTAGCTGTGGCTGGTCTGAAACTCACAGAGAACCTCTTGTCTCTGCCTTCTGCTTTTTATTTTATTTTAAGTTAAATCATTTTATTTGAGAAAAGACATCCCGTTATTTTCGAGGGAGAGGCAGAGGCAACTTCCAGATCCAGTGGAACCTGAGCCTGGGGGGAGGGGGGGAGACTCAGTAGTTAGGAGTACTTACTGCTCTTCACGAGGACCCAGGGTTTAATCCTCACCCCTCAAATGATGCTTCACAAGTGCCTGTAACTGTAATTCCAGGGGACCTGATGCCCTCTTCTGGCCTCCACGGGCACTGCACTAGTGTACTTCATAGGCATCCATGCAAGTAAAATACCCATACACACAAAACAAATAAAATATTATAAAATTAGATTTTACGTGTATGAATATTTTGCCTGTATGCATATGCGTGCACCCTGTGCCCTGTATTCATGAAGGTTAGAAGATGTCACCAGATCCCCTAAAACTAGAGTTGTGAGCCACCATGTGGGTGCTGGGAACAGACAAGAGTCCTCCAGGACAGCAGCAAGTGTTCTTTGTTTGTTTGTTTGAAGACAGGGTTTCTCTGTGTAGCCTCAGCTGGCCTGCAACTTAAAGATCCGCCTGCCTCTGCTCCCAAGTGCTGGGATTAAAGATGTGCACCGCCCTGCCTGGCTGCCACAGCTACTCTTAGCTGCTGAGCCATCTCTCCAGACCCTCTTTTCTTTTTTTTTTTTTTTAAAGATTTATTTATTTATTTTCTGTTTATGAGTACACTGCAGCTGTCTTCAGGCACACCAAAAGAGGGCATCGGATCCCATTACAGGTGGTTGTGAGCCACCATGTGGTTCCTGGGAATTGAACTCAGAACCTCTGGAAGAGCAGTCTGAAGAGCCTCAGACTGGAGAGATTTTTTTAATTAAAAAAAAAAAAAGTGTGGGGGCGCATGTATACGTGCCACATGTATGCAAGCGTCTGAAGAAGCCAGAGTAGGGCATGGGGTCCCTGGAACTTGAGTTACAAGCAACTGTGAGCCTCTAGATGTACTGGATCCAAACCCAGGTCCTCTGGAAGAGTAACAACTGCTCTAAACCACCAGGTCATCTCTCCAGCCCCTCCAAGTATTTTGTCACTACATCAATTCTTTTTAACCATCAAACTCTCTATCCCTGGCTTTATTTTTCCACTTTACCAGTAATCACAAAATAATACCCCATACTTTTTTTTTTTTTTTTTTTTGGAGAGGCCCTGTGTGTAGCCTAGGCTAGCCTTCAGCATGTAGCAGAGGATAACCTTGAATTCCTGATCCTCTTTCCTCCACCTGGGCTTTGTGCTTGTTAAACAGGCACTCTACTAACTGAGTTACAGCCCCAGAAAGATTGTTTTTTTTAATTACTATATTAGATTAATTTTATTTTATAAGTGAACACTTAGCTTGCGTGTACGTGTGTGTGTCCAGAAGAAAACATCAGATCCCTAGAGCTGGAGTTACAGACAGTTGTGAGCTGTCATGAGGGTGATGGGAATTGAACCTGGGTCCTCTGCAAGAGCACTTGCTCTTAACTGCTGAACCATCTCTCCAGCCCCCAGTCCATGGTTCTCGAAGAATTCCTTTCACGTGGAGCTGGCCTTCAACTCACCCAGTCAGATGGTCTTGCTTCATCCATCTTCTGAGTACACTTACAGGCTGCTGTACGCTGCTAGTTTCTCTGTTGAAGTAGAGTTGTGTTCTTCGCTGCTCCATCGGGGATCCCAGCAGGATTTTCCAATATTCGTCTCTCGGAAAGATAGTGCCCTCAGTGAAGTAGATGCCTCTTTAAACTGTCACGTTCTAAGGGCTGCACATGGGACCTTAGGGCAATGGAGGCTCAAACAGGTGACATAGGCACCAAAAGACTCTCAGTGACACCCGGAGAAAAATCCACAGCGCGGGGTTTCCCAGATTCCCTTGAGGTCACTCTGAAACTCCACCATAGTTGTCCCGGGGTAGAGATTGAGTGTCCCCTCCCCAACACCCCCCCCCCCAGACCAAAACGTCCCCGTGGAAATTCCTAAGGAATACCCAGGCTTCAGGCGTGGGTGTGGAGTGGCCTGGGAGCTGTGGGCTCTGGAGGAAGAGCACGCGCGCATCTGGACCTCTCCCTTCCGCATCTGCAGCACGACCTCCTGGCCTAGGGCTGGTCTCCACAGCAACTGAATAGGCGTCTTAAAACAGGAAGCCTCAGGCGTCCAAGGGTCTGTAAGCAAGCCACTGGGTCTTGGAAGATTAGGTTTTGAGATCTCTCTTTGCCCAACCTCGTCGTTCAGGGTCTGCCTCAGTTTCCCTGTGGAAAGCAAGAGTGGTAGAGCATGAGGCAGGATCAGGTGTTCAAGGTCATCTTCAGCTATAGGGCGTTTGAGGCCATCCTGAGCTACTTGACACCTGACTTCAAGAAGAGACAGAAGCAGGGAGAGATGAGAGGGAGACAGAGAAGAGACTAGAGCGCGGGGCGGAGAGAGAGGAGAAAAAAAGCGGGAGAGGATGGAGGAAGTGGGGAGAGGAAAGAGGAGGAGAGGAGACCCAGAGGGCGCGCTGGGGAGGTGGGGGGTGCTGGTCTCCCTTTTCTGAGAGGTGCCTCTCCTCTTCAGTGTTCTCAGTTTCTCATCCAGGCTAGGAAAGGGAGGTGCAGAGCTCCATGCCACAGGACCAGACTTCTTCCTTCCTTTTGGGGAGCTTGTCAAGACGCCCCAGCAGTCAAAGCAGAAAAGGGGAAGCGAGGCCGCGGGGGCGAGAGCCCTCATCAGTGGGAGGAGGGACGTGAGGACTGAGCGACGCTTCTCAGGCAGGACTTTCTCACAGCGGATCTGTCCGGGCCTGCTTGGATCGCTGCTCCGAAAATCTCTAGTGTCAAGTGGGTGGGGCATGGTCCTGGGGAGAGGGGCCCCTCTGAATGGATGACGTCCCCAACGATTCCGGGAACCCTTCTCTCTGGCAAGGGCTTGTCTGGTGGGTTAAAGAGGCTTGCAGTAGCTGGGGAATCAGGACTTGATTTCGGATCCCTGCGAAATGCCGAACCTCAGTTTACCCCTAGGGGACTAAGCACTAGTCAACCAATTAACCTGGAGGCCCGGGGCCTTCTCTCCCGGACTCACCTTCTGATCTCTGACACCACTTCTCCCCACATACCCCGCCCCCCACAAGTCATTACTTCAGTTTGGAAATTCCTAGATCGCAGGGACCAGCGAGACAAGACCACCCCTCGCTCCCAGGGCATAGTCTCCATCCGGAAATACCGAAACCCTCGTTCCGGAGGGGAAGGCGCGAGGTTTCCGGGAAAGTGGCCAGCACAGCACCGCCCCTTGGCCCCCCGTGGCCAGAAACTATAAAAGCGGTGCGCCCGCTTCAGCCTGCACTCAGTGCTCTGCCGATACCTGCACTTTGCCCTGGCCCTGCAATGGCTTCAACCCGTGCCAAGCTCACGCTGCCTCTGCTCCTGGCCCTGGTCGCCGTTGTGATCCCTGGTGAGTCCGACGTGGGGTCGCTTTGGGGGGGCAGGTCCAGGTGGACCCAGAGCTCGGTGGAAATCCCTGCTCCCCGACCATGGGAACATCTCATAAATTGCAGCAGTTAACGGAAGTGGGATCGGAAGCCAAGGGTTGAAAACTAACAGCACGGAGTTCGTGTAGCATCACTCCATAGGTGGTCAACAGAACACAAGTCTCTGTCTCTGTCTCTGTCTCTCTCTCTCCCTCCCTCCCTTCCTCCCTCTCCCTCTCCCTCTCTCCCTCACCCCGTCCCGCCCTCCCTCTCTCCTCTCTCATGTCTCCTCTCTCCTCTCTCTCTCCCCATCCCCTCTTCCCCTCCCTTCCTTTCTTTCCTGTTTTGAGAACGATGCCTTGACCCGTTAGCCTAGACTGGCCTTGAACTCAGTCCTCAAGGCCTCGCGGCTCTTCTGGTTACAGGCTCAAGACACACTACTCTTCTTTAAACGTGCATGTTTAGAATCTGGGCTCCTGCGATGGGAACTGTGGTCACAGCCCCTTGTCATGGGGCAGTCAGAATATGGCCGAGTGGGGAACAGACGCTCTGAGGGGCTGGCCCGTCCTAAGCTGAATCTTGAGGTCGGGTTCCCTCCCCCACATACACCCGTTCCTCATCCTCACCCCTGGGGAAGTCCAGGCTGCTTCTGCGCTGGGGAATTCCAGGGTTCGTGTACCCTGGAGCCAGTGAGGCTCAGGACTCCCCACCTTGCTGCAGCCTGGGGGCGGCGCCTGCTGAGAGGAAGATTCAGAACTTGTTCAGCAGCTAAGGGAGGCTCCTGACCTGGATTCCCAGAAGCCATTACTAGATGACTTCTTCTTAGCCTCAGGGTTCTCCAAGGAGCCCGAATAATTCCAGAGGTATTGAGGAGAGTCGCTAGCACTCTGGGGGAGGGGTAAAGCTGAGCTCGGGTTTTTTTTTTTTTGTTTGTTTGTTTTTTAATTAATTAATTTATTTTTTGGTTTAGTTGGTTTTGTTTTTTTAGAGACAGGATTTCTCTGTGTAGCCCTGGCTGTCCTAGAACTTGCTCTGTAGACTAGGTTGGCCTGGAACTGAGACCTGTCTGCCTCTGCCTCCCCTAATGGTTCCACCCCCTCATGGTTGTTTTAATTAATTGATTTCAATTTATTTACTTGTTGTACATGTATGTGCTTGCGCCACAGCATAAACGTGGAGTTCAGAAGGCAGCTTGCAGGACTGCTTCCCTTGTCCTGCTGCAGGGGCTCTGAGGGCTGCGGGCAGGTGGTCAGGCTTGCTGGCAAACCCTTTACCTGCTCAGCCTCTTGTTGGCTCCTTTTGAATGTTTTCACATAGAAACCGTGCAGGCTTGGCTGGTCCACAAGCTGTACTATAGGCCAGGCTAACTCCTGATCCTCCCAAGTGCTTGGCTTACTGTCAGGTGCCTTCACACTCAGCTGGGGGTGGGCCTCAAGTAAGTCTTTGTATAAATTAGTGAAGTGCTCTGCTTCTGAGCCAGCTCTCCCCTCCCCCCAGGACTGAGGGATAACCCCCCCCCAAAAAAAAACACCAAACAAACAAAACAGTGTCTCACTGTGTAGCTAAAACTCACTGTATAGATCAAGCTAGCCTCAAGCGATTCTCCTGCCTTCTGAATGCTGGGATTAAAGGTGTGTGCCTTCACATCTGGCATTGGGGACACATTTTTAATGTGATCGCCACTACCCAGAGGATCTTCTCATTTCATCCTCTTCCTCTTCTTGCTGACCATCCAGTTCCTGGACACGCTGACACCCGGCCTTTGCACTCTGTTCCTTCTGCCTGGAACTGGCTTCTTTTTTTTTCTGTTTGGCCAGTGCCTTCTCATCCTCCAGATCCCTGCTCAAATCTGTCACCAAGGAACTATGTGTTATGTCCTATTCTGTTATGGTTAAGCCAAAACTTTCATTAACAACCACTATTGATCCTGGCGTGGTGGCACAGGCCTTTAGTCCCAGCACTTGGGAGGCAGAGAGAGGTAGGCATATCTTTGTGAGGCCAGCCTGGTCTACAGAGTGAGTTCCAGGACAGCCAGGGCTACATAGTGAAACCCTACCTCAAAAAACAAACAAACAAAAAAAAAAACCCCCAAACAAACAAAAAAGGAAAAACAACCACCATCCGAGGCTGGGCTGGTGCTGGGCTCAATGGGCAGAGTCCTTTCCCAGCATGCCTGAAGACCCGGGCTCCTGTACCCAAGGCTGCTCTTTGACTCCATTTGTAACCAAGGATCCTACTCAACCCCTGATCCCCCTGAGCGCTGGAATTACAGACGTGTGCCACCACACCCAGTTTCTGGGTGCTGAGAGGATGGATCTCGGCTTCAAGCATGCTAGGCAGTTGTTCTGCCCATTGAGCCCAGCCCCTCAACACCTGTAATTTGTTGCCTCCTGCATGGGGTGCAGAATTCTGCCTAGCCCGAGGCTGCGAGGTCAGCACCTGGCCCTGAAGTCACACGGATAACCCAGCAACGTCTTGTCTCTCCTTTTTGTTCCAGGACCTGGTGATGCTCAATTATCCATCCATCCCAGAGAAGCCTTCCTGCCTCGCGGTGGGTCCATGCAGGTGAACTGCTCTTCCTCTTGCAAAGAGAAACTCAGCCTGGGCTTGGAGACTCAGTGGCTGAAAGACGAGCTGGAGAGCGGACCCAATTGGAAGCTGTTCGAACTGAGCGACATTGGGGAAGACAGCAGTCCACTGTGCTTCGAGAACTGTGGTGCCACGCAGTCCTCTGCTTCTGCTACCATCACTGTATACTGTGAGTGGCAGGGCCAGGGTCCGGGAGTAGGGAGACCTGCTGGGGACATGACAGCCAGCACCAGGAGGCAGCCTTGGAAAGTCCCACAGTCACTTAGAGATCTCCTTAAATCTCTGCCAGGAGAGTGTGCTGTAGGAATTTAGAACATTCCAGAATGCCACCATTAGATGCCTGGATTGTTCTGTTTTGTTTAACTGTACTCTATGATTAATTGTGTCTAATGTTTTGGGTTTTTAGAAATAATGTATTTATTTATTATTCTTTTAATACTTTTTTCTCTTTCTTTCTTTCTTTTTTTTTTTTTTTTAAGATTTATTTATTTTAAGTATGTGAGTACATAGTGGTTCTCCTCAGACACACCAAAGGAGGGCATCGGATCCCATTACAGATGGTTGTGAGCCACCATGTGGTTGCTGGGAATTGAACTCAGAACCTTTGGAAGAAGAGCCAGTGCTCTTAACTGCTGAGCCATCTCTCCAGCCCAATCTATTTATTTTTTTATTGTATGTGCATTGGTGTTTTGCCTGCATGTATGTCTGTGTGAGGGTGTCAGATCCCCTGGAACTGGAGTTACAAACAGTTGGGAGCTGCCACCTGGATGCTGGTGATTGAACTTGAATCCTCTGGAAGAGTAGCCAGTGCTCTAACTGCTGAGCCGTCTCTCCAGCCCGTCTTTGTTTGTTTAAAGACAGGGTCTCTGCCGGGCAGTGGTGGTACACACCTTTAATCCCAGCACCTGGGAGGCAGAGGCAGACAGATTTCTGAGTTCGAGGCCAGCCTGGTCTACAGAGTGAGTTCCAGGACAGCCAGGGCTACACAGAGAGACCCTGTCTCGAAAAACCAAAAAAAAAAAAAAAAAAAAAAAGAAGAAGAAGAAGAAGTTTACAGTCATCCTTGGATACCTAATTTGGAGTAGCCTAGCCTGGACTACATGGGACATTGGAGAGATAGAGATTGGGGGAGAGAGAGACAGAGACAGCGAGAGAGAGAGAGAGAGAGAGAGCAAGTGATATGATTTAGGCAAGTGTAACATGTTACTCACCTCAGTGCCTGCCTAATGTCCTGTTTCCTCCGAGGACTGGATAACAGCTTATGATTGGTCTAATAGACTCCCCTCAACAAGAGGAAGGACTGCGGGCCCGCAAGACTCTCGAGACAAGAGTCAGAAACAGCCCTGGAGTTTGGACTGCACTTTTTAATTTTTAGTTTATTTTTTAAAATTATGTCGGGTGCAGTGGCGCATGCTTTTAATCCCAGCACCTGGGAGGATCTTTGTGAGTTGAAAGCCAGCCTGGTCTACACAGTGAGACCCTGTGTGTATGCACATGTGCCAGGATCAGAGGACAACTTGCAACCTGAGGGAGCCTTTTCTTCTTCCAGATGGGTCCTGGAGAACAGGACCTCGGGTCAGCAGTCCTGGTGGCAAGTGTCTTCACTCTCTGAACCATCTTGCTGGTCCTGTTTATTGTTTATTGGGTTTTGTTTTATTTGGTTTGGTTTGGTTTGGTTTTTCAAGAGAGGGTTTCTTCATGTAGCCCTGGCTATCCTGGAACTTTTTCAGTAGATCAGGCTGGCCTCCCCATCTGCCTACCTTGGGCTCCCAAATACTGGGATTAAAAGTGTGTGCTGGCCCTGTTTTTATTTATCTATTTTTAAAGTGTGTGTGTAGTACGTAGTGTGTGTGTGCCTGTGTGTCTGCATATATGAATGTGCCCACATGTGGAGGTCAGAAAAGGGTATTGAAACCTGGAACTTGAGTGAGCCACCATGTGGGTGGGTCCTGGGAACCGAATCCCCGTCCTTTACAATAGCAGCCAGTGCTCTTAACTTCTGAGTCACCTTTCTAGCCACCTGCTTATTTTTTTAGGTAAGTTGGCTTTGACATCTTGCTCTTCATGCACCTACCTCCCAAGCACCCAGACTGTAGGTGTGTGCTTCCATGCCTAGATTGGATGTCAGTTCTTTACATGGTGTGTGTGTGTGTGTGTGTGTGTGTGTGTGTGTGTGTGTGTGTGTGTGCCCTGCAGTTATCAAGCTCCAGTCTTGGAAATCACTGATGCATGATCCCTCCCACAGGGAACTGGTCAGGATCTAGGGCTGTTCTGCTCTTTAAGGCTGAGGATGGGACCTTCAGGGCTTTGTACTTGGCCATGTGTGCACTCTGCTACTGAGCTCCACCCCTAAACCACACTGCAGCTGTATTTGAAGGTCAAACATTTACAAAGCACTTGAAGATGGAGAAACCAAGAGATGGCAAGATAAAGTTTGGTTTGGGCATACCATGGAATAGTATGCAACTGTATAAAAGAATGTAGATGGTCCTTCCTACCAGCAGGAATATTATAGTTTAAAAGGAAACACATGCTGAGGAGGAGTGCTATGACAGTTTCTGTATTTGTGAGCAGAAGGGGCAGGGTGAGGGAGGCTTTGTTTATACACAGAACCCAGGGCCTCATGTGTTAGGCCAGCACTAACTGCCAACGTTCCACCCAGCTCCTCTGGGTATCCTAGGAAGGGGCTCTTCCCCTGAACCATGCCCCCAGCCCCTCACTGGGGAATTCCAAGGAGAGGTTATACTCAGCTGGCTTCAGCTTTGGAATTAGGGCCTGAGGAACTGGGTGACCACCGGGCTTTTAACATCTTGGTTTACTTGTTGACCATGTCACACCGTGGTATGATTCATGGAAGCCTAAAGGCCATCAATCTTAGTGGTAGCTGCACAGAAGCCTTGGGAAATCTCAGCTTACCTTGTGGTTTGGAGGATGTGGTTGTGTGTGGCCGTGCTGCCCTGGAGGGAGGGAAGTCCCCAAGCATTCCTTGTTGCCTTGGGAAGTCCCTCTGAAGAGCTTCCTCAGGGTACTTGATCTTAGAAACCCAAGGCTGGGGCTGAATTCTGGCTTTGCTGCATTTCTGTCTGTCACTTTGTTCAACGGTGACTTCATTTCTATGCTATGAACACAGTGAACCTCAGGCGGATAGCCTGGTGTGGTAGTGCGGTACTTGAGAGGCAGAGTTCAAGACTAGTCTGGTCTACATAATGGATTCCAGGTCAGTCTGGGGGTGGGTGGAGTGGGGGTCGGATAACACACATGAACCTTAAAACCCAAGCAGGGGTTGGTGGGGGTGTTCTAGGCAGAGGGAGCATCCTGGAGCAAGGCTGGAGCAGGAAGCTATGCCTTGCCTGGCGTTAGCGCCTGGGTGTCAGCATGGCTGCTGTCTAGAGCTTTCTCCTTGGGGAGCCGGGGAGCCTTGGCGGGTGTGGTCCCGGGATCTGTGTGGCAGCAATCAGATCCAGCAGAAGCCTGCCAGAGCTTGCTGCATGTGATTGCAGCATCCAAGATGGGAGGAGCAGACAAATATTTGAAGAATGGAGAAACGGGATTTGGCAAGAGACTGAAGCTCTGTGTCAAGAAGTAAGACCAAGTACCATGCCAGTGTTTTACTGCACAGAAGCAGGCTCTGTCCCTGGTTTCACACTATGGACTGATTGCCCCGGAACTTACTTTGTAGACCAGGCTGGCCTGGAACTCAAAGAGACCCAGCTACCTATGCTTCCCAAGTGCTGGGACTAAAGGTGTGTGCCACCATTGCTGGGCTCAAAGGTCAATATTTACAAAATAATTTGTTTTTATTTTATGTGCATGAATGCTTTGCCTGCAAGTAGTGCCTGGTGAAGTGTCCAGAAGAGGGCGCCAGATGCCATCATGTAGATGCTAGGTCCTCTCCGACCTGTTAGTGCTCTTGAGTCACCAGCCCAGCCCTTAGAGGTCAACTTTTGGGAATCTTTTTTTTGGTTTTTCGAGACAGGGTTTCTCTGTGTAGCCCGGGCTGTCCTGGAACTCACGCTGTAGACCAGGCTGGTAGGGAATCTATTTTCTCTTTCACCATATGGGTCCCCCAGATTGAAGCAGGTCATCATGCTTGGGTGTCAGACACCTTTACCTTCTGAATCATTTCTCAGTCCACCCCTCATTGAGATTGTATCTGACATGATGCAGGCTAGCCTCCTTTGGTTTCTTTGTATTTAAGACAAGATTCTTACTATGTATCCCTAGCTGAGCTAGAACTCTGTAGACAAGGCTGGCTTCCAACTTACAGAATTCCTCCTGCCTCTGCCTCCTAAATGCTGAGATTAAATGGGGGTGGGGGTGGGGGAACCAGTATACACTGTATTTGTAAAATTGTAGTATCCGGCTTTTTTTATTTGATACTGACTCTCTACGTAGCTGGATGTGGAGACCAGGCTGGCCTTGAACTCATGGAGATCTGCCGGCCTCTGCCTCCTGAGTGCTGGAATTAAAGACATATATTACCTAATTTACAACATCTTTACCTACTGGAAGACCCTGTGCTGGACGAGGTGCTATAGGCCTGTAATCCCAACTCCTGGGTAGGCTAAGGCAGGGTAAACGCAGGTTTGAGGCCAAGCTAACTATAGTATGTGAGATCTTACCTCAAAAGACAAAGGGGGGGGGGGGAGGAAAAGTATAGGAAAGGAAGAAAGAAAAGTGAGGCTGAACAGAAAAGGGAGGCCAAAGCTTTATGGTTGCCCTGGGGTTCCACGCCCCTCGGTCCCTCACTGGGGGATTCTATGCAGAGGTTTTACCACTGAGGTACAGCCGTAACTCTTTTTAATTTGGGGACAGGGTCTCCAGTAACCACTATCTCACAAACACACAGAATTGGCCCTGGATCTGCACACCCCAACTCTTCGTTATCATGAAGATTTAATCAATTAGTCGTATAGACAGTTTTGACACAAGTGTGGCTTAATTTTTCATACCTCAGTTCACTTAGTCCTAGCGAGCCTCAGTCTTGCCACTCTCCTGCTGTGGCTGAAGTGACAGGCTGTACCAACACTCTCAGCTCTTGTTGTCTTATTTATTTTTACTTTGAAAGAAATAGGGTCTCAGTGTGTAGCCCTGATTACCCTGGAGCTCACTCTGAAGACCAGGCTGGCCTCGAACTCAGAAATCTGCCTGCCTCTGCCTCCCGAGTGCTTAAAGGATTAAAGGCGTGCGCCACCACTGCCTGGCTTTCATTTGTTATTTTTATTGTGTGTGTATGATGTGTGAGTACAGACCTGTGTGCCAGGTGAACATACGGAGGTCAGAGGACGGCTCTGTGGAGTTATTCTCTTTGTCCAACTTTACATGGGATCCAGGGATTTTTTGTTTGTTTTCCCAGACAGGATTTCTCTATGTAGCTGTGGCTGTCCTGGAACTCACTCTGTAGACCAGGCTGGCCTCAAACTCACAGAGATCCACCTGCCTCTGCCTCCCAAGTGCTGGGATTAAAGGCCTTTGCCACCGTTGCCCAGCCTTGGATCCAGGGATTGAATTTGGGTACTCAGGTTATGTAGCAAGCATTTACCCACTAAGCCATCTCACCGGCCCATTTTAATATAATTTAATCTTATTCATGGGACTGGGGAATGTAACCCAGGGCCTCCTGTCTGGTAGGCAAGTCCTCTAAAACTGCCCCCCCCCCCAACCTTAGCACACCCAGATATTCTTACTTATTTGCAGTTTCCTAAGGATAGAATTTGGAGTGTATTTCCACCTCCCAGCAGTCGCTGCTGAGAATGGTTGACGATCCTTGTGCAAACACTCCTGACCTCTCTAGCTTTCCCCAAAGCTCTCTGCATTCCTGGCTGCTTAGGTGGTTGGGTGTGTTTGGGGGAGACCGAAGTTTTGAAGTAGGTGTGGGTCTGTCTACAGTTTACAGGATCCCCACCCCCTGTTTCCCTGTAGCGTTCCCGGAGCGTGTGGATCTGGACCCTCTGCCCACCTGGCAACAGGTGGGCAAGAACCTCACCCTGCGCTGCCAGGTGAGGGGTGGGGCACCTCGGACCCAGCTCTCAGCCTTGCTGCTCCGAGGGGAGGAGACACTGAGCCGCCAGCCAGTGGACGGAGACCCCAAGGACCCCAAGAACATCACATTCACGGTGCTGGTTAGCAGAGGCGACCATGGAGCCAATTTCTCATGCCTCACAGAACTGGACCTCAGGCCGCAAGGGCTGGCACTGTTCTCGAATGTCTCCAAGGTCAGGCAGATCTGGACTTTCGGTGAGGCCCTATTCCTGCACAGTGGGCAAGTGGGTTCTTGGGAGGAAGCTGACCTGGGCAATGGGGAGAGGTGCTGAGAAGTTATTGATCTAGATAGTGGGAGTTTTGGGGGTGGCAAGATGGCTCAGTGGGTAAAGGAAGGGGCTTTCATCCAAGCTCGATGACCTGAGTTCAATTCCCAACTTCCAAAGAAGAAACTGACACCTGAAAGTTGTTCTTTGACTTCCACAAGAGAGTCACATACATATATACACAGCAAATAAATGAATAAAAAGAAAGAAAAGGGGGGGTTGTGTTGTGGGTGGACCCCACAGGTCCAACTCACACTGAAGGCCACCCCCGAGGATCACAAATGACACTTCTTTTGCTCTGCGGCCCTGGAGGTGGCTGGGCAGTTGGTGTTAAAAAACCAGAGCCTGGAACTCCATTTGTTCATGCCTGTCTTCTCTCCCAAGATCTTCCGGCTACCATCCCAAAACTCGACACCCCTGACCTCCTGGAGGTGGGCACCCAGCAGAAGTTGTTGTGCTCCCTGGAAGGCCTGTTTCCTGCCTCTGAAGCTCGGATATACCTGGAGCTGGGAGGCCAGATGCTGACCCAGGAGAGCACAAACAGTGGAGACTTTGTGTCAGCCACTGCCTTAGTGGAGGTGTCTGAGGACTTGGACAGAACCCTGCTGCTGCGCTGTGTTTTGGAGCTGGCCGACCAGACCCTGGAGGCGCAGAGAACCTTGACGATCTACAGTAAGAAGGGGCGGGGTTTAGTCCAGAGACAGGGCGGAACTGACACCGTATGTGAACCTTTCAGGGGCGTGGCCTAACTTGGTAGCTCATTCAGGAGCAAGGACTGGCACCTGAGGCACGACTAGCACAAGTAGTGGCACTTTCAAGAGATACAACTGAAGCAAGGTTTAGCACTGCTTTAATCCCAGCACAGGGGTGGCGGAGTAGGCAGGGTCCTTATGAGTTCCAGGCCAGCCAGGACTACACAGTGAGACCGTGTCTCAGAAAGTGTGGGGCTAGGCCTTTCAAAAGGCCCAGTTTCAGCTAGGCCTAGTTCCTGGATGGCCGATGCTGGAGATCCATTGGGACTGACACTAGAGGTCCACCCTGTACTGCAGGCTGAGTGGTCAAGGGCGGGGTTTGCACTGGCCGGGGGCTCATGGTGTGTCCCGCCCCCAGACTTTTCAGCTCCGGTCCTCACCCTGAGCCCTCTGGAGGTCTCAGAAAGGAGCCAAGTAACTGTGAAGTGTGAAGCCCACGGTGGGGCGCAGGTGATACTTCTGAGCGGTGCTCCGGTCGGGCCACCCACCCCGCAGATCCAGTTCACACTGAATGCCAGCCCAGAGGATCACAAACGACGCTTCTTTTGCTCTGCGGCCCTGGAGGTGGCTGGGAAGTCCCTGTATAAAAACCAGACCCTGGAACTCCACGTGCTGTGTGAGTTGGCTGCAGGGTAGTGATAGCCATCCCTTAACGATCCACGATCCACGTGCCATCTGAGCTTTCCCTGATCTGGGTCTCTTACACTCTTTCTCCAGATGGTCCTCGGCTGGATGAGAGGGACTGCTTGGGGAACTGGACCTGGCAAGAGGGGTCTCAGCAGACTCTGAAATGCCAGGCCAGGGGGAACCCATCCCCTAAGCTGACCTGCAGCCGGAGAGCAGATGGTGCCCCCCTGCCCATCGGGGTGGTGAAGCCCGTCAAACGGGAGATGAACGGTACCTACGAATGCCATGCCTTTAGCTCCCATGGGAATGTCACCAGGGACGTGTACCTGACAGTGTTGTGTGAGTATCTCAGGATATAGGGCTGCGTGAGGGGTGGGCTAGGGGCCAGGGCCTCAACTCTCACCGTTCCCTTCTGTCTCTACCACACAGACGACCATCAAAATAACTCGCTCTTAATCATTCTGATGCCGGTACTGGTCACTCTGAGCCTTGTCGTGATGGTGGCCTTTTACGTTTATAACCGCCAGAGGAAGATCAGGAAATACAAGTTACAGAAGGCTCAAGAGGAGGCCATGAGACTCAAGGTACAGGCCCCACCTCCGTGAGCCAGCTGGACACCAACACCTGCCTGGGTCCCCCCTGCAGGGCATCAGCTGCTGCTGCTGCTTTTGAACAGAAAGGTAGACAGCATTTACCCTCACCCACCTCCTCTGGCTGTAACAGGACAGCATGGTGGTCTGGAGTTGCACACTTGTAGCCTCGGGGCTAAGAGGACTCGTTGGTGGAGCAAGACTGTGAACACGTGTGATCTGGACACACCTACAGCCCGGTGGGCCTTCAGCCAAGAAAGGCTGACTTCGTTCACTATTGCCCCTGCGGAGGGGTCCCTGGCTAAGGAAGAGGTGATATCCAGGAGACAGAAGCAAGAGTCAAAGATCATATCTCCTCTGAGACAGGAGAGCTGGGACATTGTCCCCAACTCTTCTTGATGTATTTATTAATTCAGCATTTTACCAGCTATTTATTGAGTACCCTGTACAGATAGTAGAGCATTGAGCAGGTGAACATGTAAGTTATTGCCTGGACCCCGTTGCAGTACACACAACAGAGTCTGGGGAAAGATCACATGGGTCTAAGGTTTCTCCACTGGTCAGGATGCTTTTCTCAAAAGGGCCATTTTTTTATTTTTTATTTTCACGAGTCACATCTCTGGGATCTCTGCCTCCTCCACACCCTGGAGTCTCCCAGCACCAGCTTGGGAAACCTCCTCCCCACCCACCAACATTCCTACCTTGGTTCCCAATGTCAGCCACCATGCCTAAATATGGACGCTCACCCTTAGCAGCTGAAAAATGGAGTCTCACGATCATGAAATCATGCTCAGTCCCTGCACACCCCACCCGGCTCCACCTCACAGAAGCCTGGAAGAAAATGTTCCAACCCCTTAGAAGGGTCCTGCAAGCTGCTGTGGGAGGGAAGGCGCCTTTCCCAGCACAGAAGCCTTCCCTTTGAATCAATAAAGTTTTATGTTGGCCTGGGTGTCTTGTGAGTTTGAGTCTAGTCATCACATCAGTTAGCCAAAGCCCTAAGTATTGCTGACTCCCACACTCCCTTAAAAAGTTGCCTGTTAACCTAACTCTGAGTCTTTGGACCAGGTTGGTTTTTTTTCCCTTTATTTTTGTTTTTTTTGAGACAGGCTCTCTATGTAGCCTTGGCTGTCCTGAAACCTGCTATATGGAATGAGCTGGCCTTGACTTCACAGAGATTGGCCAGCCTGTCTTCTGAATGCCACTACTATGCCTAGTAAAATCTACTTTAGATTTGTTTGGTTTCTCTGTGTAGCCCTGGCTGTCCTGGAACTCACTCTGTAGACCAGGCTGGCCTCGAACTCAGAAATCCACCTGCCTCTGCCTCCCGAGCGCTGGGATTAAAGGCATGCGCCACCACCAACCGGTTATTTTATTTAAAAAAAATTTTTTTTTAAATGACCTCTTGGGACTTAAGTAAAAACTAAAAAGCAGGTTCAGAACTGTGCAATGTTTTTTGGTTGATTGTAGGGTCTGATGGGAGGGGAGGCAGGTATCTTCATTAGGGCTGTGGAGCCCCTTCTGGGGCGTGGCCAGGGTGCCTTCTTATCTCCCAGGGCCAGCCTAAGCTCCCTGGCGTTCCGCCCGCACTTCAGCGCGGGCTTTGTGCCATGGAGTCTGCCCTTCTGCTCCTGTCGCTTTTGCTGGTGGCTGCCTATCCGAGGGGCGAGAGCCTCCAGCATGAGTGGAATCAAAGCCTTCCCGTGCCTTCCGTGACCCCAGCACCTTTCTTGGTGCGTCTAAGTCCGGAGCTGGAGGCCGTGCCTCCCGGGGGCTCAGTGTGGCTTAACTGCAGCCACAACTGCCCCCTGCCGGTGCATTCCAGCTTGCGCACTCATCTGCGGCAGGGAAAGATAGTCAGTGGATCCCGCTGGGTATCTTACCAGCTACTGGATGTGAGGGCCTGGAATAACAAGGTGCGCTGCGTCGTCACCTGCGCAGGAGAAACCCGAGAGGCCACCGCCAGGATCACTGCTTACAGTGAGGGAGACTGGGGCTCAGGCCGTGCTGGAGTGAGGGGAGAGGGGTGGAGGAAGTGGTAGCTGGCAATTGCTTTAAGGGGTGCCTATGCGCCTTATCCCTCTTGCCTTAGAACGGCCCAGAAGCGTGATCTTGGAGCCTCCGGTCCTAGTGGGCCACAAGTACACTCTGCGATGCTATGTGACACACGTGTTCCCAGTGAGGTTCTTGGTGGTGAGCCTGAGGAAAGGTGGCCGGATGATTTATCATGAAAGTCTGGAGCGCTTCACCAGCTCTGATTTGGCTAATGTCACTTTGACCTACGTGATCCAGGCCGGACTCAGTGACCTCTGGCAACCACTCACCTGCCACGCGCGCCTCAATCTTAACGGGCTGGTGGTGCGCAGCAGCTCAGCACCTGTTATGTTGACGGTCCTCGGTGAGGCACTCTGCAACCCCGGGGAATTGGTGCGGGAGAGGGGATGTTGCCACTCCAAGAGGGCCTGCAGAACAGGCATGGGCTCCATGCTTGGCGGTCCTCAGACCTCTTCATTTTTGATTTTCACTCCTGCCCGCAGCTTTAAGCCCAGCCTCCATAGCCTTGGCCTCAACCTCCATCGCAACCCTGGTGGGGATCCTCCTGGCTGTGGGGGTTGTCTACGTGCGCAAGTACCTGGCCGTGCAGACTCAGTTATAGATCGGTTTTCGATGCCCGACAAGAGGGAGGGGAAAAGAACCCCAGAGTAATTAATTCAGAGACTCTTGTTGGAACAATAAAGTCTTCCTCCTCAGTCTCTGCCTTACGGTTCTTGGAGGAAGTGGTTTCCTTTTAAAGGTACCCTGCTTTTTCCAAATTCCTTACGTAGGGGATGAAGACTTGTAGATTAGGGGTAGTACGTTTGCCTGGCCTTGGTTTTAAAACCCTGGTACTGGAGGAAACACCTCGTGTGTCTCAAGGCACCTGAAGTTTCTCCTTCAAGGCTGGCATGGGGGTCCTCGAACCTGAGTTCCTCTGTGTAGAGTTTTGTTAGTTTTTTTTTTTTTTTTTTTTTTTTTTTGGTTTTTCGAGACAGGGTTTCTCTGTGTAGCACTGGCTGTCCTGGAACTCACTCTGTAGACCAGGCTGGCCTCGAACTCAGAAACCCACCTGCCTCTACCTCCCAAGTGCTAGGTTTAAAGGCGTGCGCCACCACTGCCCGGCCCGTCTGAGTTTTGTTAGCTTTATCTGTGCTGGGCAGAAAGACTAAACTGACCTCCCCTCCAGCCCTCCGTTAGGAGAGGGCTGACTCTTGGTATGGGTTTTTTTCTGATTGGCTCCGCTGATACACGCCGGAGCTCTGATTGGAGGCTAAGTTTCCCTTCTCCTACCTCCTTTTCCACTACAGATCCTGCGCGTTACTAGTGGAGGCCAGCGGGTGGAGCTAGACCTGGTTCCCCAGGGTTATCATTAATGGGGGGGGGGGGGGGGGAACACTCGAGTGGGCGGGGCCTTCTCCAAGTAGTAGAGGAAGCAAATACCCAGATCGGAAATCTAGCATAGCAACAAGTTAGAGATGATTGCTCAGGCCACGTGAGCTGTCACAGACTTGCATTCTGGCATCGTGTTTGTTGTCTCCGAGTCATGTATGCATGTGGGGAGGGGTGTCAAAGCTTGAGGTCAGATGCGAGGTCAAAAGTGTCCCCAGTTGATCTTTTGGGCGAGCTTGGACTGCAGAATCGCACTGGTTACCCAGCAGAGGCGGCGGTGCTCCTGGAGCACACAGATGCTCTGCTGAGAGAATAGGCTCACAATAGCGTTGTAGACACATTCCCGCTGCACTCTGGGTAAATAAAGATCGGGTGCCGGAGTCGACTCTAATTTAGACGTCTGCGAACGCTGCGCACACGCACACGTGTCCGAGTCTCCCTGGCACTTGATCCCCTCTTCCTTTGCCGCGTGCGCGGAGGAGGTCTTAGGGGCGTGGCTCCCATACTCAGCCTGCTGGAGGTCAAAGCGAAACACCAGTTAAGGAAGGCATCCTCATATTCTCCTCTTAAAACCATCTTTCCTGCATACTACGACTCCCCAAGCTAATACAAGCAACCCCATCATTCACCCTTGCTCCCAAGGGGCGCTAGTGGGAAAGCCCGAGGATGGGCGTGGCTTGGAGACCTAGAGCGTTAGCTCTGACTCTATACCTAGGGTGGTGGGTGTTTGGGCAGGGCTTCTCAGCATCCCTCCCCTCCTTCGCCAGGGATGACGCGGGAGAGCGTGGTCACCCCTAGAAGGCTTTAGACCATTAGGCCGACCTCCACCTAGACCCCTCCCCCCACGGGGGACCGCTCTTGCCTGGCTAGCTCGCCTGCACTAAGGCCGGGAGCAGCCCAGTGCGCGCTCGCCTCCTGTCAGCTCGCCCCCCATCACCGCCTCTGTCACCGCCCCCTCCTTGGAAACCAAGTTACCAACGTTTAAACCAATCCCTGGGCGCAATTCTGCCACCCCCACACTCCACCCGCTGCGCTGCGCGGTCCTCCCAGCCCGGCTCTCCATCACTCGCGCTCCCCTCGCCTTCTGCGCTCTCCCCTCCCCGGCAGCGGTGGCAATGCCGGGGCCTTCGCCAGGGCTGCGCCGAGCGCTCCTCGGCCTCTGGGCTGCCCTGGGCCTGGGGATCCTAAGCATCTCAGGTAAGAAGAGCCCGCCCGCGGAGCCAGGTGGATAAGGCGGGGGCGTAATTGAAGGATCAGAGAGGGCGGCCCGGGTGTCCCCTCCAGGCTCCGCCCTCTTCTAGCTTCCCAGGCTTCTGCCACCACCTGGAGCTCGGGCTTCTCCCCGTCCTTCCTCCACCCCAATACACCTCGATCTTTCAGAGCTGAACCCAGCACCTTTTCTGGATTCGGGGTTTTGCACCCAACCTGGCTCAGGAGATACTGTGGCTCTCCTGTTCTCTCCTGCTCTGTCGTGCCCTAAGGTTCACAGACTGGCATCATCCCTATTCATGATCCTCAAAGACCCCATCTCCTCAACTGTCATAACTCAGAGGCTCTGTTCCCCTTCCACCTGGAGCCCTGGCAACCGACTTCGTAGGGCTTTCCCCGCGGTTCCTTCCCCGAGTCCAGCCTTGTGGCTTTCTGTCCAAGTTACTCAAGTTTGAGGACAATCTCCTTTAAGCCTTTGGCTCAGTCTCATTTCTACTTTGCTTTCGCCCCCAGCCTCTGTGCCTCTCCCCCATTTCCTGATGACCTGTCAGGGTCTTAAGAGTGACTTGGTTTCCCATCCCCCCTCCCAACTGGAGTCTCCTCCTCCTCCTCGCTATTGACGTGTGCATCTGAGACCCCATCCCCGCACCGAGCTTTCCAATCTCTGTCGTAGAGAGCAAGGCTTCCAGAGACGTCCCTCCAAGAGTGCGTCAGTCCCAAATCTTGAGTGGGATGCGGGACTCCCGTGCTATTTCTTGGCGGTGGTCTCTCCTCGTCCTTGCAGACACCCCTGGTTTGGGATATGGGGGCCGCTAAGATTTCAGAGATGGGGTCCCTAGGCTGAGCCCGCGTTTTCCCGGGCAGCGGTCGCGCTAGAACCTTTCTGGGCGGACCTTCAGCCCCGCGTGGCGCTCGTGGAGCGCGGGGGCTCGCTGTGGCTCAACTGCAGCACTAACTGTCCGCGGCCGGAGCGCGGTGGCCTGGAGACCTCGCTACGCCGAAACGGGACCCAGAGGGGTCTGCGCTGGCTGGCTCGGCAGCTGGTGGATATCCGAGAGCCTGAGACCCAGCCTGTCTGCTTCTTCCGCTGTGCGCGCCGCACACTCCAAGCGCGTGGGCTCATTCGAACTTTCCGTGAGTTCTGGGTGGGCACGCCCCTTGGGTCTCTGGACCTTCCCCTAAAGCTCCGCCCACCCGTTTTCTGATCCTCCTTCCTAGGCTTGTCCTGAAAGCAAGACAGCTCGCTAGAGCCGAGGTTTTGGTCCCTTGCAGAGCGACCGGATCGGGTAGAGCTGGTGCCACTCCCTCCTTGGCAGCCCGTGGGCGAGAACTTCACTTTGAGCTGCAGGGTCCCAGGAGCAGGACCCCGAGCGAGCCTCACATTGACCCTGCTGCGGGGTGCCCAGGAGCTGATTCGCCGCAGTTTCGTAGGGGAGCCACCCAGAGCGCGGGGTGCGATGCTCACTGCCACGGTCCTGGCGCGCAGGGAGGATCACAGGGTGAATTTCTCATGCCTCGCGGAGCTTGACCTGCGGCCACACGGCTTGGGACTGTTTGCAAACAGCTCGGCCCCCAGACAGCTCCGCACCTTTGGTGAGTGTGGACCCTACCTGTCAGGTTTTAAGAAGTTAAGGGCAGCCAAGCGTGGTGGTGGCGTAGGCCCTAAGTCCCAGCCCAAGCAGAACTAAGGCCGATCTCTTGTGAATTTAAAGTCCAGCCTGCTCTACGTAGCCAGGGCTGCATAGTTAAATCCCCAAAGGTTTAGCAGCTAGCCCTTACTTCAACACAAGTACTAGCTTAAGTGCTTTCTTCTGTGGGGTTTTTCTTTATGCATTTATTTATTTATTGAGAGAAAAAGAGAAAGTGTGTACATGCTTTTATGCACATGCCACGGTGCATGTGTGGAAGTTAAAGGATAAGTAGGAGTTAGTTCTCTCCTTCCATCATGTGGGTCCTGGGGATCTAGTCGTCAGGCTTAGCGACAAGCGCCTATACTTGCGGAGCCATCTCGCCTGCCCTTCTGTATTTTTAGAATGAAACCAAACAATGCATGCAAATTGGTTAGTCAACACTGAATGCTTACTTAGTTCATAAATTCAAGCTCTGTTCTTTGTCTACTCCAGCCATGCCTCCACTTTCCCCGAGCCTTATTGCTCCCCGATTCTTAGAAGTGGGCTCAGAAAGGCCGGTGACTTGCACGTTGGACGGACTGTTTCCTGCCCCAGAAGCCAGGGTTTACCTCTCTCTGGGAGATCAGAGGCTTCATCCTAATGTGACCCTCGATGGGGACAGCCTTGTGGCCACTGCCACAGCTACAGCAAGCGCAGAACAGGAAGGCACCAAACAGCTAATGTGCATCGTGACGCTCGGGGGCGAAAGCAGGGAGACCCAGGAAAATCTGACTGTCTACAGTAAGGGGAATCCAGGAGGGCCTTCAATGGCTGGGGCTGGGGCCAGAGTCTCACAAAGGCGGAGCCTATAAAGTGGGCGGGACCTCCACACCAGAACAAGCGGGGCCTGAGAGTTCCCCGGGCAGGAACAGATAGAAGCTGGAAATGAATAGATGGGTTGAGTTACCTGAGTGGGGAGTGAGCCCCACCCAATTCTCCGCCCCCAGATTTCCCGGCTCCTCTTCTGACTTTGAGTGAGCCAGAAGCCCCAGAGGGAAAGATGGTGACCATCAGCTGCTGGGCAGGGGCTCGAGCCCTTGTCACTTTGGAGGGAATTCCAGCTGCGGTCCCGGGACAGCCCGCTGAGCTCCAGTTAAATGTCACAAAGAACGACGACAAGCGGGGCTTCTTCTGCGACGCTGCCCTCGATGTGGACGGGGAAACTCTAAGAAAGAACCAGAGCTCTGAGCTTCGTGTCCTATGTGAGTGTATGCTCACCCTATCTCTGTGACCTCCAAGGACCCTATTACCGGCTCCATCTTTAACTTTATCGTATCTCCTCTGCCTCGTGCCCGCAGATGCACCTCGGCTGGATGACTTGGATTGTCCCAGGAGCTGGACGTGGCCGGAGGGTCCAGAGCAGACCCTCCACTGCGAGGCCCGTGGAAACCCTGAGCCCTCGGTGCACTGTGCAAGGCCTGACGGTGGGGCGGTGCTAGCTCTGGGCCTGTTGGGTCCAGTGACCCGTGCTCTCGCAGGCACTTACCGATGTACAGCAGTCAATGGGCAAGGCCGGGCGGTCAAGGATGTGACCCTGACGGTGGAATGTGAGTAGGGAGAGGTGTGCATGCTCATATCTGTCGGTTCACAGAGTTAAGGAGACTGGCCTATACGGAAAGGAAAGAAGCCTGGGCTCAGCAGGGATTGGGAAACCATTGAAGGGAAGTGGTAGGGGGTCCCTAAACTTGGTCGTGGTGATTGGGCACAGTCTGGTAAAAACAGGCAGTCAGGAGAGTGTACCTGCGAAGGTGCGATGGGTGCTTTGTGGGAATCAGTCAAGAGCATCCTGAGACCTCAGGAAAGGGGCCTGATCACCTGATCTCCAGAACCATGTGAAGGTGGGAGGGGAGAACAGCCACCTTTTCATGATTTCCCATACACTGATCACACAGAGTAAATAAATAAGTAAAATGGTTCATGCCCCGCAGGCTCAGAGCAGTAGTGGTGCATGCACTAGGTAGGCAAAGGCAGGCAGATCTATCTCTGTAAGTTTGAGGCCAGCCTGGTCTACACAGAGAAATCCTGTCTCAAAACAAACAAACAAACAAAAAATCGGCCAGGCAGTGGTGGCGCAAGCCTTTAATCCCAGCACTTGGGAGGCAGAGGCAGGCGGATTTCTGAGTTCAAGGCCAGCCTCGTCTACAGAGTGAGTTCCAGGACAGCCAGGGCTATACAGAGAAACCTGTCTCGAAAAACCAAACCAAACCAAAACAAAACAAAAAAACAAACTCCACAAACAAACAAACAAACAAAAACAAAATCAAAATCCATTCCAGATGCCCCAGCGCTGGACAGTGTAGGCTGCCCGGAACATATTACTTGGCTGGAGGGAACAGAGGCATCGCTTAGTTGCGTGGCACACGGGGTCCCACCACCTAGCGTGAGTTGTGTGCGCTCTGGGAAGGAGGAAGTCATGGAAGGGCCACTGCATGTGGCCCGGGAGCACGCTGGCACTTACCGATGTGAAGCCATCAACGCCAGAGGATCAGCTGCCAAAAATGTGGCTGTCACGGTGGAATGTGAGTAGGGGTGACTACAGAGAGGTCCACACCCGCATCCTCCCTCCTCAGTGTGAACTCTTATTTCCCTGCTTCCTAGATGGTCCGAGTTTTGAGGAGTTGGGCTGCCCCAGCAACTGGACGTGGGTAGAGGGATCCGGCAAGCTGTTTTCCTGTGAAGTTGATGGGAAGCCAGAACCACGTGTGGAGTGCGTTGGCTCAGAGGGTGCAAGCGAAGGGGTAGTGTTGCCCCTGGTGTCCTCAAACTCTGGTCCTAGAAACTCTATGACCCCTGGTAACCTGTCACCGGGTATTTACCTCTGCAACGCCACCAACCGGCACGGCTCCTCGGTCAAAACAGTCGTCGTGAGCGCGGAGTGTGAGCAGGGGCCCTGGTGGGCGGAAAGTACCGGGTGTCCCAGGATCCTTGCCTTCCCTGACGCTCCTTCTTGTGGTGACTGATCTGCAGCGCCGCCACAGATGGATGAATCCAGTTGCCCGAGTCACCAGACATGGCTGGAAGGAGCTGAAGCTACTGCGCTGGCCTGCAGTGCCAGGGGCCGCCCCTCTCCACGGGTGCGTTGCTCCAAGGAGGGTGCCGCCAGACTGGAGAGGCTACAGGTGTCCCGAGAGGATGCGGGGACCTATCGCTGTGTGGCCACCAACGCGCATGGCACGGATTCACGGACGGTCACTGTGGGCGTGGAATGTGAGTGAGGATAGCGCTGAATGAAGACTCAGGCTAAGTGCCTTGAGAGCTGGGGTAGTCTAGTGGGTAGTAGTAGTAGTCTAGTGGGGTAGTCTAGTGGGTAGTGCTCAGTTAGCACTCACTAAGCGGCATATTCCATTCCCGCTACTCTTTCATTTTAACACTTGAGAGGCAGAGACAGGTAGATCTCTCTTCCAGGATAGCCTGCTCTCTGTCTAGGACAGCTTGATCTACAAAGGGGCTCCAGCCCCTCCCCCAAAATTACATAGGCCCCCTCTGGCTCCCTGTCTCTCTGCTCCACCCCAGCCATGGGAGGGGGAAAACAATCGCAAACTCATGGAAATTCAGAGACTTCTCTGAATCCCCCACACCACCCCCCTCAGTAAAAAACAAGCACTTTTGTTTCCACAGAGGGTAGGTGCTATCTTGGGAGGGAGTACTTTTGCCCACCCATCCCAGGAGAGGCCTCTGAGGGTGTTTGATTAACGCCCAGTGCTAAGCAGGGTCTTCATCTCCCTGCAGACCGGCCTGTGGTGGCTGAGCTGGCAGCCTCGCCCCCAAGCGTGCGGCCAGGCGGTAACTTCACTCTGACCTGCCGGGCAGAGGCCTGGCCTCCAGCCCAGATCAGCTGGCGCGCGCCCCCGGGGGCTCTCAATCTCGGCCTCTCCCACAACAACAGCACGCTGAGCGTGGCGGGGGCCATGGGCAGCCACGGCGGCGAGTATGAGTGTGCAGCGACCAATGCGCATGGGCGCCACGCACGGCGCATCACGGTGCGCGTGGCCGGTGAGTGGCGGGCTCCTGGGGTAGAGGTGGGGCGAGGGACGTGCACCAAGTAGTGACCTAGGCCTTGGGGTGACTGACCCCCACTCTCCCTCTCTGCATGCAAGACCAAAGGGGGCCAAGGTAGAGGCCAAGAGCACCTGATGGGTGGGGTTGTTTGTGACAGATTAGGGTAAGGAAGCCAGGGCAATGCTGCTCACCTTTTGTCCCAGCACCTGGGAGGTGTAGGTAGTTGATCCTCAACTTAAGGTCATCCTCAGCTATATAGGAAGTACAAGGCCTGCCTATGCCACATTAGACCTGTTTAAAACACAAAAGGGAGAAAGGACCTCTTAGGACAGACTGGTGTGTGTGTGTCTAGAGTGGGTGCTAGGAGTCAAACACTTAATTCAGTTCACTCTTCACCATGTTACTATGGAGAACTGGTGTCAGAGATATTGATGGTGGCCCCAATTCATGACTGTCCTGGGGCTGGGGTCTGTCAGAACTAGAGGAGGGCTGAGCTGGTCCCTCCAAGTTGTCTCCTTAGGAAGGTCATTAGAGGGCATGAGGAGGAGCATCAGAGGTTTATAATCGCATGGCCTAAGAGGGGTGTATACTGGTATTTTGGGGTTCCCCTGAGGAGGGAGAGGCCTTCCTGGGGCCTCCTCTTCCATTGGGCTGCAATAACAGGGGTATGGAGGGCTCAAGGGAGACAGGATGCTTGCCCAAGCTGGCGAGGGTCTGCGCCCACAGGTCCATGGCTGTGGGTCGCTGTGGGCGGTGCGGCAGGGGGTGCGGCGCTGCTGGCCGCAGGGGCCGGCCTGGCCTTCTACGTGCAATCCACCGCTTGCAAGAAGGGCGAGTACAACGTCCAGGAGGCTGAGAGCTCAGGCGAGGCGGTGTGTCTCAATGGCGCGGGCGGGACACCGGGTGCAGAAGGCGGAGCAGAGACCCCGGGCACTGCCGAGTCACCTGCAGATGGCAAGGTTTTCGCCATCCAGCTGACATCTTCCTGAGCCAGTACCCAGCTCCCCTAGGGGCCTTGCAAACACAGGGGTGGACGTATGTATTGTTCGCTCTCTATTTATTCAACTCCAGGGGCATCGCTCCCATTTTCTACCCATTCCCTTCAATAAAGTTTTTATAAAGGAGTCTAGGTCTCTGTCTGCAATGTGGTGCAATGGGGGTTGAATTCCACGTACGTGTGTGTGTGTGTGTGTGTGTGTGTGTGTGTGTGTTGGTTTCCTCCAGGAGATTTATACATAGCTCTACAGCAGATCTGCTGAGAAAGGGTCACCATCTTCAGTGGAATAAAGATGCCTGTATTTCTTTTATTTATTTATTTATTTATTTATTTATTTATTTATTTATTTATTTATTTATTTATTTATTTATTGTTAAGATAGGGTTTCTCTGTGTAGCTCCGGAAGCAGAGGCAGGTAGATCTCTGAGTTCGAGGCTGGCCTAGACTACAGTGTGAGCTCCAGGAGAGCCAGGACTACACAGAGAAACCATGTTGGGTTTTTTGTTTGTTTGTTTTTTTTCTTTTAAAATGTTCTAGCTGGGCAGTGGTGGCGCACACCTTTCATCCCAGCACTCGGGAGACAGAGGCAGGCGGATTTCTGAGTTCGAGGCCAGCCTGGTCTACAGAGTGAGTTCCAGGACAGCCAGGGCTACACAGAGAAACCCTGTCTCGGGAAAAAAAAAAAAGTTCTCCCTTCAAAGCACTTCCTTTCTTCCATTATTATGAATTCCCATGTCTCCTGTATGCTCCCCCTCTTCTGCGTCATGAGACCTGGAACTGGAGTGGCCCCTCCTGGTACTATACAGCTTCCTGCCATCAGAGGACACTTGAGCAGGGTGGAGAATAGCTTCTTTCCCTTTCTGTCTTAGTTAGGGTTTTACTGCTGTGAACAGACACCATGACCAACACAACTCTTATGAAGGACAACATTTAATTGGGGCTGGCTTACAGGTTCAGAGGTTCAGTCCATTAGCATCAAGGCAGGAGCATGGCAGCCTCCAGGCAGGCATGGTGCAGGAGGTACCAAGAGTTCTACATCTTTATCTAAAGGCAGACAGGATACTGGCTTCTAGGCAGCTAGACAAGGATCTTAAAGCCCACCCTCACAGTGACACACTTCCTCCAACAAGGCCACACCTCCTAGTTGCCTCTCTATGGGCCAAGCGTATTCAAACCACCACACCTCCCTAATGCTTGTCTCTTCCACCCAGTGGCTGCCCTTTGCTCTCAGTCCTCCAAGGTTGGAATAAAGGTGGTTCTCCCAGGCCCAGTTCTAGACAGAGCAAGGTTTCCTAGCCAGCATGAGCACAGCCGTCTTGCTCCGTCTCTAGGATGATGAAACCCTATTTTTCTGGCACTCTAGCCGGGAAAAGGGAGGCTCAGAAGTTGAAACTAATCCTTGGGTGGGTGTTCAGTTGGAGACAAGTCTGAGATAAGAGCTCTCTACCCCAAAAGCGAACCAACATGATGTTATAGGAGCTCAGTTGGTAAAGTGATTGCCACAGGATCTGACTTCAACCCCCAACACTGACATAAAAATAGAGGCCGCTGTGGGCTAGACAAGGAGCTCCGAGGGTAAAGGTATTTGCTGTACAGGTCTGGCAACCTCAGGTTGGTTCCCAGAAACCAGAGGAGGGTGGAGAGAACAGAGGTGTGCTTTGACCCCCCCCCCCACACACACTGCGGCATCCATGTCCCTAGCAGCACACGCCCCCCCCCCCACACACACACAAAGGGTGTTAGAGCCATGGGAGGTGGAGACTCTAAAAATTGTCCTCTAACCTCTAATTGCCCACAGAGTGGCACTATTAGGACATGTGGAGGAAGCGTGTCACTGTAGGCGTGCACGGGCTTTAAGACCCTTGTCCTAGCTGCCTGGAAACCGGTCTTCTCCTGTGTGCCATGAGATGAAGATGCAGAACTCTCAGCTCCTCCTGCACCATGTCTGCCCGAACACTGCCATGCTCCCACCTTGATGATGGACTGAGCCTCTGGAGACAGCATCAGTTTTTTAATTATTTAATTAAGAAAATAGCCACAATGTGGATGACACCTGAGGAAGCTAAGGAAGTACACCTGAGGTTAGTTTCTGGCTTTCACACTCACACATGCACACACACATGCACACACACGCACACATGCGCACAGACATAGCAATGGGTTCTATCTTTGGGGGTGTTCCTCCACTGGAAGAGGGAACCACTGCGCCAGCACAAACACTTTCTCCTTCCTGTGTCCACCTGTGTCTCACTTTATCCCACCCCACTTGCCTTTCCTCTCTGCCTCTCACAATTCACTAGATAAACAAGGGGATCAGCCCTCCCCCTCCCCCTCTGAGAGCAGAGGCATAAGGAGAGAACAGCTGGGCCTTCTCCCTGCTGCCTCCTCCTCATTTTCTGCTCCCTGAAAAGCAGGAACACACAGCTCAGGCGAGGGAACTGGGTCTAGGCAGCTCTTCCTCCATTGGTTACTCGGATGCAAACATTTAATGAGCAAAGATGAGGAAAGGAAGCATAGCAGGAGACAGCAAACTCTGCCAGGGACAGAAGCAAGACAACACAGGCAAAGTGTGAGCCTCCGCTGGGCCTCCTCCCCCTCTGAGTCATCTCTTCATTCCCATCTGCCAACTCACAAAGTCCTACTGTCCGGGGCATCTGTTGGCTTGTTTGGTTTGTTTGGTTGGTTTAGTTTGGTTTTTTGAGACAGGGCTTCTCTGTGTAGTCTTGCCTGTCCTGGAACTTGCTCAGTAGGCCAGGCTGGCCTTGAACTCACAGGGATCCAATTGCCTCTGCTTTCCCAGGGCTGGGATTAAAGGCCTGTGCCACCATGCCCATTGAGAAGGAACTCCTAGGGGGAAAAAAAAATACATAGAAGTCAAACTGTGTGCTGAGGAGCTTCTAGAAGGCTGTTAGCCTGGGGAACTGTTCCCAGAAGACCTGTGCTAGAACGATACAGGTGAAGACATCAAGCCTGTCACAGGGCTGGGAATTATCCCCCAGACTAAGGAGGGTATATTTCTCTCCACCAAGAGTTATGTTAGAGGTGGAGGTGGTTTGCCCAGCCACAAACTCCCTGAACAGCCAGTGTGGTGAGTGGAGAGGCTATAGCCACAGTGCCGACCCAGGGCCTGTCTGACCCAAGGAGCCAGCGGGCCAGGCGCACAGGGGTGAAAGCAGGGCCACATTCACTTTTGTCCCCCAGTAGGTCTGAGCAGATCAGGCTCACTGAGCTTATGAGGGCTGTAGAAATGTAGGGAGGCTCCAGGGAAGAGCTCTAGGATATGGAGACGTAATGTCTCAGAGAGAATGACTGAGTTACAGGAGCTAATTAAGTTAGCGCCTCCCATCCGTGCTCTGTACCCCACCTTGATCTGTGGCGCAGGCACCTGATACAAATGGATGGAGCACCCAGGTTGTACTAGAGCTTGCTTATGTGTGACTTTAGGATCTTCTTAGCTGTGAACCTCTGGTATCACCTGACGCTTGCTGAGGACAGGTAACAACAGACTTTCAGAGAGCTTCCCCGAGTTCATCTTTGTAACCCACCATTTGTTATGGGATGGTGGCTCCAGATGTCAACTTGTTTTGTCTTCTAGAAGAACTAACTTGTATGTGTGTATATTCATATATAATATATTGTATATATAAAGTATATGTACTTAAATATAATATATACTTACACACACACATAAAGGAAATTATTAGAATGGCTCACAGGCTATGGTCTAGATGGCCCAACAGTGCCTGCCTAACAACAGAAGATCCATGAATCTAGTAGTTGTTCAGTCTACAAGGCTAGATGTCTCCTCTGATCTTCAGTGTATGTCAGAATCCTGAAGAAGTAGGCTCTAATGCCAGTGAAGAAATGGACTAGCAAGAATAAGGACAAGCAAGCCAAAAGAAAGCTTCCATGTCCTTTATAGAGCCTGTCTTCAGAAGATGTAGCCAAGGTTAAAGGTGGGCCTTCTGACTGCTATCGAGGAGGCCTGGAAGAGCCTGGCCAACTCAGCAGTCATCTGGGCCTAGATCCAGCCCTTTGAGTCAGCCAACCTCAACACCTACTCCATCTATAAGCTGCTGGACCTTGAAGAGGAGCCAGTGTTGCAGAACCAGACCTGAAAGCAACGTCATTACCACCAACCCTGAAGCATGGTTATGACTGAAGAAGTCTTGGCGATGGTCCGGTATTTATGGTGCTTCAGAGACCAGAGGCCTTGAGCTAGACCAGTGACTTGTGGCAATGAGTATTTGCATGTAGAGCTGTGTGGGCAAATATCTATATCTATATCTATCTATCTATCTATCTATCTATCTATCTATCTATCTGTCTGTACACACACACACACACACACACACACACGAGTGATTTTTCAATGCTACTTTGCTATGGAGGGTTGGGAAGGGTGGAGGAATAGAGCAAGAAGTGCATACAAGGTGAAGAGAAGCTGAGCCACATTGATGTCTGAGCCCTGAGTCCTGAGCTACTGCCAAGAGGCCATGTTGATGTGCATGGCCTGTACTGCCTCCAACCCCCTGAGGCCAGGTTGATGTCTGTGGTCCATGCTGCTGCGGGCCATGTCTTGGTTCGTGGTCCAGTTGCTGCTGGAAGTCATGTTGGTGTCTGTGACACGTGTTACCCTGAAGGCCATGCAGATGTCTGTAGTCTGTGCTGCTGCCTGAAGCCATGGGCTGGGCTGCTGCCAGGGACCATGTTGGGGTCTGTGGCCCATACTGCCACCAGAGACCATGCTGAGGCTTGCGGCTGTGGCCAACACCAGAGGCTAGGTGAATGTCCATGGTCTGTACTGTTGTTGACAGATATCAAGTGAAAGTCTGTGATCTGTGCTCCTGCTGACCATAAAGGACATGGAAGCTTCTTCTGCAGTGCTATCAATGGCTGCAGGCTCACAACTGAGAAAGAGGAACATAGAAGTCTTCTGGGACAACCTCCCCCCACTCTGAAAAAGTAACAGCCTAGACAGGAAGCAGTCAAAGAGAACTCTTTACGATGGTGGTCAGAATGCTGAAGAGTAGCTCTTCACAATAGAGGATTGCTGGCAGCGTGACCATGGGGAAGGACTCACTTTTCCTTAAGGGGCTGGCCACTGGGAGTCTGACCATGCTCAGTGACTATATGAGCCACCAAATTGGACTTTTTGATGTTGTTGTTGTTTGGGGTTTTAAAATATTTTTTGAGGGGACATTAGGGAGTGGGCCTGGGAGGACTGGAAAGTAAGGGTGACCTGGGTGCATTATGTGAAATTCCCAAATAATCAATAAAAGTATTATGTTTAAAAGAGTGGGTCTTCCTACTTCAAAAGATTTAATTAAAAGAAAAAAATGCCTCACAGGTGTGCCCAGTCATTTAGATTTTAGTTAATTCCAGATGTAGAAATGTTGACAAACAAGAATAGCCATCACAAGTCCACCCCTTGTCAATTTGATCAAAACTCATATCTCCTTATGTCATGTTTAATTTCCAAATGAAAACAATAACCATGTCATTACATCTAACATGATACAACTAACCTCCGTACAACTGCAAACACACTATACATTTATAATACGTGACAATATCCTTTGAAGAACATTTTAAAAATTAATTTATCTTTATTTCGTATGCACGAATGCTTTACTTGCATGTATGTCTGTGTGAGTGTGTCAGATCCCCTGGAACTAGAGTTACAGAAAGTCGTGAGCTGCCATGTGGTTGCTGGGAATTGAACTCAGGACCTCTGGCAGTCAGTGCTCTTAACTACTGAGCCATCTCTCCAGCCCTACAAATGCATTCTTTTTTTTAATAGTTTATTTTTACTTTATGTACATTGGTGTTTTGACTGCATATATCTCTGTGTGAGATCTCCTAGAACAGGAGTTACAGACTGTTGTGAGTTGCCATGTTGGTGCTGGTAATTGAACTTGGGTCCTCTGGGAGAGCAGCCAGTGCTCTTAACTACTCAGCCACCTATCCAGTCCCCTACAAATGCATTCTTAACAAAATACAACAAGCAGAAATGCTCATGTCAATTACAGTCTTTGTCTCCTCGACTGGTCAGGTGGTCTCAGCTGGCATTCATAACTACCTTCCTCTCTACCCATTCTGTATTTTCCGAACCCTTGGCAAACACCTCAGCAGGTCTTGGTTCTTTTCCTGGAAGAGTGACTCAAACCTTCATTCCTGATGGGTCTGTGCCCTTTGTCCTCTCTGGATTAGGCTGTTGTAGTTCCTCATTGACTTCAGTCACAGGACACGGTAGTACTAAGAGACGCCCTAAGGGATCTCCTGCACTCCAGACATAATCCCTCTTAGCTTTGTTGTGAAGAGGCAATCCAATTTCCCATGGTATTTTTGGATCAACCACCCCTCCAAACACTGTTATTTATTCCTGTCTTAGCCTGCTGGCTTGAGGGCATCAGAACAAAACGGTTAGGGGGAGGTCAGAGCTTCTGGTCCAGTGGAGTGTCTGCTGTGGTTCCTCGCATTCCCCACTATGGAAGCAAAACTTGTAGGCCAGCAGAAGTTAAAGTTGTGGGAGGCAAAAAATTCTCCTAGTGGGTCACCAGGGGTGACAGTCAATGGAATGACTCCTCTTTCTACCCCTTGATTCCTGGCTGTGGGAGAAACTGTGCCTTCTGGAGAACCCTACCCCAGCTCTCCAGGCTGCTGCCACATAATTGGTGCTATAATTGTGGGGTTTAATTTGTTTTCTCTTCAGTTTGCTGTTGTTTGTTTGAAGACAGGTTTTCACTGTCTTGAACTTTCTGGCTATCCTGGAACTTTCTCTGTAGACCAGGCTGGTCTTGAATTCTGAGATTTGCCTGCCTCTGCTCCCCGCATCCCCCAGGGGTTGGGATTAAAGGCATGGCCACCATGCGCATACGTGTGTGTTCAGAAGGCCATTCCACGTTTCTACCAAGCCAGCTGCTTCAAAAAGTGGGGAACACGGAAAGACCAGTGATTCCATGATCGTGGGCCCACTGCCACACTTCTCTGCTATGAAGTGAATTCCTTAGTCAGAAGCAATACTGTGAGGAATACCATGACAGTGGCACTCTGTCAGTCCAGGCATGGTGGTTTTGTCAGAAGCAGGAAAGGCAAATCCATAACCAGAATAAGTATCTACTCCAGTGAGGACAATGCATTGTCCTTTCCACGGAGAAGTGGTCCGATAGAGTCAACCTGCCACCAGGCACTGGTTGGTCACCCTGGGAAATGGCACAGTGTCTGGGGCTCGGTGTTGGTTGCTGCTGTTGGCAGATCTGGCACTCAGCAGCAGCTGTAGTCAGGTCAGCTGTGGTGAGGGAGTCCGTGTTGTTGAGCTCATGCCTTACCCCCATCTCTGCTACCATGGGCACGTTGTTCATGGGCCCAGTGGGCACTGACAGGAATGGCTGGGAAAGAGGTTGACTGCCTGAGAATGGACAGAATAATCCAACCCGGATGACTGAACTGCTCCTCAGCTGAAGCCACCTTCCGATGAACATTTACACGGACACAAATGCCCCCATGTAATATTTTTACGTCCTTGGTCCGTTTTGAGAGGTCGCTCCACATACTTCTTCCCCAGATGTCTTTACCAATCCTGCTCTTTCCAAGTACCTGAGCATCCATCCATCCATTCTCTGCAGCCCAGGAGTCTGTGAACAATAGCACATCTGGCCACTTCTCCTTCCAAACAATGTATGACCGTAAGTGCTGGCTGAAGTTCTACCCACTGTGAAGATTTCCTTTTGCTGGTGTCTTTAAGGACTGCCCACTTCTCGGTGGTGCTTATATAACATACAGAACCATCAGTAAATCAGGCCTTAGTCTTCTCTTTCTTAGTCAGTGGGTCAGAGGGCACACCTCATGAGGCTGTAGGTGCATACTTAGCAGCAAACAGCATTGTGATGGGGGCAGAAACCGTAGGCGTTTGCACAACATCATGTAACTTACGTGTGCCTCCAGGACCTGCTTGGGCCCAATCATATCCATACCACTTCCATTTGATATCAGATTGCTGCTGCGCACGTCCTACTTTATGACTTGGTGGGTCAGATAACACCCAGCTCACGATGGTCTGCTCAGGTGGCATGGTAGCTTGGTGACCCATTATCAAGTGTTCAGTTCCACTAAGGCCCAATAGCAGGCCAAGAGCTGTCTCTCAAAGGGAAAATAGTTGTCTGCAGATGATGGTAGATCTTTGCTCCAAAATCCTAAGTCTCTTCTGTGATTCTCCTATAGGGGACTGCCAAGGTCTCCAAACAGCATCTCTATCTGCTATTGACACCTCAAGTACCACTGAATCTGCTGGATCATATGGTCTAAGTGGTAGAGCAGCCTGGACCTGTTAAAGAGCCTTCTCCTGATCCAGGCCCCACACAAAGGTAGCAGCTTTTCTGGTTACTAGGTATATGGGTCAGAGTAACACACTCAAGTGAGGAACATGCTGTCGCCTGAATCCAAATAGGCCCTCTACAGGTTGTCCTTCTTTCTTGGTGGTGAGAGGGGCCAAGTGTAATAATTTATCCTTCAACTTAGATCATGGTGATTCTAGGCTTGAAATAGATAGTAGTCATGCCACCATGAAGTTCATTCTGTAGACTAGGTTGGCCTCAAACTCAAGATCCACCTGCTTCTGCTTCCTGCATGCTGGGATCAAAGGCACAAGCCACCACTGCATTAGTGGTGGCAGCTGGCTGGTGGCTAGCAGCAAGAGAAAAAGCAAAAACAAACCCAACAAACACAAAACCTAGGAAGTTCACACATTCAAAGGAAATCAGTCAGAAACAAAACGTGGCGGCTACCATGATTTATACATTCAACTGAGCCTGGGCTCTCCTGTTTACCACAAGACTTATTGGATACATTAGAAAACATAGACCCATCTGCACACACACACAGACAACACTCCAGAGACCACCAGAACTAGGTGGGGAGGTGTCTTAGGTTTTTACAGCTGTGAACAGACACCATGACCAAGGCAATTCTTATAAGGACAACATTTAATTGAGTCTGGCTTACAGGTTCAGAGATTCAGTCCATTATTATCAAGGCGGGAGCCTGGCAGCGTCCAGGCAGGCACGGTGCAAGAGCAGATGAGAATTCTACATCTTCATCTGAAGGCTGCTAGTGGAAGACTGACTTCCATCAGCTAGGATTAGGGTATTAAAGCCCACGCCCACAGTGACACACCCACTCCAACTAGGCCACACCTCCCAATAGTGCCACTTCTTGGGCCAAGCAAATACAAACCATCACAGCGGGTAGCTTCTCGGTTTGCCCTGGATGGGAATGAATGGATTATGGATTATGTAGTTGGATGAAGAGGAGGATTTAGGCTATAGAGGGTTTGGGGGTGTCCCACATGCAAACATGTACCTGGGAGGCTGCCAAAGGAAAAGTATTTAAGGTTGTGTGATTTGGAGGAGGAGGGGAACCGGTCCTCAAGCAGATTGGAGATCAAAGGAAATAGAGGCTCCCACTTTGGTTAAGAGAGGCCTCTTGGGGCTGGAGAGATGTCTCAGCGGTTAAGAGCTCCGACTGCTCTTCCGAAGGTCATGAGTTCAAATCCCAGCAACCACATGGTGGCTCACAACCATCCATAATGAAATCTGATGCCCTCTTCTGGGGTGTCTGAAGACAACTACCGTGTACTTACATATAATAAATAAATACATAAAATTTTAAAAAACATTAAAAAAAAAAAAAAAAAAAGAGAGGCCTCTTCCAGGCAAGGGGACAGGACAGGTTGGTACCACTAGGAAGGAGTGGGTAAGGTGAATACCACTAAAGCCACACTTAAGTGGTGGAGTTTGGTGAGTTAGGTAAGGGTATTCTCCTACCCTGACAAAAGAAGGAGAGGTGAATCCTCAAAACTCCATCAGGACTGTGTAGGTGGCCTCAGTGTCCAGAAGGAAGGAAATGGATTTCCCTGATATTGTGATTACCTGAGGCTCTCTCTTGGAGATGGCAGTAGATGGGCAAAGGGAGCCAACCCCGCCCCCACACTAGTTATCCATGACCAGACATAGGATGCTGGCTGGAAGGAATCTGCGTTTGATATCCCCATGCTGTGAGGGCTGTGGTGGCAGTCAGCCACCCAATGTTCCTCTTGATGGCACCTTGGACATGGTTGGTGGAGTTTGTGAGGGTTTGGGCAGATCCAGGCCTAATAACCTTCCTGACCACATTTGAAGCAGGGACTTGGAAATTCTCAGGCTTTGAGGGCCTGTGAAGTTGCTTTGGCCGCTGAACAGCAAGAGTCAACATCAGGTATTTTTGTTTGGGGGCTTTTTCTTTTTTCGTTCTTTCTTTTTTTTTTTAGGGGGGGGTTTTGAGATAGGGTTTCTCTGTGTAGCCCTGGCTGTCCTGGAACTCACTGTAGACCAGGCTGGCCTCGAACTCAGAAATCCACCTGCCTCTGCCTCCCAAGTGCTGGGACTAAAGGCGTGCGCCACCACTGCCCGGCTAATTTGGGGGTTGTTTCATCTCTCTCATGGTTACACCTTGAAGGCCATGGCTAAGACATTTGCCTGTGGAGTCAGAGGTCCTTTCTCTAGACATTTAAATTTGGTCCCAGGAGCAGCAAAACCCTGGGAGAAGAAGTAGGTCATAAGGAGTTGTTTTCCATCTGGGAACTTGGATCCAGATTGGTACATTGTAGAGCGGTCTAGGAATTGAGACATGTTTTTGTATTTGTCCTGGATGATCTCTTCAAGACATTAAATATATCTTTTAGAGACTGGCGAGTTAAAATTAGTCTCTAGCTAAAATGCCCCCCAGGGTATTATTGTTCCATTCAGGATCACAGTTGGGGAGCACCTTAGCTCCAACTGGGCGAGCAGCATTAGTTTGGTGTATTTCATCTGTATGCTCTCAGACTCACTTTTGCTCCTTGGGGAGAAGGTTGCAGGTGAGTGTCAGGTAAATGTCATGGCTGGTGAGACTGTAAGGTTGAGTGATTGAACCCTTTTAATGAAAGTGGAAGGATTAGTGGCGGAAGGTCTCAACCCCTTTTCTATCTGAGAGAGATCAATTACGAGGGAAGGCACAACCTCCGGTTGTGGATTTGGTTTATTGATTGTATTATGTTAATTGGGTTCCCAAAATTACGTGGGAATTAGTGCACGCCTGCATGTAAGACGCTGAGGGTCCCTGCCTCCCAGTTGGCTTTGATTGGTAAATAAAGTTGTCAGTGGCCAATGGCTGGACAGGGAGACAGAGACAGGACTTTTAGGATTCCCTGGCAAGAAAAGCAGGAGAGAGAGAAAGCAGTTTCGCCATGTCAGAAAAGAGAGAAGATCCAGGCTTGAAAGTGGCAGAAGAGAAAGCATGCCAATCATGTAAGAGTTGGGAAGAACAGCCCCAGCCCCCTCCCCTGGGTGTAGGTTAGCAAAGATAGAATATATATTTTAGTACGTAATAACTCAGGAGTATTGGAGGGGAGACGTCAGCAGTGTGGAAGTTTGGAAGTGGCCCAGCTATTGAGCTGATTAAGTCATATTAAATATAAGGTTCTCTCTCGCTGGGCAGTGGTGGCGCACGCCTTTAGTCCCAGCACTTGGGAGGCAGAGTCAGGCGGATTTCTCAGTTGGAGGCCAGCCTGGTCTACAGAGTGAGTTCCAGGACAGCCAGGGCTACACAGAGAAATCCTGTCTTGAAAAACAAAACAAAACAAAACAAAAAAAAACCACCACAACAAAAAAGTTCCCTCTCTCTCTCTCTCTCTCTCTCTCTCTCTCTCTCTCTCTGTGTTTCATTCAAAAATCCACAACATTGGGCAGTAGTGCCTCCACCACTGGGGAGATTACAACTACAGCAACAACCTCCTGCCAAGTGAGAACTGGGGCTGGGCTGGACTAGGCAGGGGAAGAGGGGTCAGGTCGCATGGTGGAGTAGGAACGAGGAGTGGGAGGACTAAGGGCTGCTGGCGGGCTAACCGTGAGGGCCGGGGATTTGATTAGGTGACCTGTTGCTGGAGAGGGAGAAAGGAACACTGAAGAGGCCCAAGGAGAAGAAGCTGTGGATTGAGGCCAATGGGGGAAGGCTCTCTGTGTGGAAGCATCTGGTTTGGACTTCCTAGCTACGAGAAGCTAGTTGAGGGAACAGGAAGAACAGAGAGACAGCTTGGAGCTAGGATGAGAGAAAGCTGGAATGTAGGTTTGAGGAATCTCTCTCCATTTCCCTGAGCGCTCACAGTATTTATAAGGATCCAGAATAATACTGGGATCTAGGGGGCTGTTAGGCAGCCATTTGGATTGCTTATCTAAAGGGCGCTGTCTTAGCCAGGGTTTCTATTCCTGCACAAACACCATGACCAAGACACAAGCTGGGGAGGAAAGGGTTTATTGAGCTTACACTTCCATGCTGCTGTTCATCACTAAAGGAAGTCAGGACTGGAACTCAAGCAGGAGCTGATGCAGAGGCCATGGAGGGATGTAACTTACTGGTTTGCTTTCTTCTCCTGGCTTGCTCAGCTTGCTCTCTTATAGAACCCAAGACTACCAGCCCACAGATAGCACCACCCACAAGGGGCCCTCCCCCCTTGATCACTAATTGAGAAAATGCCTTACCGCTGGATCTCATGGAGGCATTTTCTCAACTGAAACTCCTTTCTCTGTGATAAATCCAGCTTGTGTCAAGTTGACACACAAAACCAGCCAGTACAATTGACCCCTTGTCAACTTGACACACAAGCACATCACCATTAAGCCTCGACCCTTACTTTCTTATTCATCCCCAAGATCTAAATAACTTTAAAAGTCCCACAGTCTTTACAAATTCTTACATATTAACATTTCAGACCCTTTTAAACACCCAATCTCTTAAAATTCAAAGTCTTTTAAAAATTCAAAGTTTCACTGAGCAGTGGTGGCGCACGCCTTTAATTCCAGCACTTGGGAGGCAGACGCAGGTGGATTTCTGAGTTCGAGGCCAGCCTGGTCTACAGAGTGAGTTCCAGGACAGCCAGGGCTATACAGAGAAACCCTGTCTCGGAAAAAAAAAAAAAAACCAAAAAACAAAAAAACTGAGCTCGGGGACAAGGCCTCATCTACAGGAAAGGGGAAGGGGACAGAGTCCTAAAAGCCATGAAGGCCTACAGAAGCAGCTCTGAGAGGAAGGTGGGAGAAGATGGCAGGAAGAGGCTCAATAGCATAGTCAGGTCTAAGGAAACTGCAGGACTACAGTCCTAAGGGTGGAGGGGGATGGGGTCAGGTGAAGAAGTCTAGATGTAACCCGAAAGACCGCGGCTGGGAGTACCTCTGTCTCCAAGTGTATCAGAGGGGCACCGAACACTCAATTGTGTCTTCCTTGGACTTAGGAAAGTATTTACAGTAACTGAAGGGGGAACTTACTGAACTGCCATTGGTGGACGGGGTGCTGAGTGACCCATAACCGGGAAGGTGACTCTGTGTAGGTGGACTGGAGATGAGGGACAGGATCCCAGTGAGGCTTAGACCCTAAGGGGGACCAAAGGCACCAGAAGCACCTATCCAAGTCACAGCGACAATGTTAATCGCTCTGAAGGTTTCCCCAAGAGATTAGCAGGTTTAGAGCTCAGGACTTGATGGTGTTTTGAGCACAGGGTCGGTGGGCTGTGGTGGGTTTTGAAACTCAGAAGTGAGCTCACGTCTTCACCCTACACTTCCTACCTGTGAGTTGTTGGCCAGGGATGTCCCTAAGGCCTTACAACTAACTATACAAGCTATTGCTTCTGCTGTTGGTTGTATGGCAGAACTAGACTTAAGAGCCTATTGCTGAAGACACCACAGGTACATGCTTTGACTGTAGGATGTCAAACTGGGCCTGGACGTTAAGCTGGGCCTGAACGGGAAACTGCCACCTTGCTGCCTGACTGTTGGAGTGTCAGAGGGACCCATGTAGGCTGCTAGTGGAGAACTGTCCTCAACATTCCTGTTTAACTATGGATCCTGCGTGCTAAAACACCAACACGCCAGGCAGGATGTGCCTGATCGTGTGCATTAGTGGCTCAGCTGTCAATGGCAAGACCAACAGCCTTCCACTTGGATCTAAAGCCCACTCCCCAAGAGGGAGTTCGAATTTGGTACTGTAAGCCAGGACAAAAACTGTGGCTTGGGAGATCATGGGAACCTATGGAAGAGCAACTTGTCTGGTTCCACTGGATGACTGCCATGTGCCTGTCAGTGCCTTCTAAACATGTGTCTTTACACCCAATGCCATCAGCCTCAAGTCACAACACCTGGTGGGCTCCTGAGACCAAATGGCTGTTGCTCTGGCATGGTGGCCTATTTCTTAGCCACAGGTAGACATCTATAGTCACCTAAACCAGGCCTCTGTGATCATTGCGGGGAAGGGGGCAGAAAATGTGAGAGGAGGGATGGTGTACTGCCAAACAGTTTCCTCCAAGATTGAAACTTTCCATCCTGTGGTTCTTTAAAGGGGAGGTAAACAACTCAGACTAGCGTCATGGAGTCCCTAAAACCGACCAGATTTGCTAGGCTGCTCCATGCAGAGCCACAAGGCAAAGAAGGATCTGAGACCAGACCACCTGCCTGGAAGAGGTTTAGACTAATTGAGGCACTTGGAAAGAACACTCTCCAGCCTGTTGGGCTTCCTGCCGGCTAGGCAGCGTGCCTCTCAAAGAAAGAATGGCAGGAAGGATCCGAGTTCCATCCTCAACAACACAGAAAAGCCAGGTATGGATGTACCTGTCTGTAATTTCCGCACTGGGGAGGCAGAGACAGAAGGACCCTGAGGTTCACTGGCCAGGCAGCCTCCCCAGACATTGCTGTCCAAGTGCAATGAGACCTTTTGCCTCAAAAAAATAAAGGGGAGGGGCTAGGCACAGTGCTCATTGATTAAGAGCACTTGCTGCTCTTGCAAAGAACCCCAGTTCAGGGACTCTAGTTCCAAGTGACCCAGTATCCTTTTCTGACCTGCACGGCTCCTGCATACACACATACATACACATAAAAATAATAAATATGGGCTGGAGAGATGGCTCAGCAGTTAAGAGCACTGACTGCTCTTCCAGTAGGTCCTGAGTTCAATTCCCAGCAACCACGTGGTGGCTCACAACCATCTGTAATGGGATCTGATGCCCTCTTCTGGTGTGTCTGAAGACAGTGATGTAGTCACATAAAAACAAACAAATAAATAAATATTTAAAACAAATAATAAATACATCTCTTTTCTTTCTAAACAAGGTTTCTCTGTATAGCCCTGGCTGTCCTGGAACTCTCTGTAGACCAGGCTACCTTGAACTCAGAGATACACTCGTCTCTACCTCCCAGATACTGAGATTAAAGGTGTGAACCAGCACTGCTCAGTTTAATAAATAAATTGTTTTGTGGTTGTTATCGTTTTTTGGGACACAGTTTCTTTGTGTAGACCATGGCTGTCTAGGGACTAGGTTTGTAGACCTGGCCTTGAACTCAAAGATCCACCTGCACCACCACTGCCCAGCAATGAGTAAATTTTTTTAAAATTTAAATAAGAAGAAGACAGCCAGGGGTTTAGTTAGTAGAGTACCTTCCTGGCACTATATAAAACCAGGTGTAGTGAGCAGTTGCTAGCAATCTTTTTTGTTTGTTTGTTTGGTTGGTTGGTTTTGGTTTTGGTTTTTGGTTTTTTGAGACAGGGTTTCTCTGTGTAGCCCTGGCTGTCCTGGAACTCACTCTGTAGACCAGGCTGGCCTCGAACTCAGAAATCCACCTGCCTCTGCCTCCCAAGTGCTGGGATTAATCATTAAAGGTAAAAGCAGAAGGATCAGAAGTTCAAGGCCAGCCTCAACTACATGACACCCTGCCTCCAAAAAAGAAAAGGAAAAGAAAGAAAGAAAGAAAGAAAGAAAGAAAGAAAGAAAGAAAGAAAGAAAGCAAGCAAAAGAGAAGGAGGAGATAGAGGTGGAAGAAGAGGAGAAAGAGGAGGAGGAGGAACTCTGAGCGAGTTTGTGTGTGCCTCAAATCCCAGAATTTGGGAGGCAAAGTCGGGGAATCTTAGCGTTCAGGGCCATCCTGATCTCCACTGGTGACTGTAGCTTTTCTTGGCAGACACACACTCCATGCTCTTGGCATTGTCCAGCATCCTGAGGGGCTAGACTGCAGCCTTCCCTTCCCTCCCCAGCTTCCCACAGGGACCCTTCAGACACTCCTCAAATAGAATCTGTCTTTGCTCCACACTACCCTGATTCCCAGGCTTTCCTGTGAATCTGGGAGAAGTCTCTGTGATGCTGTGGTCCTTGCTGTGTGCATGCTGTGCAAACCAGCATCCCCTGGACCACACCAAACTCTGACACTGACTTGAGCAGCACTCTTACCCCTTGGACCACAGCTGTAGCAGCTTCTAAGTGCTTGTGTAGCTGAACCAGAACCACATTTGTCTGAGTGACCCTTGAGTGCAGGGCATCCAGAGCTCTGGTCTGAAAGCAAAGCATTTCAACTGAATTAGAATCTTTTTTTTGTTTCAAGATTTTATTTTTATTTATATGTCTATGCAAATATATGGCACAAGCTTGTGGGTATGTCCTAGTTATGGTTACTGTTGCTATGACGAAATACCGTGATCAAAAAAGTTGGAGAGGAAAGGGTTTATTTAGCTTACACTTCCAATTGTTATCCATCACTGAAGGAAATCAGGACAGGAACTCAGACAGGCTTGGAACCTGGGGACAGGAGCTGATACAGAGGCCTGGGATGGGTGCTGCTTATTGTCTTGCTCTTCCTGGCTTGCTCAGCATTTCTTCTTATAGAACAAAGAACCACTAGCTCAGGGATGGCTTCACCCACAATGAGCTGGGCCCTCCCCCATCAATCACTAATTAAGAAAATGTTTTACAGCTGGATCTTAAAGAGGCCTTTTCTCAATAGAGTTTCCCCTTTTCAGATAACTCTAGCTTGTGTCAAGTTGACATAATACTAGACAGAGAACATGGGTTTCTGTGGAGGCTAGAGAGGGCCTGGAGCTGGAGTTACAAGCAATTGTGAGCCACTTGAACTGAACACCACAGCATGTGTTCTTTAACTGCTGAGCCATCTCTTCAGCCCCAAAGTTTAAATGCAATTTTAAAAAAAGATTTATTTATTTATTTCATGTATGTGGGTATACTGTCGCTGTCTTCAGACACACCACAAGACAGCATCGGATGCCCATTAGAGACGATCGTGAGTCACCACGTGGTTGCAGGGAATTGAACTCAGGACCTCTGGAAAAGCAATCAGTGCTCTTAACCACTGAGCCATCTCTTCAGCCCTAAATGCAATTTTTTTTTTTTTTTTTTTTTTTGAGACAGGGTTTCTCTATGTAGCCCTGGCTGTCCTGGAACTCACTCTATAGACCAGGCTGGCCTCGAACTCAGAAATTCTGCCTCTGCCTCCCAAGTGCTGAGATTAAAGGTGTGTACCACCACTGCCCGGCGTGATGGCTATTCTTGGTTGTCAACTTGACTGTATCTGGAATGAACCACAATGCAGAAATGGATGGCACACTTGTGAGAGATTTTCTGCTTGGTTTGAAGTGAGTGCGTTCACTTGTAGGCCAAACCTTTGAGATGGGAAGACAGACTTTCAATATGGGCCACTTTGGCTGGAAGGACACATAAGAAGGAAGCTTTTGCTCTTTGCCGGCTTCCCTGGTCTTCTAGCACATTCATTCCTTCACAGGCATTGAAGTGTACTTCTTGGTATTCCAGCTTACACAGAAGACCAGTTGATACATCTATCTAGCTTTGTGGGGCTGGGAACTACTAGATTTTTGTACTTTCACTTCACAGCTAGCCATTGCTGAATTAGCTGAATTGCAGCCTGAACCCTGACTAGAACGTCCAGTGTCCCTCTTTTCTTGCTGCCTGCCGATCCGGATGCAGAACTCTCGGCTCCTTCTCCAGCACCATGTCTGCCTGCATACTACCATGCTTCCTGCCGTGATGATGATGATGGACTAAACCTCTGAACTGTAAGCCACCCCCAGTTAATTTCTTTTTAGTAAGTGTTGTGGTCATGGTGTCTCTTCAGAGAAATAAAACCCTAACAAAGACAAAAGTTGATATCAGGAGTGGAGTATTGCTGTGATGGGCTGGACCCTGTTTTTGTTTGGAAGAATGTGGAGCACTTTGGGGCTTTGAACTAGAAAAGCAAGGTTTAATGAACTATCCCATTGAAGACAGTGGTGGTGAGGGAGATTTGAACTGGGAAGGGGGTCTAGCTCAAGATATTTCAGAGGAGAATATTTGTATGTGGCTTAGAGACCATTCTTGTGATATTTTGCTGAAGAATGTGGCTGCCTTTTGCTCTTGTCCAAAGTATCTGCCCGAGGCTAATTTGAAGAATTTTGGGATGAGTTAGGTAGAGGATGTTTTGAAACAGCCTAGTGTTGACTGTGTTGTGTGGTTGTTCCTGGTCAGTTGTATGCAGATCCATAATGAAATGAAGTAATCAGAGCAAGGAAAGTATAAAATGTACAGTTTAGCTGCTACCAGGGAGCGGAACCAGCCAAGAGACAGAAGTGTGTTGCAGTCAACAAAGCTGAGAGGAGCTTGAGATCCGAAGAGCACCTTGAGGTCAGACATGGAGAGGCAGAGTTTGGAGTTTGCCCAGCTGGTTTTTGGTCTTGCTTTGGTCCAGTATTTCCTCACTATGGTCCATGGTCCCTTTCCACCCTTTGGAATGGTAATGGATACCCAGTTGGAAGTTTGGGAACTGCCTTTTGGTTTTATAGGAAATTACTGTTGAGATGGCCAGGAGTCTCAGAAGAGATTTTGGACTTTTTTTTTTTTTTTTTTTAATGTATGTGAGTACATTGTCACTGTCTTCAGACACACCAGAAGAGGACATTGGATCCCATTACAGATGGTTGTGAGCCACCATGTGGTTGCTGGGAATTGAACTCAGGACCTCTGGAAGAGAAGTCATTGCTCTTAACTGATGAGCCATCTCTCCAGCCTGAGACTTTGGACTTTAAACAAGGTTGAAACCGATAATACAATGGTGACTTTTGTTTGTTTGTTGTTTTTAAAAAAGAATTGTTTATTTACTGAACCTGGGGCATATTAGATACACAACCAATTTTAAATTTACATCTTTTAATTCAATTCTGAAGTGTTTTCACACACACATACACACACAAAAATTGGCATGCAACAGCTGCCCTACAGAGAAAGAGTCACCTTACCAATAAACTATTGCAAGGGTATCATTGAAGGTTGAAAAATTATTTGTTCTGAATATGAAAACCTGTAACAAATTTAAATTAAATTTATAAAACTTGTTACTTGTCATTTTCCCCTTGCAAGATCCAAAAAGAAAAATAAAATATCCAGGTAACTAACAAACATTAGTCTCCACATAATCCTGGCCCGCCCACACCCAAAGCAGAGCACCTTCCATTAAAGAGAGACAGTCTCTTCATTTTATTTTAAATAAACCTGACATGAGCCAAAAAAGAAAGACCCCAGAGGACAAACAAACCCTAGTGCTGACACTGAAGACCAGGGCCCAAAGGCCACTGACTAAAAAGACAACAGTGGGTGCCTATCACTGCAAGCAACCCCAGAGACACCTGGGAAACTGGATTTGACAGACAGCTAAGTTATCGACTGCTTGTGTCAATTCATTTAGAGGTGATTCAGTTCTAAGGCTCAATATAAAACTTTAGGGGGAAGTGTTGTGATGAGTCTTTAAACCAAACTCAAGAGAAAGGATGAGTGCCCACGCCAGTAACATGCCCCGTCAGGCCTCTCCGCCCCAAGGCGGGGCCTCAAGGGTCAAGATTCAGATCACTGTTGCTGCAATAACAAAATGACCCTCTGATGATGAGCCACAGCTGAGGGACTCCTAGAATACAGTCAGTTAACAAATATTGTCAGGCTGTGGGCTACTTCCTGGACAAACTGCATTTTATTATAAAAACCAAAGGTAAAAACTTAATAAAGACCATAGTTCCATGCAGCACTAACAGCCTCTGGATTCTTGGAAGGACCTGTATAATGGAGCAGCATTCAAGTAAGAATTATAGGAGAGATGGCTCAGTGGTTAAAAGCACTGACTGCTCTTCCAAAGGTCCTGAGTTCAACTCCCAGCAACCACATGGTGGCTCACAACCATCTGTAGTAGGATCTGGTGCCCTCTTCTGGTGTGTCTGAAGACAGCTACAGTGTACCCATATAAATAAAATAAATAAATTTAAAAAAAAAGAATTATAGGCCAATCAAATGTCAAATTTTCACTCTAACTTTCCTAAACGGGTTTTCCCCAACACCTACTATTCACAAAGAAACATAAGTCATGAATGCTCAGAAAATAAAAATATATAAACTAATGACATTATTATGACCAAGGTGTTTGGTAAACGAGTAAATCATGAATTTGGGATCAACAGGAAAAGGCCTTTTAAACAACGCTCCGGACTTCAGAAAATCTCTTCAGGTAGTAGCTATGTCCCAATGTCAAGGCAACTAGAACAAGTGCTTCGAAGGACCAAAGGACCACTCTACTGTTTGTGTTGTCGTTGATGGCTCTGTTGGACTTCCATGTACTCCTGTTCGCGCTTTACGGCTGTCGTCGCCACTGCTAGCTCATTAATCATTTCTTTCTCCATGTCTTGTCCTTTGGGAGCCTCCCCAATGTCAATGGTGAGCATTAATTACTATCTTTGGAGTCATGGTGGACATCCTATCACTAAAGCAGAACTTGTATGTCCCAGCCATGTGGGCTGCAAACGTGTACTTTCTGCTAGACTCCCGGTCTCCTTTACAGATTCCTTTATTATCTGGTCCTGAGATCTCCACATCGATGTCCAGAAAGCCGCCCTCTGCCACCTCGAAGATGAGGCCCATCTTGGTGCCCGCTACAAGAAGCACTCCTCAGCATGCAAGTCAGTGCTGACAAAGTAGCCCGAGGCCAAGGTCAGCAGCGCCGCCAGCAGCACCAGCAGCTAGCTCTGCAAGAGTCACCATGGTGGGGCTCCGGGTGAAGCCGGGACACAGACTGTGGTCTCCGGAGCTCCGGCCACCGCTGCTGCCTTCCTCCCCGCGCCTCAGCTCCCGACTTTTTTTTTTTTTTTTAAAGATTTATTTATTTATGTGAGTATATCTTTGTCTTCTGACACACCAGAAGAGGGCATCGGTTCCCATTACAGATGGTTGTGAGCCACCATGTGGGTGCTGGGAATTGAACTCAGGACCTCTGGAAGAGCAGTCGGTACTCTTAACCGCTGAGCCGTCTCTCCAGGCTTCTTTCACTTGTTCTTTCTCTTTTTCTTTCTTTCTTTTCTTCTTTCAGTCCTTCCTTTCTTCTTTGTGTGCAGGTGTGGCACGACTGCACACATACCACAGTACACACTTGGAAGTCAGAGGACTCAAGGACTTTGGCTCTCGTTCACCGTGTGGGCCCCAGGGGTGCAACGCAGGGCTACAGGCACCTTTGGCGCTTCCATCATGACACTACCACAAATGTTTAAACCAACCATGACCCACTCCCTCCCCTTCATTTTCTAACTCTTCCTTCTTCTGTTTCTTTCTTTCCATTCTTAACATAGTCTTGCTGTGTTGACCAAGTTGGTCTCAAACGCCTGGATTTAATCCTGCCACAGCCTCCCCAGTGCTGGGAATTGCATGCGTGCACCACGAGAGACCAATGGTCTGTGCGCCCCCGGGCCCTCTTCTCATATGTAGGCTTGGATTCATTTTAGTATTGACATAGCACTGCTTGGCCTGAATCTTCCTGTGTAGACCAACCAGGCTGGCCTAGAACTCAGAGATCCACCTGCCTCTGCCTCCTGAGTACTAGGATGTGTCACCTGCCCTGTCTTCACATTGCATGCCTGTATGGGAGCTAGAGGTCAGTGTTGGGGGAATCTTTCTCAATGGCCTCTTCTCGTGTCTCTCTCTCTCTCTCTCTCTCTCTCTCTCTCTCTCTCTCTCTCTCTCTCTCTCTCTCTCTGTGTGTGTGTGTGTGTGTGATCAGAGCATAATTTTGGGGAGTCTGTTCTTTCTGCTGGGGGGTCTTGAGTCCATGCCAACATCCCTAGTTTAAGAATCTGACTTGAAGCTGGGCAGTGGTGGCGCTTGCCTTTAATCTCAGCACTCGGGAGGCAGAGGCAGGCGGATTTCTGAGTTCGAGGCCAGCCTGGTCTACAGAGTGAGTTCCAGGACAGCCAGGGCTACACAGAGAAACCCTGTCTCGAAAAACCAAAAAAAAAAAAAAAAAAAAAAAATCAAAACAGCTAAAAATGGTAGTACACATCTATAATTTTAGCACTAGGGAGATTGAGGCAAGGGGATCAGGACTTAAGGTCAACCTGAGTTACATAGTAAATTCAAGGCCAGTCTGGGCCACACAAAACCCTGCCTTAGAAAAGAAAAGCAAGTATTAAGGAGGTCTTGCTAGGCCCAAGCCAGTCTCTGGTTTGCAGTCCCCCTACCTTAGCTTTCCCAATTCCATGGCTGCAGGTGGCTTGGGTGTTCGTGCCTCATGCAAGGGTAAGATACCTATATGTGGGTCACATGACAGCTCCTGGGGAGGGGGGCTTAGATTTGTCAGGCTTGCATGATAAGTGCCTTTACTAGCTAAGCCATCTTGCTGCCTCATTTTTAAAAGTTTTTTTAAACATAAGCCTTTTTTGTATGTGCAGATACTTGGGTCTTCAGCCTGTAGATGTGTGTACAATGTATACGCTTGATGTCCTGAGAAGCCAGAAGAGGGCCTTCATCCCCTAGAACGGGGCTAGTGATAGTTGTGAGCTGTCAGGTAGGTGCTAGAAAGCAACCCTGGAGCTGCTAAGAGCTGCCAGTGCTCCTTAGCGAGCCATCTCTCCCCAGCCACCCTCTCCCTTTAAAATGTCACTCATTCTGTGCCTCAATATATACTGACTATATATAATTAGGGTTTTTTACCATCCAAAAGCAGAAACAGCCCTTTTGTTCCCAGGCTGGGGGGAAGTATGAGGAGATACACAGGGTGGGATCCAGAGCTCCTGAGCAACTCAATCTCTGGCACTGTGTTAACAGCAAGAATGAACATAGCCTCAGGTGCGATGTTGGTGGCCACATCTGATGACCCGAGTCCAATTCCTGGAATCCACATGGCTTTGGACAGTGAGAACCAACTCCTGAAACTTGTCCTCTGTTTTCTGGGGTTTTGGTTTTGGTTTTTTGGTTTTTTGAGACAGGGTTTCTCTGTGTAGCCCTGGCTGTCCTGGAACTCACTCTGTAGAGCAGGCTGGCCTCGAACTCAGAAATCCACCTGCCTCTGCCTCCCAAGTGCTGGGATTAAAGGCGTGCGCTACCACTGCCTGGCTGTCCTCTGTTTTCTGAAACCACACCATGACACACGTACACATAGGCCCACACACAAATACATGTAAAAGAAGCTCTAAAGTAAAACATAATTAAAAAGAATTATTTCTGAAGTGATTTTCTTTTATTTGGGATTCATCCAGGACTGAATGGCGAAGGGGAAGCCAGAGGGTGGGTGACTCCCACAGGTGGGACTCTGGGCCTGAAGCCTGACTCTCCCACTGGAATCCCTGCCAGCCTCCAAGGTGATCTACCCATTGTCCCCCCTGGAGAAGCTGAGACAAAACTGACTGGCTAGATAAAGGGCTTACAGCTCCTGAGCTGGGCCTGGGGGGGGGCCCTGGGACACCCCACACCTGCCACACAGCCTTTTGGGCTGGATGCTTTTCCTTGGTACCAGCCAGCAACGGGAACAACGGGTGCCATATTTCTTGTACCTGGAGGTGGGAGTGAGGGAGTAGGGTATGAGAAACCACCATTTAGGATGCAGTGGGGAACTAGAAACCACCAGGAGGAAACTATTTTCCTCAAAAGGTGGCTGTTTCTTCTTTCCCTAGTTCCCACACCAGATTGACTGTCCCACCCCCAACACCTCCAGGTTGAGGACCTGATGCCACAGGCATTGCAGAGGGGGGTCCCATCTTCAGCATCTCTCCAGAGTGGAGTCCTTTGGGTCCTACAAGAAGCACACCTCCTGGGCCCTGGAGGGTCAGAAGTCAAAAGGCACAGGGTCAAAGGCCAGAGGTCAATTCCAGAGGCCTGTGTAGGGCTGAGAATTTGGTAGCGGTGGTGGGGGTTGGGGAGGTTCTGTTAAGGCTTTAGTAGCTCTGGATGTTGTCAGATAGAAGGCAGAGGAAGAGCTAGGAACCAAGACAGATGGTGAGTCAGGTGGTAAGGCTCCGATGAGGAGGAAGCTGGGGGTGGGGTGACTCAGTCCTGGAGGGGGGCTCCTTTGAGCGGCTCTAAATGAGGAATTGGGATGAAGGCGAGGCATGGAGAAAGACGGAGAGAATGTGAAAGTGGGAGCCTCACCAAGGGCCTCGGTGCTTCCTGAGCTGGCAAGGGCCTTGGAAGGGCTTGCAGGGAGCTTTTGTGAACACCTTTTGCCAGGCAAGCTGCAAAAAAGACAAGATGTAGCATTGGGGGTTCTGTAAGGTGGTCCCCAAAATGGTACTTCCCAGGTCCTCACATGCCCAAGCAAATGTCACCACTGAGCTCGCTCCAGCCCTCTCTCCACTTTTATATAGATATATTAAATCTCAACAGAGTAAATTTAAAAGTAACATTGTCACAGGAAAAAATAAAAAATATTATTAAATTCTTCTTTTACTTTTTATTTTGAGACAACGTCTTAGCATCTAGTGTGGTTGAGACTACAGGCCTGCACTGTTTCTGGGTTTTCTTGCTGTTGAGACAGGGTCTCTATAGTCAAGGCTGGCCTGGAACCTGCTCAGCTTCCTGAATGCTGGGGTTGCAGGTGTGTGGTATCAGACCTGGCTGGAGACAGCAGGGCCTCATGGAGCCCAGCCTGGCTTGAACTCCCCATTGGCCCAGAGTTTCTGTTCCGTTTGGCTTCATCTGGAAAACGCTGACTAGAGGCATGCTCCTTGTGCCACTGCTAGCTGACTTACACAGAGCTGGGGATAGAACCCAGGGGCTTTGGAATGCTGTGCAAGAGCTCTACCCACTGAGCCACATCCCAAATCACCACACATAACCACATCATCAAGGTTAACAGGCACTCCTCACGCGGAATCTGATATCTCAAAGTCCTGGCTCTGTACCCCACTAGTAGCAATAAAATAATTAGTATTGTATTTAGTCAGGTATGTTACATTTCTGCAATTCCAGGCTTAAGAGGCTGAGGATACAGTATGGTGAAATTCTAGGTTAGCCTAGTCTACATGAGACCTTGTCTCAAAAAAAAAAAAAAAAAAAAAGCTGGATGTGGTGGCACATACACAGGTCACCCAGCACGAGGGAGGTAGGAAGGTGGAGGCCTCAGGATTAGAAGTTCAAGGCCAGCCTGGGCTATATGAAATACTGTTTGAAAAAAAGCCCAGTAACATTAAAAGAATCCCAGTGAGGGCCTTTGTAGTAGCTCAGTGGGTAAAGGTACTTGCTGCCAAGTCTCGTAAGCCTGATTAGCCTCAGTTTGATCCTTGGAACCCACATGATAGAAGGAGAGAATTCCTGTAAGTTGTTGTCTGACCTACACACCTATGTGTACACGCGCGCGCGCACGTGCACATATATGCTCCTTAAATAAATAAATAAATAAATATAATAATAATAATAAAAAAATTTGGCTGGGCAGTGGTGGTGCACACCTTTCATCCCAGCACTTGGGAGGCAGAGGCAAGTGGATCTCTGAGTTCAGGGCTAGCCTGGTCTACAGAGTGAGTTCCAGGACAGCCAGGGCTACACAGAGAAACCCCGTCTTCAAAAAGCTTAAATAAATAAATAAATAAATAAATAAATAAATAAATAAAATGTTTGCATGAGGGTGTGTTCTAAGCAAACACAAACAATAAGCGCTTAAAAGCCTTTGTAACATTTATGTGTATGTGAGTATCTGTGTACCACAGTGTTTGCCAATATGTGTGTGAGCGGAGGGCAGAAGGCAACTCTTGGGAGCCAGTTCTCTCCTCCCACCACCTCGGTCCTATGGATGGAACTCGGGCACCGGGCTTAGCTGCAAGCACCTTTGCCCACTGAGCCACCTCACCTGTCTATATCTATGTATTTTTGAGACAGATCTTCAGCCCAGGCTAGCCAGCTTCAAACTCAAGTTCTTCCAATTTCCTCGTCCTGGTTGTTGGGGTTACAAGCTTTTGGATCAGGATTATTTTGGTTTTGATGGCCTCAAATTTAGAGATCCACCTGTCTCTGCCTCCTGAGTGCTGGGACTAAAGGTTATTTTAGAAGTTATCTGTTTGGCTGCTTGCATGAGTTTACGTGCACTGAATGTGTGTGCTGGGACCCAGGGCTCACTAGAACAGGAGCTGCAGGCAGCCGCCAACTGTAAAGGGAGCACTAGGATCAGAACCAAGGTCCACTACCTCTGCAAAAGAAGCGCTCTTTTTTTTTTTTTTCTCTAATAATTTATTTATATTTTTCATGTTCACTGGTGTTCTGCCTGCATGTATGTGTGTGAGGGTGTCAGAAGATATGGAACTGGAGTAACAGTTGTGAGCTGCCATGTGGGTGCTGGGAATTAAACCTTGGTCGTCTAGAAGAGCAGCCAGTGCTCTTAACCACTGAGCCATCTCTCCAGCCCAAGAAGTAAGCACTCTTAGTTACTGAGCCATCTCTCCAGGCCTGAGGTGTATATTTTTGTTTAATGTTTTCTAAGCCAGGGGATACTTATTTAGCCAGGTTAGCTTTGAATGTGCTTCAGCTCTTTCTCAACATGTCCCTTTACACCAGGCTCCCAGCCATTTTACTCTGTCTTGAGATAGTCTCATTAAGTTGCATAAGCTGGCCTTGAACTCACTCTGCAGCTACCAGTCCTGGCCTGAGTGTACTGTTATTACACATAGGCATACATTATCATGGCTGAGAGTCCCTACCTGTAGGTGGGAACAATCTGGAGGCTAGAATCCGGCTGGATCTGGAACTCCAGAGTTACCCCCTTGAACCTGGGGTCCACCTTCTCAATGCCCATTCGGGGGTTCAGCTGCTTCCGTGGTCTTCTCTGGAGTGAGGCAGGAGAAGCGGCACTGGAAGTTTCCAGGTTAGGGCACTGTGTGCTCTTGGGATTCCTGGTCATACTTAGGTGGTCTGACATCCCTATGACCATCAGCTCCCAGCACGACCCCAGGACCTGGGTGGCTGGCGAAGGAGAACCCGGCAGCCCCTTCTCTTTCTCTTGGAGGAAAGGCAGTGCCGTGCTGACCGAGTCCTGGCATGCAGGCCACAGAGACCTGGGGATAAGAAGCGATAAGGCGTGGCCACCCCTTTCCTGGGGCACAGTCTTGGGTTATTAGGTTTAAAAGTTGCAAAATAATTGTTAGCCGACACCGATTCCCCTATGGCTGGCTATCAGCTCTCCATCAGCCAAACCCCACCACGAACAAAGCAGGGTCCCACCCTAGGCAATCTGCCAGTGTCTGTAGCAGCCATTAGTCAATCACCCCATGGACTGTTGTTTTTTAGTAGGTTACCCTTATCACCCCACGGATGATCCCTCAGTGGCACTTCCTTGGGCCATACAGCCACAGCAGGGTGGGTGAGATGGAAATTACCTGTCCCTTTCAGTGTGTAGGGGCTGAAACTTGTTACGTCCCCGTACCTAACAGGGGAAGGCTCAGAAGCCGGGATCGTGACCCCTCCATCTCCAAGCCTGGTGAGGCATTAGCTGGGATGGACGGTGGAAGAGTCTCGCACCACGCACCTGCCATTGGGAGTGAGGCATCTCAGGGCTCCAGGCTCCAGCGCGGGGGGTCGACTCTTCCGGAGCGACTCGGTGTCCAGACAAGGTGGCGCCAGAAGTTCCTGCCGGCGCGTCAAGTCACGAGGTTGTGCCGCCTCCATGCCCACTGTGGGCCCAGCTGTGGAATCTCTCTGCCCCGCCCCTCTCACCCCCCCTCCCCCAGGGATAAACCCGAGGATGAGAGAGGCGAGGGTGATGACGATGGGCGCCACCTGGGCGGAGCCGGGCGGCGCAGGTCACGTGGGGGCGCTGTTTGCATCTGGGAGTACTTTTTGCCGTGGCTGCCAGGAGCCTCAGCTGTGTGGCTCATGATCAGGAAGCCCCCTCTGGATATCCCCCTCTTTGCTAGCTACCTTCTGTCACACAGCACAGCCTTGAAGGTCAAGGGGTGCTTTGGATCCCTTCTCTGCAGCCGGGGCGGGGCCTGGCCACGCATGGGCATCCCCAGGAAGAAGGATGTCCCGGGCGCTGTCAGAGGGGTGCGGGCACTCAGAGCTGTACAGACCGGCACCCCCCCCCCCCATACACACACCCAAGGACACAAAACATGTCAGAGATGTGTGTGACTTTTTATTGCAGCTCTGGTTTGAGTCCATCCTTAATTTATGGTCCGATTCTCCTTGGTGGACTGACACACCCAAGATGGAGACCCATCCCCCTCAGGGCTCAGACACTGGCTGTCCCCAGTGGCAGCTCTGGTCTCACACTGTGGGTCCAGCTTCTCTTTCCTGGGCAGCCCGTGCTCTGGGGTCTTTTCAGTTCCATGGCCTGTTTGGTCCAGTGGCCTCATGTCAGTGGGGCTTGGGGACATGGCCGTCCACATAGAAGTTCCTGGTGATCTTGGGAAGAGTAAACTCAACTCCTTCCAGCTCAGGGGTCAGCACAATCTGGCAGCCCAGTCTTGAGTTCTCCTGGAGCAGTGGAGCCATGTCCAACATGTCGTCCTCCCTGGGACAAAGGACAGTGGTCAGGGTTAGGGTAACCTGAGGCAGCTGGAGGTGGATAGAAGAGCCTTGGGCACAGGGAAGCAGATGCCTGCAGTCTAGCTGGGGACTGCCCACTCACCTCTCCTCAGGAGGAGGCAGGAGATCCAAGTGGGCCTCACTCACATACACATGGCAGGTGGAACATGCTAGGGATGCTTCACAGGCCCCTGGGGACAGGAAGGGAAAAGTACAGCCTTACTGAGAAGCAACCTCCACCTCAGCTCCATAGCTCATAACCACCTGTTTCTAACTTGTCTGTACGCTTTTGTTTAAGACAGTTTGAGGTAGCCCAGACTAGTTTTAAATTCACCATGTAGCCAAGGATGTCCTTGAACTGATTCTCCTGCCTCAACCTCCCAAGTGCTAGGATGACAATCTTGAACCATTATGCCTAGTCCCACACCGACTCTCACTACACTAACTTCATTTCCACCTCAGGGTCTTTGCACTCCTGGACCTATGGCCTAGAATGTTCTTTGCTTTGCTTAGCTGCATTCATTCAAGGGTTCGACTCAACCGTTTCCCCAAGTTTCCTATCCACTTGTTTTGTGGCATTTATCACCATGTAACTTTCTAAATTTTCATCCACCCACCCATCCATCCATCCATCCATCCATCCATCCATCCATCCATCCATCCATCCATCCATCTGGAATTTGAGACAGGAGTTTCTTTATCTGTAGCCCTGGCTGTCCTGGAACTCTTAGACCAGGCTGGCCTCAAACTCACAGAGATCCACCTGCCCCTGCCTCTAGAGTGCTGGGATTAATGGTGTGTGCCACCACTGGCTTCACCCTGTAACTTTTTTTTTTTCCTTCTCACTCTGGCCCAAAGATTTATTTATTATATGTAAGTACACTGTAGCTGTCTTCAGACACACCAGAAGAGGGAGTCAGATCTCATTACAGATGGTTATGAGCCACCATAAGGGTGCTGGGATTTGAACTCAGGACCTCTAGAAGAGCAGTGGGTGCTCTTAACCGCTGAGCCATCTCCCCAGCCCTGTAACTTTTAAAAAGGGTATTAGGGATTGCTTCTAGTCTTGAACAAACAAGAGGCCTGCTCTAAGTTACACCCTCAGTCCGTTAGAATCCTTTTCCAAACTCCTTTTGTTATTGTGTGTGCAAGCATGGAGGGCAGAGCACCTTTGTCATCCATGTGGACCTCAGAGGGCAGCATAGAGTCTCAGTCCACCCTGACCCGGGAGGAATTACTGTCTTTATCCACTGAGTCACCTCATCCTCCTCCCAAATTTGTAATTTTTGAGACAGAAGCTCTTGGTAAATTATCCAGGCTTGTCTGAATCTAAAGAGAAATCTACAGCTTTGCTTTTTGAACACTGTTTTAAAGACAGGGTCTCGCCATCCTGTCCTAGAATGCACTCACAGACCAGGATGGCTTTGTACTTATGAGATCTGCCAGCCTCTGCCTGAAAGTGCTGGGACTAAGACGTGCACCACCACGGCCAGTCCTTGGGGGCTTTTTAAACATCTCTGTGTGTGTGTGTGTGAGTCTGTGGAGATGAACATGCCCACCACAGTGCGCACGTGGAGGTTGGAGGACAATGTGAAGTGCTGTTTCTCCTTGGGTGTCAGTTCTGGGATCGACTTCAGGTCACCAGGTCTGGTGGCAACTGCCCCTTAACCAAGGAGCCACCATGCCAGCCCCAACAGGAAGTCTCCACTCTCCTGGTTCAGCTTCCCAAGGTGCTAGGACTACAGGTCTGAGCCACCGTGGCTTGCTTGTTCTCTTTGTTTAAACTAGGTCTATGTTGTCCAGGTTGGTCTTCAGCTCCTGGGCTCAGGTAGGCCTTCTGATGCTCAGCTTCTGAAGTGCCTGGAGCCAAAGGAGAGCCCACTATGGAGCTCATGTACTTTAGGCCAGGTAATCTATAGCCACTTTTTTATCTGGGGCCGGCTGTGGGGTCTGCTCTCCTCTCTACCAATCATTAAATATGTTCATTCTCACAGCAAGCCATTGAGAGTGATGCTAAATCTACCATTTTATTAAGAAGAAACAACAGGCTCAGAGAAGCCGGCTTGGAGCTTACAAAGCTGGTGAGACAGAGACATGGAGTGTTTGCTTCTGAACTGTTACAAACTCTGCACAGTGCCTGCTGGACTTGGGAACAGAAACACACACACACACACACACACACACACACACACACACACACACACACACACACCCCAACCTCTCCAGTGCTTTGTACTGGTTTAGGGTTTGTTTTGAGAAAGAGACTCACTGTGTACACTGTCCTGGAACTTGCTATGTAGACACCAGGCTGGCCTCAAACTCACAGAGATCTACCAGCCTCTCCTCGAAAGTGCCGCACCACTCTCCCAGCACGGTCCCTTCTGACTGGTCTGACAATGAAAACCTAACAGTGTCTGTATTCTTGCACTTATAGTTCCTGTTAGGCTCACAACGGTGTGATATGACAGAGGACCTGTCACTTTGGTATACGCAGTAGATAGTATTCACACAAAGACTCTTGTCATTTGGGGGAGGAGGCAATTTTTTTTCATAATTTGTCATAATTTTTGAGACAGGGACTCTTGTTAAGTTACCCAGGCTGGGTATGAATCTAAACAGGGTCTTGTTATTAGTCGATGGTTGGCCTGGAATGTACTCATTGGGTAAAGAGGTTACCATCAAGCCCAGTAACCTGAGTTCAATCCCTAGGAAAACAATATGGAAGGAGTGAACCAACTCCCTCAAGTCATCCTTTATCTCTACAGAGCCACACACAAGCACACTAAATAAATACAATAAGGAAAACACTCAGCAATACTCACACAAAGGCAGCACTAGAGGACTAAAATGCCCCATGTCTGAGTCAGGTTTTGCCACGTGACTCTTGCTTCTGGATCCTGCTACCGTAACATGGTGCACAGCTCCCTTTTCTGCAAGGTGGAATTACTGCCTCCTCTAGTCCTAAAGCTGCCCCAAGGAACTGGCACTTAGCACACTGATCTCAGACCTGCTTACACGGAGGACCTTGGAAGGCCACAGGTGGTGTGAATGAGGGATGTCGGAGAGCAAACGAAAGCCAAGCTCTATAAGGCCACTAAATGCCCAGACAGACATGGGCACGGAGGCTTAAGCTGTCAAGTCTGAAGAATGAGAAAGAGCCAATCGATTTGGTGGGGAAACACTTCTGACAGAGAACAGGCAGAGAGCTTCTAGGATAGGACTGAGCTTTGATGCCTGAAGAACAGAATAGCAAGAGAGCGGTGAGGGACAGAGCTGCACAGCCCCGGAGAGAGAGACAGAGATCCTGCCTTAATACCGCCTCCCCCCAGAAGGAAGTCAGTGGCTGGACTAGAGAATGGAGGGTCAGCATCAAGAGCCACAAGCTCCAAGACAGCACAGACTCTAGCAGCCTGCGGTAAAAGCTCAGGAAGGGCTGCTCCAAAACCTAGTTCTATTTTAGTGCTATTTTAAAGAAAGATTTGTGTTTATATATGTCTCTGTGTGGGTTGTGCATGCAAGTACCGTGCCCATGGAGGCTAGGTGAGGGAATGTGCCCGACAAGGTTGTGAATTGCCTGGTATAGAGCAGGTGGTAGGAAAAGAACACAGGTCTTCTCACGAGCCATCTGCAGTCCTTTCCAGTTCCATTATTGCCATCTTACTGGCTTCAGTTCAATGGTGGTGAAACAATGGGGACAACTGTATCCTCAGAACTGAGAAAGCTAAGGCAGTACGATCAGCCAGTAGGTTTAAGGGTAAGTCACAGAGACTCTGTCTTAACCTTTTTGGCACCAAAGAGGTAGAGGCAGGGGGATCACTATAGTGGGTCTGAGCCTGGCCTGGTTACGTAGCTGGTTTCAGAACAGCCTGGATAACATGGACTCCATCTCAGTTCTTCCCACCCCACCTATTTGGTGCTATGGCAGCACATGCCTGTAGTCTCAGGACTCAGGAAGTGGAGGCAGTCGGTTCACTGTAATGAGGTGGAAGCTAGCCGGGATTATATACTTAAGTTCCTGGACAGCCTGATTCACAGAGTGAGCCCTGACCCACCCATAAACCACCTAAACAAAAATATTGGATTGTGGTTGTGCACACCACCTTTCAGGAGGTGGAAGCAAGAGGGTCAGAAGTTCAAAGCCACCTTCTGATACATAGTAAGTTTGAGGCCAGCCTGAACTATATGAAACCTTGTCTCAAAATTACAAAAAGGTATAAGAAAGAATGCCAAGGTCTCCCTAGTTTCATATGACCTACCTTCCAGGTCCACCCCGTGGCGCTGGGCCAGGTATAGAACATTGTCCCCGACTCTGCCCCTCACCGGGATCCGCTTGCCAGAGCGGTCCACGAACACCACGTTGACCCTGGGGACAAACAGGTGCTGAGCCGGAGGTCGGCCTGAGGCCGAGTGGCAGGGCGAGGCAGGGCGTGGCATGGCGGGCACTCACACATCCCGGGGCAGCTCCGGGCCATCCGCCTCGTCCTCGCCAGCACGCAGCTCGCCTGTAAACACAGTGTGGGTGAGTGGCTGCGGCCTCGCTGCCCGCCGCGGCCCAGCCCAGCCCTATGTACCTGTAGTCCCGAACGTCCTAGATGTGACTGCCGCGTGCCCGGCCCTGAGTCCCCAAGATCCCCCGGCCGCCCGTAACAGGACCCGGGCGCTCACGCCACGGGCCATGGAGGCGGCCATGACAGGCCACGTGACCGGAAGACCTCGTATGCTCTGCGCGTCCGCAGCGACTGTAAATGCAGCGTTTAGACGCCGTGTGAGGTCAGAGGTGATGTACCAGGATCCAGCTGGACTTCCGGCCTCGACCCGTGGTTGGATGCTTTTTTCCCTTAGGCCTTATTGTATGTGTTCTGCTTATGTGTACGTATAAGCACCAAGTGGGTGCCTGGGGAGGCCAGAAGAGTTAAAGGGTAGTTAGTGTGGGGGCTGGAAACTAAATTCCGTTCTCCACAAGAACGGCAATCGGGACCAACCTCTGAGTCCTTTAATTTTTAGACAGGATCCCTGTCTGGCCTTCAACTCTGAATGCCTTTGTTGGAATTAAGGGTTATGTGCAACCATGCCCAAGATTTAAATTTTGTTTGAGACAGGGTCTCTCTTTATAGACCAGACTGGCCTCCAAGCCCAACTTAAATTTTAGGGATTGTGTGTGAGCACACCTGTGACATGTGTGTAGGTCAGAGGACAATCTGTGGGAGTCAGTTCTCTTCCACCATTTGGGCCAGAGGGATAAAACTCAGGTTGTCGGTATTAGTGTTAAGTGATATTACCAGAATACTGAGCTATTTTGCTGGGCCCATGGTTTATATCAAGAACCAGCCAGCTCTGATGTTTTTTTTAAAACCATTTACTTACAAACTTTAATTCAGCAAAGGTCTGTGCGCAGGAGTGGGTGGGGGCACAGAGGGGAGGGTATACCCCCCCACTGGAGTGGGTTTGGGTCATCAGGTTTGGGGAGGGAGGCTGGTAGTGGCTCAGCTGGCCAGGGGCAGAGTCCCTAGGTCCCCTCAGATGGGCAGAGAGGAGGCCTGCTCCAGTGATTCAGCCTGGGGATGGTGATGATCTGGGTTTGAAGGAACATGGTAGAGGTCCAGTGGCCTGGGTACAATGGTCACCTTTCACAGACAGCAGGGGAGACTGTTGAAGCCAGCAGAAAATACTGGTCTCTGCACCCAGGCTTTGGGCAAAAGGGGTGGTTTGCCAAGACCAAGGCTTTGGCCTTCTGTCCACAGGGCAGACACCCTGGAGAAAGGATGAACCCTAGGCCAGAGCTCTTTGGTCCTGAGCGAGCTTTTGGAGCTCCACATCTGAGAGGCTCTGACCCAGCAGGACCTGTGGCCCAACTTTAAGGCATCAGAAGGCAAGGATCCTGGGGCAGGGGCTGAAGATCCTGGGGCTTAGGTACTGGCCAGAGTAGGTAGGTAGGGGCATGAGACAGCTATACCTGCAGCAGATGACTGGGAAGGGACTAGGGTTAAGCTGTTGGAACCTGCACATGTGGACTAGAGGCCTGGATAGGCCAGACCCTGAAGGAATCAAGTTGGGGCTTTTCTGGAGGGATGGGGGGTGGGGGTGGGGGTGGATGTGGTCATCATCCTGGCTGTTTCAAAAAATAATAAAAATTAGAAAAGGAAATCAAAGTCAGTTGTCTTAGTTTAAAAACAGGGACTGTCTCTGATCCTCACAGGTCAGGGACACCTCCAAAGGCACTCAAAAGACCAGAACACAGGAGTGGCGAGGCAGGAGAGGAGGCCTGAAGAGCCAGACACAGGCCAAGAGCTGGGAGGGAATGAGAGCAGGCCAGGCCCCTCTCTCTTAAGGCTGCAGGGTTTGGCTCCAGGAGCAAGCCCACAGGTAATGGTGTGGCCCCCAGATACCCCACATTCCTTGAGCTCCAGCTGGTTGGTCAGCAAAGTCTTTTTGCAGAGATTTCTCTATTACCCAAAGAAAGGACATAAAAAAAAAAAAAAATAAAAATAAAATCCCACAAAAACACAAATACCAGAAAAAACCCAAAAGCAACTTGGTGCAGGCCCTTGGAGCATCTCTGGTGCCGACCCCCTTAGAAAATCCTCTTCCGCTTCAGGTAGGAGTCCGCGTAGTGGCCTCCGAGGCCTTGGGAGTGCTGGCCCACGTAGCTGCCCTCTGGGCTGGGCTCAGGTGAGGGCAGCAGGTGGGAAAAACTGCGTTTCTGGCCACCCAGTGGGGTCTGGAGACAGACAGCAGGGGAGGCCGGGTCAGTGGCCTCCCTGAGCCAGGGCTGCCCAGCCCTGTGCCTCCCCTCTGCCTGCCCGTACCTTCAGCAGGTGACTATGACCATTGGGCCCAGGGCCCAGGCCCAGGAGTCCTTCACTGGAGCCCATTGGGGAGGAACCAACAGCCTGGGGAATTAAAGAGGTGGGGCAGGTCACCTTGGGGCCATCTAGCCTTGTGCCTACAACTCAGAACTATGAGGCCTGGTGGTAATCCAACTGTTTCTCATCTGTCTTCTGGGGTTAAGACCACCCACACCTTAGGCCAACTTGAGAAGAGGGGAAGCTAAACAGTGGGAACCAGGGGGCCATTGCCACTGTAGCATGAGAAAGATTGAGCCCTGCCACTAATGAAGCTATGGCTGAGACCCCTTGGATGACAAGGCTACGGATACATAGACACACAGAGCCCGGCATCCCAACGGTCCCTAAAGACCAGTCCCCGGTAGCACACTCACCTTGTTCAGGTGGCTCTGCTTGAGGCCAGCCTGTAGGCCACTGGTGAAGTAGGAGGTGGGTGAGCCAGAATAAAAATGAGAGAGGGGTCCCCCACTGCCTCCACCACAGCGAGGTTCATTGAAGCTGCTAGGTGGGGGGGACATCTGCAGAGAAAGGTTCAGCTGAGTGAGGAAAATAATGGCAGGAACTCTTCCCCACCATGACTCCGCTTGTCCACGTTTATCTTCTGGGGACCTCTGGGGCCCACAGCCATTGTAGGCTGGACCACAAGAGGATAAGCTCTGAGTGGCTCAGAGAGACACCATGCTCTGAGCCCAGTGACCTTCACTTCAACAGATGACTGACCACCTGTGTGTGGCCATGGGGTGAGCCCCTGATAAGCTCCCAGGGAACCACTTACTGCCTTATTGAAGGGTGATAAGTAAATGCTTGAGCCTAGAAGTTTGAATGGGACAACATAGCAAGACTGCCTCCAGTTTGTAGAGTTCACTTACAAAGGGAAAGCACTTCTTGTTACACAGCTAGTGCTGACTGCTACACCCACTTTATTACACAGCCAATACTATATGCTGCAGAACACACAGGGTATCTTGGCTCTTACCTTGTGTCGGCTGGGGCCATGAGCCCCTAAGTTTGGTTCCCGAGGGTGGGAGAAGAGCCGTCTAGGTCCCACATCCTAAAGTAAAGGGGTAGACATACGGGGGAAGGGGTTGGTGTTTGCCAACTTTATCCTGGGCTAGTTCTACACCAGTTAACACTAGGGATTCAAGGCCCATACTCAGGCCTGCGGGGCTTCAGTTGGGATGGCGCAGCTGAAGCCAGAGCAGATATGTGCTCTGTCCAATGACAGGTGTGCCTGGACCCCAGGGATGGATGCTGTGAAGTGACTGTATTGTGCTCAAAATGGGAAGAGATGGACAGACAGGATGTTACACCCTTTCTCAAGGGAGAAAGCATGCCTTGGGTCCTAGACAAAGCATCTGCCCAGCTAGGATGCATGAAGCCCTGGTTTCTGTCCCCAGGGCCATATAAACTGGGTGTGATAGAGAAATCCTGAGATCTCAGCACTCAGGTGGTAGAGACAGGATAAGACATCCAGAGTCATTTCTGCTACATAGTGAGTTAGGCCAGCCTGGACTACATGAGTTCTTATCTCAAAAAACTCCAAAACCAAATAAAAAGCCAGCATGGACTAAAGTCTGAAAGAGACAAAGACGGACAGGAGCCTCAAGGAAACAAAGAGTATCAGCCACAGGCTCCTGACTGCCCACTTGACACTAGAGAAAATACCTTTAAAGAAGTCCCTGGACTCTGGAAGGTCTGACTCCTGGGCTGCCCAGGATTTTGGTATACTCCATAGAGAGACATGGGGGCAGAGAGGTTTCCTTAAGTCCAATGAGAAACTCACTATAACATTTTAATGACACTTCTGTGCCTATGTGTACCATGACGCCACAGGTCTAGTGTACCTTAGAGAACAACTTGGGGAAGCAGGTCCCTCAACTGTGTGGGACCAGGAGCAGAGCTTAGGCTTCCAGACATGCAGACAAGCACTGCTGGCAGCTGGGGAGCTCACCAGCACACACCTTTATTTTCATTTTCTTTTGCTTTTGAGGGTGTCATGTAGCCAGGGTCAGTTTTGAACTTCTGATCCTCCTGCTTCTACCTCCCAGTGCTGGCACCACACCTAGCTGACAGTGTGTGCTGTGACTCACCAAAGGTCAGATGTGGTATGTCCCACCTGAGTAGTCAAGGAGGGTCTCCAAGACTTTTGGAACTCAAGCCTGGATGAAGCTCAGTGCTCTTTCATGGCTGTGTGAGACTGTGTGATGAATGTGTGTCCCCGTGTGACTGTGTGTATGGACGGATGTGTGCGTCTGTGTCTGTCCGTGTGTGACTGTATGGATGGATGGATGTGTGTGTCCGTGTGTGACTGTGTGTGTACATGTGTGACTGTGTGTGTGTGTGTGTAGGCCAGAGGATTAATGTTGGGTCTTGTTCCTCAGGAGCTGCCTACATATTTTCTATAGTTTATGGCCAGTGTATTCCTGTGTGTACAGACGTAAGTATGGAAGACAAAGATGACATCCAGGATCTTTCTCCACCTTATCCACTGAGGCACTCAGAGCTTGCCAGTTGCATTAGTCTAGCTCACTGGCTCCCTCCAGAGATGCTGTCTCCACCTCGTACCCCCTGGGATGACAGGACACGTGCCACGACTGCCCAGCTTCACACTGGGCTCTGAGGATGTGATGCTGAGCCACTGATTGTTCCGGCCCTGCCCACCTTTTTCAGGTCAAAGTCTCACTATGCAGCTGTGGTTTGCCTGGAACTTGCTATGTAGTTCCAGACTGGCCTCAAACTACACAGCAATCTTCCTGCCTTGCCATCAAACCCAGTAGAAATAGGACCTCTTCCCTGACCTAGAGTTTACCTGCTAGTCTAGAGTGCCGTCCTGTCTCTGCCATTTCAGACCTGGGGTTACAAGCACTCCAGCCCTCCTGGCTTTATAATGTGTGGATTCTGAGATGAGACTTAGGTCCTCATGCCTGTGACTAAGTGATCTCATCAGATACATTTCACATTTTGGATGTTTGGACCAAGAAAGCTCACACTGCATGGTTTGCAGATGGACCTGTTCTTCAGGTTTAAAGGGCTACCCTTAAGATAGGCAGAATACAGGGCAGCCCAGTACTCACTGTGGGATAATCAAAGCCATAGCTGTCAGGCAGCCCTGGCTCAGGGGGCAGGCGGTTGCTGGCGATGGGGCTGAGCAGGCGGGACTTCATTTGGAAGGCTTTGCTGCCATTGTTGCTACCACTGCCTCCACCAGGAACTGCAGGGCTAGGCAAGGGGGGCTCAGCTGGGCGGCGGCCTCTCCCAGAGCCTCCCCAGCCCCGGGTCTCCTTGCCTGCCAGGTTACTGGATGGAAGCAGGCTGTGTAGATTCAGATAGGGGTTGAGGGGGATGCGGTAGTCCTTTGGGGGCTCCCCCAGCAGTGAGACCTGTAACAGGAGAGTTGGTTTTGCTAGGGACCTGGGCAGAGGAGACCTCAAAGATAGGGGAGGCTGGAAGCAGGGTAGCACCTTACCCCAGGGGGTGTTGGCAGGGGCCCACTGTCCTTCGGGAGGCTTCTATGACTGGAGCCTCGGAGCCCCATAGGGGCTGGGGGTGGAGTGAGCTGGGATGCTGGGGGACCCAGACCCATGGGCTCCCGGTCACCCCCAGAGGGGCCCAGCAATGGTGGTAGTAAGGGTTGTGGCTTCCCTCGGCGGGGCGGCAGTTCCGGGGCCAGGCCCCCCCCTAAAGAGAGAAGGAAGGTGTCAGCTAAGGGCTCAGACCTGAAGGGTCACTCTACCCATGGTCCTGAAACAGGGGCAAGAACCCTGTGCCCTAGAGGCAGTTCGTGACTCGGGGTCTCTTTGAGTGCCAGCATTCGAAGACACTGCCAACTGCCCCACAAGGTGAGCACCAAAGCAACAGACAGAGCAGCCCAGGCAGAATAGGTTACCTGCCCAAGGCCACATGTCAGAATTCACTGGGGCAGGGGAGGGGACAGTATCTCTAAGAGAGGTAGAGTGGCAGGGTCTGACTTTACCTGCAGACAGCTCCCCGAGGAGGGAGTTGGAAGGTTGGGCCCCGGCCTGGAGGGCACCCAAAGGTGAGTCTCCCAGGATCCCAGGCTTCTAGAACAGAGCACAGTCAGCTGGGGGTGGGGACAATATGGTCTGGGAAGCAGACATGGGACACCCAGAGTCCTGGCAGTCACAATGCCCAGTGTCATCAACTCGAAACTTAATCTCAGGCAGACATACACAGGGAGCCCTCCAGCACCTGTGACCCCACCCCCACCCGTCACCTACTCATGTGGCCTATGGGCTCCGGCATGCCTATGCACTGGGCATATACAGGAAATACTGAGCACGTCAGGGCTGTCACTCTACAATTTCCACCACTGTCACACGTACCCAGTGACAGTCCTCAGCACCCAGCCCCCTTGCTCATCAGAGAACAGTGCTGACCAAGGGTGACTACACCCCAGCTGGGTAAGGTTGGGTTCTTAGTCATATCCACTTCAGGCATAGATCTGCATGCCCTGGTCACCAGGCCCAGGCATCACTCCAGAGCAGAGGGAAATGGAACTTCTGACATAAGGGGTGGGCCAGAAAAGGAGCACGGTGGGGCTGCCCCCAATATGAGGCTGTTACCTTCTGGCTCTGGCTTTGCAGAGCTAGCTGCAGCAGTGCAGTGGACAGGGCAGGCCCGCTGAGCAGCGGCATGGCAGGGGGTGCACCCAGGAGGCCTGGAATGAACCATGGATGCTCTGTGATAGATAACCCAGCACCCAGCACATCTGCAAGTTCTCAGCATGACAGATGGTCCTGAAGGGCCCAGGCGGGAAGGGTGGGTCCTGCAGGTTGGAAGCTCTGCTCCCTTTTGGGACCTTCATGCTCATGCCACAGCCACCAACATGGGAGGAGTGCCCTGTGCATGACACCCCTGCCGTCGTGCATGCCCTGTCTTACCCTGCTTGCCACTGGTACCTCCATGCAGCAGAGGGTTCAGGAGCAGCTGGAGGGAGGCAGATGGGCCCAGGTTGTTCAACAGCTGCAGGATATTTGGCTCAGGCAGGAGTCCCTTGCCTCGATTGAGAGCCTGAGGAAGAGGCCCAAGGGTGCTCAGAACAAAGGCCACCAAGGGGAAACATTGGTGTTCAAGGGGTGCCCTACTCACCGTGGCCTGGGCAGCAATGAGTGCTGCCAGCATGCTGCGGCCAGGGGGACCTGGGGCACAGAAAGACACACGTAGGTGGCTGCCACCCAGGGCCAGGCCATCTGCCCGCTCTTGTGCCGCCTCCGCCATCTCTGCTGTCTCGTACTCCAGCACTGCGAAGCCCTTCAGCTGCCCATCCTGGCCGCACGCCAGCTGTGGGAGAGTTGCTTATGAGCACCAGTAAGTGACCACAGAGACCGGACACTGACCCCAAGCACTGATAGTGAACCATTGGAGAGGGTGACTCCTTGCCGCTCACTGTCCCCAACCTTGTGCCCATTAACTGGTCACTAAATCTGTGCAATGACTAAAGGAGGCCCTAGGTCAGTTTGCACAAGGCCACATGGCAAGCCTTTCTCAGAGGGCTGAGAAAGGACAAGTCTCACTTGTAGCTATTATATTATTATTTGTGCTAACACACTGGGAACAAACTCTTGACAGGGACTACCAGGAACATCAGGAGGTAAGAGATGGCTGTAGAGTCTGCCCTGAACACATGTCTTGGGCCACAGATACTGTGGCAAGGGGCTGGCTTGGGAGGGTGCACCCAGACCTGCCACGTAGCCAGGAACCACAGGCTGGCTATTCAAGGCTGCTATTACTACACGAATGTGGAAGTCATGGTGCCAGTGTAGAGAGACACTAAAGTCACAGTCAGAGCTATGCTACATCGCCAGCCTCCTCCACCGCAGCCCAGTGGTTTGTTGAGTCCATACCCTAGGAGTTCAGACCAGGCATGTTCCAGGGATGGAATTGAATCGAAGTTAGATTAGTCCAATGCTACCCATACTGTATTTAAATTCTTTTATTAAGACAGGATCTCACGAGCTGGGCAGTGGTGGCGCACGCCTTTAATCCCAGCACTTGGGAGGCAGTGGCAGGTGGATTTCTGAGTTCGAGGTCAGCCTGGTCTACAGAGTGAGTTCCAGGACAGTCAGGGCTACACAGAGAAACCCTGTCTTGAAAAAACAAAAACAAAAACAAAACAAAACAAAAAAACCCCCCCCAAAAAAGACAGGATCTCACTGTGTTGCCCTGGCTAACCTAGAACTCATAGACCAGCAGGGCCTTGAACTCAAAGAAATCCGTCAGCCCCTGCCTTCTGGGTGCTGTATTAAAGGCATATGCCATCACACCCAGGCCTCAAAGAAAAAAACTGGTATATCTGATAGTGTGTGCTCTCTGTTCAGACTCCATTTGAGGCAGGCTCTCTCCCTAGTCTTGGGACTCACAGTTTTCTGGACAAGGCTGGAAATCAGCAAGGGATCTTCCTTCAGTGCTGGGTTTATATAGTTATATATATATATATATAATATTGAAAGACACTGTCTCTAAAGAAAGAGGAAGGATGGATGGAAGGGAGGAGGAAAAGCTAGAGAGATATTGGCACACCCCTGTAACCACAGCACTCAGGAGGTAGAGGCTAGAGGGTCAGGAGTTCTAAGCTGGCCTGGACTACACAGCAAATCTTAGCTACATCAAGGTAACTTGTCTCCAAAGAAGTAAGATATCAGCTCTTGCCCTGTCAAAAAGAATATGGCCTCAGTGAAATGTCCAGGAAGGCTGGAGATAACTCAGCAGGTAAGTGCCAACCCGGCTCTGCCAGAGGACCCAAGTTTTGTTCCCAGCACCCAAGGAGAACCCAGGCATAGAATCAGCCACCATAAACATCTGGCTTGTCCCCTAAGCTGCACTCTAGGCCCAGGAAGGCAGTGGCTAAGTATGTTTCCATAGCAACTCCCCTGCATAAGAGCCCAGGCAAGTGGAGCCCTCAATCTAGTTTTCTTACTTTATTAATGACATGGATCACTATGTAGCACAAGCTGAGCTGGAACTCAGGGAACTTTCTGCCTCTACTTCTGCAGTGCTAGGATTGAAAGGAACACATCTCAGTCAGGCACAGTGACACACATGAAGTGGATTTGGCCAAATGCTGCTTGTGTGTTTTTTAAAAAAGACTTACTTATTTTTTATTTATATGAGTACACTGTAGCTGTCTTCAGATACACCAGAAGAGGGCATCGGTTCCCATTACAGATGGTTGTGAGCCACCATGTGGTTGCTGGGAACTGAACTCAGGACCTTTGGAAGAGCAGTCAGTGCTCTTAACCCCTGAGCCATCTCTCCAGCCTGCTGCTTGTGTTATGTTAATTTTAGTCCCCAAAACTGCTTACATGAGTGACTACACATAAGACATTGAGGGACCCTGCCTCCATTTGGTTCCATTGGTAAATAAAGATGCCAGCAGCCAATGGCTGGACAGGACAAACAGAGGTGGGACTTTTAGGATTCCTGGGCTTGGGAGAGGTGGGAAGAAAGGAAGAGGCAGTATCACCATGCATGAGAGGGGCATAGGACAACCAGCCATTTAAGAATTTGGTAAGTGGTCCTAATGGCCACTTCCCTGATTGGGTCTGGGGTAGCAGAGATGAAATATAGATTTTAAAGGATGTTAACTCCAGGAATACCAGAGGAGAGTGTGTGCTAGCCACAGGAAGGACTAGAAGGTCCAGCCTTTGAGATAGTCAAGGCATATCAAAATTAACTCCACATGCATGCATGCGTGTGACTTTCATTTGTGAATCCAGAGGGCTCTGGCGGGTGGCTAAAAGAGCAACAACCTGCTGGGAGCCCAAGCAGCAAACTAATTCACAGCTACAGATGGCGCCCAATGTGGGGCAAGAACTCACTATTAAAAATTATTTAACAATTCTTGGATAGAATACACACACACAAATAATATAAGTCTAGGAGGAGGGGAGAACTGGTTTCTCAGTGAGCCAAGCCAAATCACATGGTTCCCACACAACCCGCAAAACTACCCCAGGCCCTTTTAAAAGGATTCTAGAGATGCTGGGAGATAGGCCGGCTGCTCCCAGGCAGAGAGTCAGACAGTAGACGAAGCCTACTTCCCACAAGCAAATAATCAAAGGATAGGGATAAATAAAATTTAATTGTTTTTAAAGACAGAAGGGAGTATCATGGTAATTGTTTCAATGTTCTTAAACATACATAAAATAAAGAAATCCAAGCCTTTGATCTCAAATGTAGAAAATAAAGGCAAGAAGGGAGAATTTAGGGAGATTAAAAAAACAAACAAACGTAAAAGTCTTGCCAGGGCAAATACTCGGGATCTTTGAACATGATCTACGGGATCTTCTAGGTTGCTTTGCCTGGTATGACAAACCTAGAGTGGAGAAACAGGCCTATTCAAAAGTAGAAGGCAATTTATTTAAAGTTAAATACACAGATAAATAAATACTTCTAGGCTTTTGATCTTAAATTATATGTCATAAACAGGAGATAGGCAGCCTAACCTATCTCAGACAGTAGAAACTTAGGCCTTCATAATTATATAAAAAGAAAGGGGACATAAATACCCACAGAGATATTAATCTCCATAGAAGGGAGGGTTTACATATGCATAGATGTATAAAGAATTGAGGTGGGGCTGGAGAGATGGCTCAGAGGTTAAGAGCACCGACTGCTCTTCCAGAGGTCCTGAGCTCAATTCCCAGCAACCACATGGTGGCTCACAACCATCTGTAATGGGATCTGATGCCCTCTTCTGGTGTGTCTGAAGAGAGCTACAGTATACTCATATAAATGAATTAAAAAATTAAAAAAAAAAAAAAGAATTGAGGCTTTTGATCTTTAAAAACCAGGTCAACAAGCAGGAGGTAGGGACCCTAACCTATCTCAGACAATAGCCCTACACACACACACACACACACACACACACACACACACACACACTCTCTCTCTCTCTCTCTCTCTCTCTCTCTCTCTCTCTCTCTCTCTCTCTCTCTCTCTCCTTTAATTCCAGCATCCAGGAGGCAGAGTCATGTTAGTTCAGGGTCAGCCTGGTCTACAGTGTGTGTTCCTGGACAGTCAGGGCTATATAGATCAGTCAGGGCTATATAGATAAACACTGACTTTAAAACAAAAACAAAAACAGACCAAAAATACAATAAGAAAAGGCATGTATATGCCCCATGCTTTATTACTTGAAAAAAAAAATTGCATTTTATTTATTTCATGTGAGTTCATGTGTCATGGGCAACTTGAGAGTTGGTTCTCTCTTTCTACCATGTAGGGCCCAGGAATCAAACTTGTGTCATTAGGCTTGACCTTATCAACTGAGCTAAGATGAGCCAGGGCCTTGTACATGCTAGGCAGGTGTTCCACAGCTTAGGCACACTCCCAGTCCCTCACTGGCAGATTCTATGAAGGTGCTCTATCATGAACCACATACTGTGACCATCTCATAAACCCACAGAGACAGATGCAAACGGGTCACAATGTGATTGGGACCACATGAACTCTGAACTGAGAGCTGGAGACCCAAACTTTGATCGGTCTGATTCCCAAGCCCATGTTCTATTCAGAGCACCAGAACACAACTGTGTCCTGCAGAGGTGGACTCAAAAATACTCAGTAAGCATCTAATGAGGGGATGGGACATAGCTCTGTGGTAAAGCACTCACTGGGCAAGGCCTTTTCCATTCCCAGCGTTAGCAAAATAAATAAACACATGGAAACATAAGAATGAAGGAGCAAGTTTTTATAATAATCATTCATAAGGCAGCAAGATGGCTCAGTAGGAAAGACACTTACTGTTAAGCCTCACACACTCAATTTCATCTCCAGTACCCACATGGTTATAGGAGAAATGACTCCTGAAAATTGTCCTCTGAACACCATACGCATACCGTTGTGTGAACACTTGTATGCACATACATACAGAAGCATAAGATAAATAAGTGTACAAAAGTTATTTTTTTAAGACATTTTAATACTTAGACTATGTAGACTAAGTACTGTGGTGCATGTCTTTCATCCCAGCACTCAAAAGGTAAAGGCAGGCAGATCTCTAGTCCCAGGCTAGCCATGGTTACACAGGAGCCCTTGTCTAGAGAAGAGGCAGAGGACAGGAGACGGGAGTAAGGTGCACAGGGTTTGCCCACGACACCATGGAGGGCTGAAACCCGGCCAGGCCCAGCCGTCTGTCGTCATGACTCTAGACTCTTCCGTGCCTCACTTAGCCACAGATGCTCAAGACACTGTGATGGGGCTGGGGCTGGGGCTGAGCAGGCGGAGCTCTATGTCTAGAATGCAGGAAGCCTAGGGAATGCCAACCCCCACACCACATAAACTTAGCATGGCAAAGCATGACCCAGTATTTGAGAAGTAGAGCCCATAGGATTCAAGCTCATCCTCAGCTGCACACAAAGTTCAGGATCAGTATGGGCTATCTCAAAAACAGAATAACAAACATGAGTCAGGCGGAGTGCCACCTACAAGTAACCCTGACAACCATGAGGCTTAGGCAAGAGGAATGTGTTTCTAGGCTAGCCTGAACTACATGGTGTAAGTAATGAGTCTGTGAGTGATAAGAGTGTGAGCAGGACTCCCACCCTATCTATAACAGATGAGCCAAGGAGGATTTGCACTCTGGCCTTAGGCACATTTCCACATCGAGGCTCTTAACCACCACATCCCAGAGCCTCTTCCAAGAGCCCCATTCAAAGCTATATGACAGCTGCTTCACCAAAGGACCCAAGACCTACCTGACAGAAGGTGGGGGTATAGACTGCTGACAGAGCCCGGCGCAGGGCATCCACGTCGCTGAAGCCAGGTGGCAGGCGGTCCACACAGAGGCACCGAGAGTGCAACAATGCAGGGGTCAGCTGTCCAGCATCTGTCCAGTGCACGTACAGTGTGCGTGGGCCCAGTGGCTTGCCCAGCAAGTCAGACTTGGCCCTGGCAGCCGAGTCTTTCTTCATGTATTCTGCAAAGCCATAGCCTTTAGAGTGGCCAGTGCGCTCACTGTACACTAGGAAGCAGCGCTCCAGGCTGCCAAAGGGCCGCACCAGCTCTTCAAATTGTGCCTGTGTCAGACTAGGTGGCAGGTTGGCCACACACAGCAGAGCATCAGTAGGCTGCAACTGAACCGACAGCTCCCGCTCTCGAAGGTGGCTCTGGTGAAAGGTGTTGATGGCAGCTTCAGCCTGCTCCCCATTCAGCAGGGTCACAAAAGCTGCAGGGTACGAGAGAACCTGGGGTCAGAGTGACCTTCCGTCTCTCTACCCTGGGCCCTCTAAACAAGGGGTGAGCAGAATATCAACTACTACTAGCAAGCACAATCCAGTCAGCTGGAGCCTTGGAGTCAGAGATGTCCCCTTCTGACATCTCTCCACACCACATATGTGCCTGGTGCCTGTGGAGACCAGAAGATGGTTTTAGATCCCCTGGAACTGGACTTATAGATGGTTATGAACCATGGTGTGGGTGCTGGGCATCGAACCTGGTCCTCTGGAAGATCAATCAGTGCTCTCAATCACTGAACCATCACTCAAGCTCCAACCCCAAACTCTTATTTTTTAAAAGATTTATTTATGTATTTCATGTATATGGGTACTTTATCTGCATGTATATCTGTGCACGAGACAACAACAGACAGGCATGAGCTGCCATGTGGGTACTGAGAATTCAACTCAGGACTGTTGGAAGAACAGTGAGTGCTCTTAACCATCTCTTCAGCCCCCAAACCCCAAACTCTTAATGGGTCTGGCTTCTTAACTGTCAAATGGGAATAGGTCAGCCTTCACACCCACAACAACATTTTTGGTAGAAAATCAACATGCCCAGATCAGCACCCAAGAGCCAGGCTATGACTGCGATCCCAACACTTAAAAGACTGGGGCAGGAGGCCAGAGTTCAAAGTCAGCCTGGGCTATCTAATCAGATTATGTCTAGAAACCCAAGGGCTAGGGGTGGGAACAGCTCAGTTGGTAGAGTGTTTGACTGGCATGCATGAGGCCTTGGGTTCTATCTATAGATAGACCAGGCATGGTAGCACACGCCTGTCACTTCAGCACAAGACTAATACAGGAGTATCAGAAATTCAAGGCCATCTTTGGGTACAAAGTGATTTACACTGTCTCAAAAAACACAAACCGAGGCCTGAGAATGGAGCTAAGTGTTCATCTTTAGCATCACAAAATTAAAAACCAAAGGAAGATCAGGACTAAGGACGCACTTAGGCAGTAGAGCACTTTCCTAGCGCATGAGGCCCTAAATTCAATCTCCAGTATCATACACACAGAGAGAGCTGTCACAAAACCAAGTGAGAAGTTACAAACACAAAAGGGTAGAGATGGTTCAGCCACCAAACCTGATAACCTGAATTCAATCTCCAGGGACTTGGTGGGAAGTGAGAAACGACTCCTGCACATTACCCTCGGGCACACACTCGGTGCACATGCACAATAAAGAAACACAACAAAACACTCAGGCAGTTGTCTCCAGGGCCATGTTCTGCCCCTCTAGCATCCTCACTCGTCTTACAGCCACAGGAAACCTTGTTCAGAGAAGGGCCTCAGGCGGCCCAGCTCCCCTCACAGCACTCAGTACTGCTTTCTGGTCCTGCCAGGCACATCCTACCTGAGCTCTGGCCACTTACCTCACTGCCCTACCCAATCCAAGCCAGTTCCTGTCTTAGATCCTGGCTCTGTACCCCACAGTGCCCCTATTGCTTTTGATCTCATGTACCTCAGACTGCCCTCAAATGCATTATGTAGCCAAGGTTAGTCTGATCTTCTGATGCTCTACCTCCAAAGTCAGAGTACAACTTTCAAAAAACTTTACCTACGGAGCCATCTCACTGCTCCTAGGATGATATTTGCTCGCTCGCTTTCTATCTTTCTTCTTTTTTTGTTGTTAGTTTTGTTTGTTTGATTGGTTTTGTTTTTGTTTTTTTGAGACAGGGTTTCTCTGTGGAGCCCTGGCTGACCTAGACTAGACTTATAGACTAGACTGGCCTTGAATTCAGAAATCCAGCTGTCTCTGCCTCCCAAGTGCTGAGATTAAAGTTGTGTGCCACCATACCCTGCCATGTTACTTTCTAGAAGGGACTTAGACATCCTTGGATTTTGGTATGCTCCAAGCCCTGTGGAGGGATGACTGCACTGGGTGCTCAGTTGCAACTATCTGCCTTGCTGATACCTAGGACTCTAATCTTTTTCTTGCATGTGATCGGGTATGGTAAACAGGTGTACATGTATGTTTACGTGTGAGTGTGCGCACAGGTGCAGGTAGAGGTAGTCTCTTATTTAATGCCAGGGCTTGCTAATTTGGCTAAGCTAGCTATCCAGCTTGTTCAGGAGACTGTCTCCACCTCCCACCCACTTTTATTACACGTGGGCCATCAGGTTCAGGAAGCTGCTAGGGTCCCACCTGCAGTGCTCATGCTTCTCGTCTCCCCAGCCTTCGGCAGCTGTGCTCTAAGCTGTCAGCCAGGCACTCTGTCTTCACCCACGATTGTTACTCCTGCACAGAGTAAGTGCAGACCAATATTCCAACCTGTGGTCCATGTGCATCCAGTGGCCAGGATCTTAACCACTGCCTAGCCTGTCAGGTAGGTCTTAAAAGGGACACATTCTTCTCCACACTGAACTGTCAGAAGGTTCTAGACAGTCTAAATACCAGGCACAATACTGGAAAGCATAGACATTCACTGATGGCCTCACACAGAAAGCCAACGCTGCCAAGTCTTATGCCAAGGGCATAGGGCTCACCATTCCATACAGGGGCAGAGTGCCAGCCTCAGCCTATAATGACAGAATAGGGTGCCCAGTGGGCCTGGGTTAGAAAGGGACAGGTAAGAGCAGTGGGGGAGCTGAGCACCGTGATACATGTCTTGTAAGTCAAGCACTTTGGAAGTGGAGGCAGGAGGATATCTTGATGTTCAAGGCCATCCTCACTTATACAATAAATTTAACTCTAATCTGGGTTATATGAGACCTGATTTAAATAAAACCTAAAGTCCAAAACCAAAAATGGGGCTGGAGAGATGGCTCAGCACTTAAGAGTACTTGCTGCTTTTGCATGGATGGGGTTTGGTTCCCAGTACCCACATGGCAGCTTACAACCCTCTTTAACTCTGGTTCCATGAAATCCGGTGCCCTCTGCCGGCTTCCGTGGGCACCAAACATGCAAATGGTGCTCAGGCAAAACACCCATACACATCAAGTAAAGATAACTAAAACTTTTTAAAAAAGAAAATAAAGGAGTGGTACAAGCTTTAGGATTGTCGGGCTGCGTCATGAACAAGCCCACACCTCAGAGAAGTGGAAGGGAGGAAAGGAAAGGGAGTTGCCGCCATACCTAAGGCCCCAGCTCACACGGATGTGCGTGCTCTCATATGCACCTGTCCACACAGCCCTCGTAGTCTGAGGTGAGAGAACTGCCCAGAATACACAGCAAGTCAGAAACGTGAGAGACCCTGCCTCAGCCAGGGGGACCTGGCTTTAGAACGCTGTCCTCTAACTTCCACACTGGTTCCTATGCTCAGGCTCACACACACAATAGACAGACTGACAAGGGAGGGCGGTGCCCGCCTTTAACCCCAGCAAAGGCTGGAAAGGGGATCTCAGGAACTCAAGGCCAACCTGGGTTTCATGTGAGTCCCTGCCTCGAAAAAAATTAAGACATGGACAGACAGGAAAAGGATCTGTTTCTTCTGAGATAATATGGGACCCACAATTCAGAACAGATGCTGAGCCAGGTACTGTCACCACTGGGGACTGTCATAATTGCCCTGTCCACCCATGGCCACAAACCTGTCCCTTTGTATTTGTCCACGAAACAGTACTTGAGTTCGTAGTCGCTCAGGAGGTCATGTACTTCCTGCAGAGACACAATCAAAAGCCAGGGAGTCACTGGGTAAGCCTGCCTACAGGTGGACCCTCCACACAAGTAGATAAATGAATGGCTCAGTGTTTCCATAACAGCTATCTTCTACCCTCTACCACCTATCTTGTGCAGGGCAAGACTGTGGATTACACGCTAGGAGCACCAACAACTCAAAGTGCATGCCTTCAAGGAGGCTGCCCAACTTGTCTGATTTCCCCCATGCAAGGTTGAAACACGTTCACAGGTAATTACTAAGCCATTTTCTCCAAAAGGAAACAATGAGGCTGTAAGAAGTGAACCACACAAACTGTCATGACAACAAGGGGCATGCTATCCAGGGCACCTGACCAGGGACTCCACTCACTTAATTGATCTTATACTGTGTGGTTGCACAGCCACCCAAACTCCCTCTTGTTGACACGGCTGCTATTTTAAATTTGAATGCTGGCTTCTAGGGCAAGTTGCCTGGCTTTTTCTTGCACCAAATGACCTGTGTATGAGCCCAAGGAGATAGGGCAGGCAATTCCAGATATGCACGAGATCATACACACAGGAGTCTACTCCAGGTCTGTTCCCTTATTATGCTCCCCAACACCTCTGGAGCTTCACTAGCCATGTGCCTACAGAGTGGTGAGTACTAGTGTGAGCCAGTGAGCAGAGATTCTTAGCAGCAATCAGAAAGGGCCTATCCAACCACCACCAGGCAGGGCAAGATAGATACCACTTTCTTGGGTCCAAAGAGCATTGCACACCCTGCTCAGTGTAGGCTCCCAATAGAAGGGCACTCCTGGCAGACAAGATTAGCTATAGGGAAGTGTCACAGAATACACATCCCAACCCCCAGCATGTTCACGTCGAAGGGAGACTTCATTTTCCCAAATCAATTCTAGTAGGCATTTGAGGGATGCAGCTCCAACTTCCGGGTCTGCTTCTAAAAGGTGTGGATGTATGCTTGATAAGAAAGGCCATGCACTTAATTCTGAAACTTCCAGATTTGAGCTCCCACCACCCTAAGGCGGAGGACGGAAAGCATCCTCTGAATATGCCTGGGTCAGTTGAAATCTATTTCAATCAATCTACTCACAGTCCCCCGCACATATTTCAACCGGGCCACAGCTCCCTGCCCCTTCCAACTACCTGCACCCTTCAACCACTTGGCCTCTCCCAAGTCGATGGTCGCCCCTAGCAACGTCGGCCCGCACTTCAAAGTGGGTTTTTTCCTCTTTCTGACTATGCCCTTTCCACTAGTTCTTAATGTCTCATGACCCTGGGAGAGGATACAACACTGGGAAGAGCCCCCACGCACAGCAGCGTTGGTACCGCCCGGTTTCCACCCCCCGCGCACGCGCACCGTGGTATTTCCCGCCACGCTCTCACCCCCACCCCCCATACCTGGTTGGTCACGTCCCCCGGGAGGCCTCGGATCAGTATCTTGCGGCGGTTACGGAACTGGCGCTCAGTGTGTTCCAGGCGTTTCCGGATCTCTTCCGGATCGAGCGGCGGCAACTCTTGTTCGGGCGCCCGGCGATCGACGGTCTCGGGAGTTTCCGCTTCGGCCTCCGCCTCCGGGCTGAGCGGTGGCCGGTGAGTAACGGACACGTCGGCCGCCATCTTGGGAAACCCGGCGCCTTCTGGGACCAGCGAGCTCAGGGCGGAGCGACATAGAGCGGCAAGGAGGGCGCGCGTAGTGATTGGTTGGTAGAAGCCCCGCCTCTCTCCCGACCCCCTTCAGCCTATTGGCTGGAACCAGCGCCGCGAGCGTTGTCCCCTTCCCCTGACTCTGGGCCATTGAGTAAAAGGGGGAGCTGCAGCAAGGAACCGCCTTGCAAGATAGGAATGAGACTAGGCATTCTATCCCTACCACCACCTAAAGTGCTGGTCAGGTGCACACACCTGTAATCTAAGCCCTTGGGAAGTGAAGGCAGATCTTTTTTTTTTTTTTTGGTTTTTCGAGACAGGGTTTCTCTGTGTAGCCCTGGCTGTCCTGGAACTCACTCTGTAGACCAGGCTGGCCTCGAACTCAGAAATCCACCTGCCTCTGCCTCCCAAGTGCTGGGATTTAAAGGCGTGCGCCACCACCGCCCCGCCCTAAGGCAGATCTTATGATGTCATCCTCAGCTACAGCGTAAATCAAATTCATAGGGATCATGTCTCAAAAGGGAAAATAAAACGACAGACAAAAATTAGGTGTGCTGATGTACGAATGCAATTCCAGCACTTGAGAAGTGGAAGCTGCAGGATCAGAAGTTCAAAGTCATGCCTTACTTCATATCTCAAGTTTGAGATAAACCTGATTCAAAAAGGAAAAAACAAAAAATGAACAACCAAAACAAAACAAAACAAAACAACCTGTCATTATTTCCAGTACTCTGAAAGCCTAGGCAGCCTGTTTTCAAAAATCAAAAAAAGACTGACTGCTAAGTATGGCAATCCCCGAGTTTCATTCTAGTAGGGATACTAGAGATAAACAGCCCAGGAAGCAAAATAGATAGACAGATAGGCAGATAGATAGATAGATAGATGTGTTTGTTCTGGGTTTTTTTGTTGTTGTTTTGTTTTTCAAGACAGGGTTTCTCTGTGGCTGACCTGGAACTTACTCTGTAGACCAGGCTGGCCTTGAACTCACAGAAATCCACCTGCCTCCGCCTCCAGAGTGCTGGGATTAAAGGTGTGCACTATCCTGGTGGAATTTGAAGGTTTTATTGATCTGGAACTTGATACAGCCCAATCCCCACCCCCCCTCAATCTGTACCTTGATCTTCCCCTATCTCAGGACAACTTTCTGTGGACTGTAACTTTGGACTACAGTGGGCTGAGAGAGACAGAGGTACTTCTGTATCTCAAATGGTAGCTGCCACTCTGGTTCTGCACCTTGAAGTCACCATCCCTAGGGGCATGGACAGCCCTATGATGATGCTGGCCATCCTGGCCTTGGTTGGCACAGAGAAACCCAAGTGCATATGTGTGCCCTGGGCTCCTGCTGAACTTGCCCCTGTGGACCTTGCATGTTCCTCTGTTACCTTGTATGTCGGTCACTGTGAGCAAGGTGTTCCTGTGCCTTGCCTGGGGCTGGTGTCCTGAGAGGCAGTGATAGGCAGGGGCCAATATGGTTTAGGTTGACAGGTAATGAGGTACCTCAGGCCTGGTGCCCTCATGCGAGAGCTTCAGAACTCATTGCCCTGGGCCTGGCCCTGCAAGATGTGCCGGAAAACCCTCAAGGTGCAAGTGGCAGGCCCTGCCCCCTGGCCACTCTAAAGGTGGGGCCTAACCCCTGATATCTGAATGGCCAGGTCCTTTTCCCAGACAGCCAAGCCCTGGCCTTCAGAGGAAAAAAAAAAGCCCAAGATTAGGCCATAGACTACCACCAATCCCTGAGCTTGCCCTAAGATCAGGCCACAAAATCCCACTAAATCCCAGGACATCCTGGAAAGCCCCCTTTATATAAAGCCTGTCTCCTGCTCAGCTCTTTGCTGCTTCTGTCCTGAGCAGAGGCAGCCACCCTCTTGTATTTTTCCAATTAGTCTTTTGTATGAGGTTTGTTGTATGGTGTGACTTTGTGGTATTCCTTGGCTTCTGACGGCCAAGATGCCTTTCCCTGCAGAGTTGTAACACTTAGAGTGGGACTCCTATCTTTTTTTGTTGTTGTTGTTTGTTTGTTTGTTTTTCAAGACAGAGTTTCTCTGGGTAGCCCTGGCTGTCCTGGAACTCACTCTGTAGACTAGGCTGGCCTCGAACTAAGAAATCCGCCCGCCTCTGCCTCCCAAGTGCTGGGATTAAAGGCGTGCGCCACCACTGCCCGGCTGGGACTCCTATCTTTGCAACACAAAGTGCTGGGGATGTTTGGCATGACCAGTCTTGGAGCAATCTATAAACCCACCATGAGAGCAGACACTCCAGCCAGGACAGAGGGATGAGATCTTAAAAGGTCTGCATGACTCAACAGGACATGCAGGTGACAGTGGTGCTCTTGTGTGAAGTCATCCATCCACCTCCAGAGTGGCACTGCAGGACGTGCCCATTGTCCCTCTTGGTGTTCCGGGACTGAAGATGGGCCAGCTTCCAAGGAGAAGGGGCAGGACCACTTTCCAGCATGACCAAGACTTAGAGCCCACATGTGCAAGTCACATGGACCACGGACAGCTCTGTTATGTGGACCTGCTCAGTCTTAGAATAGGCCCTGGGAAACCTACTGACACCATGACCTTCCCGTGGCTCATGCCACACTTCATTTTGGCCTGGCCCTCCTACCAAGGGTGGGCCCCACCTGTGTGGCTTCTGAAACCCTGTGTCTTTCTTACTGTCGGGTTCTCCCAGGCCTCCACACTTGTGCATCTGAGGCTCAGGTTATTTGGTATCTTCCTAGCTCTGTCTGACTGTGGCAGTGGCTTTGGCCTGAGCTCCCCATGGCTTTAGGCTATAGTGTTGAACATCTTGTCCCCAGCGTCATTTGGAGCTGCTTCAGAAGCCAGGAACAGACCATCCAGGAAGCAGTCTTACAGGCCTCCCTGTCCCTACCCCCAAGATAGTGTGTGTGGGTGTGTGTCAGGAGATGTGGAGGACTCACTAGCAGGACTAAGGGTAAGAGTTCACAGAAGCAGAGGAGCCCTCCCCAGGGCCCTCCTCCCTAACTAGGCCCCTCCTCTGGACAGGTTCTTTTGTCCTGCATCTCACACATTCATACCACATCTGCAGGGCCTTGACAAGGGCCTTCCCACAAGTCTACCCCAGTCCCACTGCCATGCTCATTCTGCACTTGCGTCTAGAGCCCCCCTGCCCAGTGAGATGCATATACTTCCCAAAGGCCCTTGAGGTCTTGGCGAGCCACTGTCCTGGCTCAGCTCAAACCCACCATCTACAAGCAAGCCCCTTCCTTTACCAGAGTCTCCAGGATGTCTTGGGGCTGAGGTATTCTGGTACAGCCCCACCTGTGTGGTTGGAGGTTCAGTTCTGCATGGCAAGAGAAATTGGCCCCATGGTTATTTCTCTTCATAAACTCTATAGCTATGACCTCTATAAAGTCCCTGGAGTCATCTTCTATGAAGTGTCAGGCCAATCCTTCTTCTCGAGGGAGTAGGACCATGGTGAGGTGGTCCCAAAGCTCCCACCCCACGACCTGGTAATGCAGTTTAAGGTTCCTGCCCAGGGCTGCCAGGGGAATGGAGTAGAGCAGCTCAATATCCGCAAGGAACCCTGCAGAAAAGGGTGAACACGAAGTCCAGAGACTCTACCACAAGAACTGGGAGGAGACAGGGTGTACCAGTTGCAGAACTATGAATTGGGTCTTTTTTCAACATGGTATCACAGGCATACCTCCAAGCCATGGCCTAGCCTCTCACTGGGAGAGTCTAGGCAGGGACTGAGCCTAGTTCCCAGCTCCTCTCTCATCGGGGATTCTAGGCAGAGACTCCTGCTGCTCAGCTGTATCCTCAGCCCCTTTCCATTCCAGGAAACACTCAGAGGACAAAGGAGAATTTTTTTTTTTTGTTCCTGCACCAAGCACTAAGATAAAAGATACTCAGTTCTCAAGGACATCACAGTGGAGGAGAGAGGACCGTTCATAGGATTAGCATCCATTTCTATAAGAAACAAAAGGGCTGGGCAGGGGCGGCGCACGCCTTTAATCCCAGCACTCTGGAGGTAGAGACAGGCAGATTTATGAGGCCAGCTTAGTCTACAGAGTGAGTTCCAGGACAGCCAGGGCTATATAGAGAAACCCTGTCTCGAAAAACCAAAAAGAAAAAAGAAAAAAAGAAGAAAGAAAGAAAAGAAAAGAAAAAGAAAAAAAGAAAAGAAAAGCATCTCAGAGTGGTCACCGCGCTCAGAGCAGAGCAAACAGTGTTTGCTGCTCTTTTCTCTTTTCTCTTTTCTAATTTCTTGGGATAAGGTCTTGCTATGCTGCTTGGCTTTGAATAGCTGGACTCAAATAGTCCTCCTGCCTAAGCTTCCCCAATAGAAGCATCTATAGGCAATACCACCACATCTAACTTTCTATTCTTGACTTTTAGTTCTGAGCCTAACCTTTAATGGCTGAGCCATTTCTCTTACTTATTTATAATTTATTATTGGGGATGTGTGTCGAGACAGGGTTTCTCTGTGTAGCCCTGGCTGTCCTGGAACTCACTCTGTAGACCAGGCTGGCCTCGAACTCAGAGATCTACGTGCCTCTGCCTCCCAAATGTTCAGATTAAGGCGTATACTACCATGCCTGGCTTTATTATTTTATTTTGAGACAAGATCTCATTGTGTATCCCTGATTTGCCTGGAACCCACTATAATCATGAGGCTGGCCTTGAACTTACAAAGATCCACTTGCCTCCCTAGTGCTAAGATCAAGGAGATGTACCACTATACACAGCTTTGATTTTCATAACTCTATTTACTTAATCATTGTGTATGTATGGGGGGGAGTTGAGTGTGTGTGAACATCAGAGGCAAATTTGCAGAATTTGGTCCTCTCCTTCCACCCTGAGGATCTATCCTAGGGATCAAACTTAGGTTGTCAGGCTTGGCTGCAAGCACCTTTACCTGCTGAGTCGTCTCAGCCCACAGATTGTAGAGGTCTCTGCAAACAACAGGGCTGGCAGAGTAATGAGCCGTGATCTGCACAAGGCAAGAAGAAAATCCAGTTCAACATGACTCAGTAGCTGGTCTTGGTTCAAACTTCTAGAGTCTGACAGCAGGCAGTTTATTTTAGGCATTTTTAAGTACAGTACAATATGGAAATGTTTCCTGGTGTAACAAAATCCTCTGGGGACAAGGAGACATAAGGACATTGAAACTCTTCTCAAAGTACTTGTCACTTCTTCCATGAAGATGGGTTCTAAAGATAGGTTACTTGTGTCGTGACAAGGGCCTGGGGGAGGGTCTGGTGTGATCTCTGTCATACAGATAGTGAGAAGGTCATCTGAGCTGTTAGCCACCTCAGGTCCTGGTTTTGAGAGCTTAGGAGAACATGTGTAGCCTGGCCCTACAGACAGCACAAGGACCACTATTCTCAGGACTCTGGGCAGAAAACAGGTTATATATCCTTTTCTTTGAAAATACAAAGATGTAAACCAGGCCGCGGTGGCGCATGCCTTTAATCCCAGCACTCGGGAGGCAGAGGCAGGTGGATTTCTGAGTTCAAGGCCAGCCTGGTCTACAGAATGAGTTCCAGGACAGCCAGGGCTACACAGAGAAACCCTGTCTCAAAAAAAAAAAGAAAATACAAAGATGTGTGTTTGGGGCTGGAGAGATGGCTCAGAGGTTAAGAGCACTGACTGCTCTTCCAGAGGTTCCGAGTTCAGTTCCCAGCAACCACATGGTGGCTCACAGCCATCTGTGATGGGATCTGATGCTCTCTTCAGGTGTGTCTGAAGGCAGCTACAGTGTAGTTACATACATACAATAAATAAATAAATCTCTAAAAACAAAACCCCAAAATTGTGTGTTTAATATTCCTGGTTTCCCTAGTGCTATCTGTGTGTGCAGGGACTCTGTGCCCCCAACAACAAACAAAAATGCTAAGGTACTCAAGACTGATCCCCAAGACACCAGCATTAGGGTCAGAGGAAGACTTCAGCTGTTAAAACCAGAGATTTGGGGACTGGGCATGGAGCTCAGTGGTAGAGTGGGGGTTCATTCCCAGTCCTGAAAACGTAACTGCTTCTTAAGCTGGGATGGCTCAGTCTGTAAAACACTTGCCATACAAGTGTGAAGACGTGAATTCAGTTCCCAGGATCCATGTAAAATGCACACATGCCTGTGTGGCCCTGTAAGGTCTGAGGATATGACAGCGTCTAAGAAAGTGCTTTGAGGGTCTAGGAAGGTGTTTCAAGGTTGGTGAATGCAAGTTAGGAAGGCTTTATCTTTTTGTAAACTTAAAAAGAGTCTTGTAAGCTTCAGGGAATCCACTCAAATCCACCTCCCCCAGGTCAAATGGACTCCAGATAAATACTGTCAGCCCACAGCCTGCTTCCCTCCCCACCTGCCTATCCTTGAGGGAGGGATCTGTTTCCCTTTGTCTGGTCTTTTTGTAAACTTAAAAAGAGCCTTGTAAGCTTCAGGGAATCCACTCAAATCCAAATTTTATGCATGTGAGTACACTGTCCCTCAGATCTCATTACAGATGGTTGTGAGCCACCATGTGGTTGCTGGGAATTGAACTCAGGACCTCTGGAAGAGCAGTCAGTGCTCTTAACCTCTGAGCCATCTCTCCAGCCCCTAGTAATAGGATTTAAGGGTCCCTGCTCTGTATGGTGAATTCAGCCCAGTGGGAGAGATCTGTAAGGGGCTGGGGGCAGCTCAGGAAGCTGAGATGGATACTGATGCAGCCTCTGAGAGAGGGTAGGTCAGCTGGTTCAGTGTCCTGCACCTTTAATCTTAGAGTGTGGGAGGCAAAGGCAAGTTCTCTATGACTCTGAGGCCAGTGTGGTCTACACGGAGCCAGGGCTGTAGAGTAAGACCATGTTTCAAAAATAAAATGAGAGAGAGGGAGGTGGGGAAGTCTTGGGGTGGGTTTCTGGAAGAGGAGAGGCAAGGAGGGCAGGTTTTGAAGACTAAGCAGGAGTTTGCCAAGTGAGCCAGAAGCCTGATTCTGGCCGAGCAAACTGCACAGGTAGATAGATGTTGGGAATGCAGGGGCAATTAGGAGGACGCTGAGGGGGTAGATGCCACAAAGGGGGTGGGGCTAAGGAAGCTGAGTGAAGAGATGCCACAAAGGGAGCGGGGCTCAGCTCAAACGTTTTCCTGCAGAGCCTCTGTCAGATCTGAATTACCTAAAGACTTCTGCAGTGGCCAGAGTCGCAGGATGTGGGAGACTCTGCTATCTCCAACCCTGGAGCCCCAGTCCTGCCCAAGGAGACCAATCTCACCTGACAACAGACAGCAGACCAGCAACTGGAGGGCTGTCATGGTGGCTCAGCTGTGGGAGGAAGGTTCGGCGGCAGGGACAGTCAGGGGGCAGGGGACAGAAGTGTGTGGTCCATATTTCACACGTCCAGGGTTGATAGGACTTAGGGCCAGGGATACTGAGATCAAATGAGGACCAGAAACTGGAGAGGGGCCTCACTGTACAGCTATGGCCCCAATGTGCCCACGGGAAACTTGGGAGGTGAGGAGGAGAGTCTGCATGCACGAGCACAGGTCTCTCTCTCTCTCTCTCTCTCTCTCTCTCTCTCTCTCTCTCTCTCTCTCTCTGTGTGTGTGTGTGTGTGTGTGTGTATGTATAATAGTCTATCTTCCGGCTCAGCTCAGTTACTAATGGTCCCAGCCAGGAAGTTAACAGGAAGACTCCAGCAGTGACCTCAGGTGCAGAGGGGCCATTCCTTTTTCTTTTAGTTTTGAACCTACAATGTAGAAAAGGCTGGTCTCAAACTTGCAGCCATCTTTCTGTCTCTGTTTCCTGGCTGCTGGATTTTAGGCTGGTACCACTATGCCTGGGTTCTTTCTTGTTGTTGATTTTTATTACTATTATTATTATTATTATTATAATATTATTATTCAGAGTATCATGTAACACATACTGACCTCAAAATCATTATATAATCGAAAAAAGATTTAGAATCTCTGATCCCCCTGCCTCCAATTCCCCAGTTCTAGGAGCATGAGTGTACATCACCATGCATGGTTTATGGATACGGGGGGGGGGGGGGATCAAAGGCAACCCATGGTAGAGTTCAACCCCTGGTACCACAAGCGGTGGTAGCACTAACAGTGTGTGCCACCATGCCCAGAAAGATAGTGCTTCTTAGTCACTGCTGTGTCCATTGCCTCAGACCCTCGGGCTTCTGTGTGAAGCAGACATAGTAAGCAGTACACTACAAAACCCAGTGCAATTTTTTTCTGTTTTTTTTTTTTTTTTTCTTTTGAAACAGGGTTTTTCTGTGTAGCCCTGGCTGTCCTATGTCATAGAACTTGCTCTGTACACCAGGCTAGCCTCCAACACATAAAGATCCATCTGCCTTTGCCTCTCAAGCACTGGGATTAAAGGTGTGTGCCACCGCTGCCTGGCTCCCAGTACAATTTTTTTTTTTTTTTTTTTTTTTGAGACAGGGTTTCTCTGTGTAGCCCTGGCTGTCCTGGAACTCACTCTGTGGACCAGGCTGGCCTCAAACTCAGAAATCTACCTGCCTCTGCCTCCCGAGTGCTGGGATTAAAGGCATGCTCCACCACTGCCCAGCCCCAGTGCAAATTTTTAAAAAAGGAAAATTCAAATCAAACCCACACTGTGTTTGGAGGGTCCACCCCTGTAATCCCAGCTTTTAGGAGGTAGAAGCAGGAGGGTGAGAAGTTCAAAGACAGGACCAGGCGTGCTGGTTACACACCTTTAATTTCAGCACTTGGAAGGTAGAAGCAGGGGGTCTGTTAAGTTCAAGGTCAACCAGTTCTACACAGCGGATCCCAGGCCAGCCAGGGCTTCATAGGCCAGGCCCCCTCTCAAAAGTACTTTAAAAAATTAAGGTCAATATATATATATATATATATATATATATATATATATATATATATATATATATATATATATATATATATAT
>CM052706.1:93509551-93526369 GCA_028551405.1 Uromys caudimaculatus | reverse complement strand
TATACACACACACACACACACACACACACACACACACACACATATACATACACACTGTTGCTTTCTTCAGACACCCCAGAAGAGGGCATCAGATCCCATTACAGATGGTTGTGAGCCACCATGTGGTTGCTGGGAATTGAACTCAGGACCTCAGGAAGAGCAGACGGTGCTCTTAACCGCTGAGCCTGGGGTGCTGAGGAGGGAGGGCAACGAGTTCGAGGCAAGGCTGATAGAATCTGTACAGAGGGTGACACGGTATCATTACACAGCAAGCTTGCTCGTGAGCACTGGCATGCATCCTCATCACAGCACCCGGAGGAGTTCGCTTCACTGGCATTAGAAGGTCACCCATCCGACTTTATGTGGCTTAAGAACTCACTTCTGGGCCGGGCAGTGGTGGCGCACGCCTTTAATCCCAGCGCTTGGGAGACAGAGGCAGGTGGATTTCTGAGTTCGAGGCCAGCCTGGTCTACAGAGTGAGTTCCAAGACAGCCAGGGTTACACAGAGAAACCCTGTCTCAAAAAACAAACAAACAAAAAAAGAACTCACTTCTGTTTTAATTTACTTGTGATCCTTGGGATGGAATCAAGGCCTTGCGCACGATGGGCTAGGAGCTCGCTCGCTGAGCCCCGCCCCCAGCCCAGCCTGCTTGCCTGCCACCATGACCAGCCTATGTGAATCTTTAGGAATCCCTGGAGAGGCGATTATTTCCCCCGCCTTTCACAAATGCCTGTGTTCCTAGAACCCATCTGAATCTCATCCTTCACCCAGAATGCAAGAGAATACCAAAACAGCAATAAACATAAACTTTATTAAACACCCATCTGTGTCTCTCCTGAACAATTTAAATGCAACCTATAATCAGCCCTATGAGGTAGAAAGACTGACCATCCCATAGCTGAGATGTGAAGCCCAGAGAGATCATTTCCTGAAGCTACACAGGAAGGAAAGGGTAAAACTGGCAGAGTCCTACGTATGTGACAAATGGCCGTCTTGTGTGTGCGCACGCGCGCGTTTGTACAGAGGTCAGAGGACAGCTCTGGGAATTCTTCCTGAGGCACTGCTCCACTATTTTGTTTTGAAGCAGGGACTCTTGTTGGCCTGAGTGTCACTGAATGGACTAGGCTTCTTGCCAGTGAGCCCCACAAAGCTGCCTGCCTCCACTTCCTCAGAACTGGGGCGACACAGACCTGACACGGGTTCTGGGGACTGAACTCACAGAACTTGTTCTTGCTTGCAAGTCAAGCACTTTTGTATGCCCTTCACTGACCAAGCCATCTCCCCAGCCTCTAACAAGCAGCTATTGATCCAGGAACTGATCTAGTTGGTGGCTTAACCAACTAGGGACCCCATGCCCTCCCAGGCACACTCCAGCGTGGCTGGTGGCTTAGGGGTGATCAGAAGTGTTACAGCTTCTTCTGAAGTCTCATTCTACTCGAACATCTTGCTAGGCTGCCTTGCAGAAGATGGACCTCCAAAGCCCTCAGGCCTCCAGCAAAGCAAACAGTTTCTTTCCAGCTAATGAAGACAGTGGGTCTTAACTACAAAAGGACTGATGGGCCCCAAATGAAAAGACTCAAGATTCCTGATTAGCCCCTTTGCACATCCAAGGTCTGTTCAGGTCACGGCCAGGCTCAGGGCCAAGGAAGGAAACTTAGGTCACAGGTGGGGTTTCCGGGCAAGAGTACAGTATAGGGTGTTTGGAGGCCTCTGTGTGTGGCCGTCCCCTGATGCCTTTGACTGTCAGCACACGCTGAACACTGAAGGCACCTGGCCTTGGTACTTCTCCTGTGCTGTCTTGAGGATGGGCACAAGATTCTGGAAGGTGGGCCGGAAGGAGGCCTCTGATTCCCAGCAGTTCTTCATGAGGTGATAGATCTGCGGGAGAAATGGGGCTATGGGGCCATCCACCCTGTGCCTTGAGGGTGGGGATGGGGAACATCTATCTGTGGACTCACCTCACAGGGACATCTGTCAGGCCGAGGCAGCCTCTCTCCTCGTTCCAGCAACTCTGTGAGCCTCAGCACGGTCATCTGGCCCTGGGTGAGGCCGATGAGCCCGATGAATTTCTAAAGCACAATCGACAGCAACTATTTGCATGAGCTGTGAACCAGTGACCCGTGCTTCCTAGTGTGTCTGTGCACAAGCACACACATGCACATGCAGTGTGCACATGCATGGAAAAGCCAGAGGGTGACAGAGATGCCCTGCTCTATGCCTGCCTTAGTCCTTTGAGACAGGGTCTAGATTCTGTCTCCCTCCCACAGTTCTGGGGTTATATGTTGCATACTCAGACAGCTATGCCCAGATCATGTGCATATATGTCTGCATGTGTGTGGGCACGTGTGTGTGGGCCATGTGCTGTAGCACAGACATTAATATGAATTTCTAACATTAATATGGAGATATGAGGTTGAGCTCAGGAATCATGCTAGATCTCATCTTCTACCTTATCTACTGAGACAGGGTCTCTCACTCAAACCCAGAGCTTCTTGGTTTGACTAGTCTGGCTAGGTAGCTTGCACTAGGAATCCTCTATCTGTCTTCCCATGCGGGATTTAAAGCAGGTCAACATGCCCATCTGACATTCAGGTGAGTTCTGGGGACCCAAACTTATCTCCTCATGCTTGCGAAGCAAGTGCTTAACTACCGAGCCACGTCCCCAGCTCTGACACTGTTTTGAGACTGCTTCTTAGGTATCCCGGGCTGACCTTTACCTCCCGACCCTCCTGCCCCCACCTCCAGTGCTGGGAAGACAGGTATGCCCATTTTACGCTGGGCTTGGGATGGAACCCTGGGCTTCATCCATGCCAGCCAGTGCTCTACCAACTGAGGCTCAGCTCCAGCCCCTTAAGATCCACTTCTTGAGATAATGATCTTGCTGTAGGCTGGTCTTCACCTCTTAGGCGCAAGGGATTCTCCTGCCTTGACCTGAGTAGCTGAGGAGAAATGCTGTCTTTGGGGCTAATGTTCTCCTGGCTTCTCTCCCTAGCTCCTGGCTAACCAATCACTGTGGCCCAAAGCCTCTCAGTGATTCACTGTGAGATAGACACATGAACCAGTTGGGCCCATCTGAAAAAGTCACAGGAATTTAGAACAGAAAGAGAAGATCCCTTGGTCTCTGTGGCTGAGGGATGTCAAGTGACAGCAGGACTCTGTGTATAGCTCAGGACAGCAGGACCCGGGTCACTGTGCACAGTACAGCTGGCTTCAGACTCCGCCACAGTGAATGTGGGATAGAGCAGGAGACACTGGCTCCTGGTAACACACAGAGTCTGTACATAGCACAATATATACCGGGATTTTCCCCTGTGTGCATTTTAAGTATTTCAGTTAAAAACTCCCCTGTAGGGGAGACGGCTCGGTAGTTGACGAGTACTTGTTGCAGAGAACCGGGGTTCAATTCCCATCACTGCATAGCTGCTCACAACTGGCTGTTTCTGCAGTGGTTATGCCCCCACTTTATACATCTGGTTGCCCAACCCCCCCCATGTGTGTGATGCGGCACGTGGGCACACACACCAACACACAATAAATGAGTGGGAAAGAACCATTCAAACAAACTCCATGGAAACAAAGTAGGTCTCCACAGTGCCAAGCGATTCCTTTGCAGATCAGGCATTGCTGGGCAGACAGGCTAGTGAAGAGCCAGTTAGTTGCTAACGATGGTGGCACATGCCTTTAATCCCAGTACTCGGGAGGCAGAGACAGGCAGATCTCTGAGTTGGAGGCCAGCCTGGTCTACAGATTGAGTTCTAGGACAGCAAGGGCAACACAGAAAGATCCTGTCTTGAAACAACCCTCCCTCCAAAGAGCCTGCCAGTGTTGGGGTGCTGAGCTTTAATTCCTGCTTCTCTAGAAAAGCTCTCTAGCAAACACAAGGGTAGAGTGGGGTGTCTGTCGCTCACCGTGGGGGGACTCTGGTTAGAGTCACAGTATGTCAACAGCTCATACAGGGTCACCCCGAATGACCAGACATCAGATGCATAGTAAAATTTGCACTCCTTCAGGCATTCTGGGGCATACCTGGAAACAGAGGCGGCTCAGGACTGGCTGACTGGACTTACCGTTCACAGACAGGTGAAAGGACCCCTAAGTTCCAGTTGGGACCTCACCCTTCAGGGCATAGCCTAAGGGGTTACAGACCTACTAAGCCAAGTCAAACTGGCCTTGAGGGCTTTAATCACGCCCCTTTTGTCTCTAAGCCCCACCCAGCTTCCTTCTGCATCCCAGTGTCTCCTCTACCCTGCCCCCTCAGACTATGCCCGCCCCTGATCACCAGAACACTGGGCTGTCCCCGTCCTCGCGCACTCGGTAGTACTCGTGGCCTTCAGGTACAGCCTTGGCTAGGCCAAAGTCTCCAATCTTGACCAGCCTATCGTTGTCCAGCAGCACGTTGCGCGCAGCGAGGTCTCGGTGTATGTAGTGCTGAGCATGCAGGTAGGCCATGCCCTGGGGTGGGGCAGAGCGAGTCAGGCTCAGCCCTGGCCTGAGCAAGCAAAAGGAAGAGCCAGAGCAGCGCTCGCTCGGAGCTAAACCAGCAAAGCTAGATTAGAGGATGAGTTGTAAGGGGCGGGGCTTTGTGGGTAGGGTCAGAGGAATGTGCAAATCTCTACAACAGTCTCCTCGAGCATCAGAAATCTTACCTATTAGATATTTGCATTGCGATTCGTAACAATAGCAAAATTAAAGTTATGAAGTAGCAATGAAAATAATTTTATGGTTGAGGGTTACCAGAACATAAAGAACTGTATTTAAGGGTCGCAGCATTAGGAAGGTTGAGAACCAGTGCTCTACAAGGTTAGGAGTGGGGCTTTCAGAGTCAAGCTAGGCTGGACAGAGACTGACAGAGAGGCAGGACTTGGTGGGTGGAACCAAGCAGAGACGGTTGGTTCTAGGAATGGGTAAACCTCTACAGGATTTCCGGTGGAGCCTGGTTCTAGGAACAGGTAAACCTCTACAGGATTTCGGGTGGGGCTTGTAGCCACTAGACCAGGCAAGCTAGGCTAAACAGAGGATGGTTCAATGGAAGGGGCTAAAAAAGGTAAGTGGGTCCCGTCCTAAGGAAATTGTAGGAGTTAAGGGTAAGGCCTATGGGGCTGTGTCCAGTGACCAGGACACAAAAAAGAGGGGAAGGAATCTAGTCCAAGGACAAGAACAAGGACAGGAATAGAACCCATCAGACCCAACAGACCCGCAGCAGCAGAAGCGTTCTGCTCTAGAAGGAGGGGCCCAACCGTCCCACCTCGCAGATCTGCTGGGCGAACAGCAGGAGCTGCGCCAGCCCTACGCTGTGCCTTGGCAGGTAGTCTCGGAGGCTGCCCAGAGGGACGTATTCCATGACCAGCTGAACAGATTTCTCTCCTGGGAGGCAGAGATCAAAGGGGATGTTGCAGCAGGGTTTGGAGTCTCTGGGTCCTGGAGCCCTGAGCTCTGCACAGCTCCCTCCCACGTAGGAGAAAAGATCAAGACCCGTGCATGCCAGGGCAGGTCCGTGTCCTATGGACCCACGTGGAAGCCCGCTGCCATGCTAGGGGCTCCTGTTCATCCTAAACCCCCCCCCCCAACTGAGAGGAAGGCTGCCCAGCCACACCCTCACCCTAGTGTAGAGCTCTTCAATTGTTCTGGACGTGGACAGCCACACCCACAGCCATACCCACATCCCGTGGCCAGGCCACTGCGCACACCTTGGTCCTCGCAGCAGCCTTTGTACTTGACAATATGTTCATGGTACAGTGTCCGCAGGATTTCGATCTCGCGCTGCCAGCCTGAGCGGAGCTGGGGACCACAGCCCTCCTTCAGGGCTTTCACAGCCACCATCTCGCCAGTGCCGTCATTGGTTGGGTCGTAGCAGTACAGGCTGACCTTGCCAAAGTGACCCTTGCAGGAGTAGGCAGGAGAGTCAGACCAGGCCGCAGAGCTGGCTACGCCCTGCTTACTTCCACCATGTGGAACACAATTCTTGGGACTTAACTATGCTTCCTTTTCTTTCTTTCTTTTTTTTTTTTGTTTTTGTTTGTTTTTGTTTTTGGAGACAGGGTTTCTCTGTGTATCCCTGGCTGTCCTGGAACTCACTCTGTAGACCAGGCTGGCCTCGAACTCAGAAATCCGCCTGCCTCTGCCTCCCAAGTGCTGGGATTAAAGGCGTGCACCACTACGGCCGGGCTCTTTCTTTCTTCCTTCCTTCCTTCCTTTCTTTCTTTCTTTTTTCTTTTCCTTTTTGAGAATCATGCTATGTAGCACAAGCTAGCTTGGAACTTGATATGCAGACCAAGGTGACCTCAAACTCAGAGATGCACTTGATTCTGCCTTCTGGGTGTTAGTATAAAGTATGCCTGGCCCTCAAAACTACTCTTAAGTAAGACTTCCTTAAGCCCCAAATTCCTCCTGAGTGGCCCTGCCCCCTAGGTCTCCAGGCACTCCCCAGCTCACCACACCTTACTGCTGCTCTCAGATACACACCAGCCCTGCAGGTTCCATTCCATAGCATCTAAGCCCCAAACCCAGCTCTCCCTCCACATCTCCAGGCCCCTCCCCGACATCTCTACCCCCAGCTGTCCATCCCTACACCCAAGCTCTCCAGTCAAGGTCTCACCTCGCCCAAATCCCGGATCTTTTTCAAATAACGCTTGTGAAAAACAGTGGGGTCTGACGCTGGTGAGTCTGAGTTCACAGCCGAAGTACCCACTAGATCTGGGAGAGCCAAGGCCTGAAGTTAGACCCTGGCTGTTCCCCAAACAGTTTCACGTGCCCGGTGCCTGATCCCCTGTATCCCTCTCACCTGGACATCTAGGTGAATGTGAAACTGCCATGCACCACGCCCCAGTGAGAGACCATAGATGTACAGTGCCTGCATTGGCAGGGACCCCCCAGCTGCACCCCCAACTCCCAGGGCCCTGGCTCACTCTGTGGCTGCAGTCTTGTGAGGTCCCGCAAAATGGTGCGAAATGATGGCCGCTGTGCTGGTTCATAGGTCAGGCACTGGCGGGTGAGTGTGGCCAGCTCTGGGCATGAGGGCTCAGGCAGCTGATGTTTCTTGGTGTAAAACCGTTCTTTCTGTGGGAGTGATAACCCCAGAAAGTGAGTGCCCCATTTCACCCTGCATCTTCCCCCAAAGGCACAGCAAGCAACAGGGTTAGCTCAGATCAGTACTTAGTCTTTTTATGCCCATTTTACAGAGACAGCAGCTTGAGCTTAGTAAAGACTATAGAGGCAGGAACTGGCTCTACAGAGGTGGAGCAGGTAACTACCAAGCTACTCCAGCACCATGGCTTCCCCCTGCCCTCAGCTCAGCTGCTTTAATGCCCTAGGCCAGCAAAAGCTGTGTCTGGAATCAAGGCTGCTCTTCCTGGCCTGGCTCATGCGCCAGATTCTGCATTAGATGAACCCTTCTTTAGGAACCCTTCCAGCCACTTAGACCTGAGAATCCTCCAAACCCATAGTACTCTCAGCACATACCTCTGAGGGACCACGACCCTGCAGGGGTGCCTCCCCATCAAAGCAGATCTCAAGGAGGGTGGCGCCAAAGCCCCACATGTCCGTGGCAGTGCCCAAGCTACTGGCCCCTCCCGACAGGCACTCCGGGGCTGTCCAGGGGATGCGCTCCACCCGCTCTAGGGAGCATAGGTCATATATGAGCAATGGGAAAAATGGGGAAAGGACAGAGAGAGGCCATGCCTGTGCCCAGCCCCACTCCAGAACTCACCTTCCCTGGAGAGGGCCCCTTGGCCCACACCAGGGTCACTTAGCTTGATGAAGGGGCTGGTACCCTCGTCCATCCCCAGGCGGGCCAGCAGGATGTTCCGGCCACATACATTCCCGTGAACCAGATTCTTGTCCTCCTGGGGTGGCAGAGGAGAGAAAGGTGCATGATTCCCAGGGCTGGGCCAGATCCCACCCACCTTATAAGGCTCTTCCCCAAAGGGATAGCCGTGTGAAAATGACAGTTGTCAAATGACAGAAATGGTTATCAGGACAAGGTCTCATTGGGAGCCAAGGTTCTTGGCCAGGAACAAAGAGCCAGAAGGCCCCGCCATAGACACCAAACACATGCCAGGCACACTCCTTCACACAGGCTGCTCCCGAGCACACAGGAGAATGATCTTCCCAAGATTTCCTGACAGCAACATTCCCCTCCTGTCAGGTGAGGCCAGCCCCACCCACCTGTGTCTTACCTCCACATCAGCAACCCACTGACCCTCAATTCGTTCTATTTTATGTACGCTATGCGCTGCTTTGTGTGCATGCGTGTGGAGGGTAGGGATCTTCCTCAGTTGCTCCTCACCGTACTCTTTGAGACAGGGTCTCACACTGAATCTGGGGATCACTAATTGGGTAAGCTAGCAGGCAGGGATCCCCCTGTCTTTGCCTCTCCAGTGTAGGGATACAGGCTTTTAATGTGGGCCGAGAGGGATATGATTCATGGCTGTACGGCAGGCATTTACCACTATCTCTCCAGATCTGCCTGCTCAATTCTTACAGCTTCCTGCTCTATTGTGTTCCAGCTTTAAGTAGTTAGCCCTCTATAAACACAGACTGAGACAGGATCAAAACTGACACGTGACAGGAATGAGTGTGCTCCTGGTAGCTCCAGAAGCAGCAGTTCAAAGCCAGTCTTGGTTACGTATGCATTTGAAGCCAGTATAGGCTACACGTGAGACCTTGCCTCAGAACAAATTTAATGAGCCAGGTATGGTACCTCAACACTCCAGAGGCAGAGGCAAGTAGATCTCTGAGAATTCAAGGTCAGCTTGGTCTACATAGCAAGTCCCAGGCCAGTCAAAACCATACAGTGAGACCCTGCCTCAAAATAAAAATTAAAATAAAAATAAAAATGTAATGAAATTTTACATGATTTTCATGACATTTGTACTGTGAAAGATGTACTGTGACAGGTATCTCACATGGAGATACCTACAGTAACAGAAGAGTCTGTGTTGCTCTAAACACACTATATACTTTTGTTATTTTGAAAAATGGTCCCATGTGGCCCAGGTTGGCCTCAAACTTGCTATATAGGGGCTAGGATATGGCTCAGAGGGTAAAGTGATTGCTATCCAAGTGTGAAGACCTGAGTTCAAGCCTCAGCACCTGTGTTAGGCCAGACGTGGCAGCACGTGCTTGTAATCTGAGCGCTGGGGAGGTGTAGACAGGAGCACCTGGGGCTCATAGGCTAGTTAGTCTAGCAATATGAAGAAGTAAAGTCAGCAACTGAGGAAGACATCCAGGGTCTGACCTACACACAGGCACGCATGCAGGTGTGCATGCACACGCACACACCAAAAAACTTACTACTTAGTAGAGGATGGCCCTGATCCAGACCCTCCTGCCTCCACCTCCCCAGTGCTGAGACTGTAGGTATACCTCACACCCTGTTTAGACAGAGCTGGGATGCACCCCAGGCTTTGTCCATGTTAGGCAGGTGTTCTACCAACTTAGCTACAGCTCCAGGCCCCGTTTTAAGGCTTGCAACAGGGTGCTGTATAGCCCAGGCTATTCTCAAACTCACTCTATAACCGAGAATAACTAAATTCCAAATCTTCCTGCCTCAACTCCTGAGTGCTGTGATGGCAGGGATGTGTCACCGTGTCACCATTTCCTGATGGCAGTTATGTGTTACCAGTCACCATTCCTGGCTTCACCTGTATCCCATTTTCTGCAGGAGACTTGAGCACCCACAGATAAGGAATGATCTACATTGTCTCTTTCAACTCAAACACCAGGCCCCAGAGTGCACTGAACATGAGCATGCAGATGAGAGAGCATTCAGGAGACGTTGTGCTGGGACACCACTGGCTGGGCATATCAGAGGCCAAGCATGTGGACAACACTTCTGGGAGTCACTGTTGAGAATTAGGTTAGTGTGGCCTCCCACTCTGAAGCCCAGGCTACCTACTCTCATCTCACTGACAAGTACCCCCTCAGGTGCACGTACCAGGTAGCTGAGAGCGCTGGCCAGCTGCTGAGCCACGGCCATCTTCCAGGTCATGGGCACTCGGCCCCTGTGTCGCCGTAACCACACATCCAGGGGACCATGTTCTACGAATTCTGTCACAATGATATCTGCAAAGATACAGCTGCTAGAGGAGCAGCCACCTGGCTCTGTCTCCAGGACCAGGACAGATGGTGGAGGTGAAGTGGAAAGGGTGTGTGTGTGTGGAGCAGGGGGCAGAGGTGACATCAAGATAGAGCAGTGGGTCAGGTATAGGCTGGAACAGGATCAAGGGGCACACAAGGGGGAACTGCAGTCACAACTAGGGTCAGCCTGCACAAAAAGCTTAGAGGACAGGCAGAGAAGGAACAGAGGTCTAAGCGGGTGGACACGCAGGGTGACTGAGGACACAACAGGGCTAGGACCTGCCTGGGGCCATTGTACTGAAGGGATCAGAGGATGTATGACGTATGCAAGAAGGAATTCTGGGAAGAATAGAGACTCAGATAGAGCAGACAGGGCAGAGTAGGTAGAGCAAGGATGGTTCAGTGTTTTGTTTGTTTGATTTTTTTTTCGAGACAGGGTTTCTCTGTGTAGCCCTGGCTGTCCTGGAACTCACTCTGTAGACCAGGCTGGCCTCAAACTCAGAAATCTACCTGCCTCTGCCTCCCAAGTGCTGGGATTAAAGGCGTGCGCCACCACTGCCCGGCTGGTTCAATGAATGTTAAGATGTAAGCAGGGCTGGTATGCAGTGAGCAGTGGGCGTGTGCTGTATAGGTCAAGGTCTGCTCTCAGGGCTACGGGGAGATGGATGGTCAAATGGCTGGGGTGTGGCTCAGAGGCAGAGCCCCCAGTGAGGGCCTGGGGATGTAGCTCAACAATAGAGCCCCTGCTTAGAACACCACAGTGAGGGGCTGGGGGTGTCACTAGTAGGTTGAGTGTTTACCCTACATGCCAAAAACCTGGGTTCCATCTCCAGTGCCATTAAAAAAAAAAAAAAAAGTGATGAGCCAGGGAGGGAGAAGGGGTAACACGCAAACCCAGCTGGGTGGTAGGGGTGCACTTACTCTCTGAGCCACGCACGCAAACACCATGCAGGAAAGCCAGGTGCATGTGTGACACCTGGCTCATGAGGCTAGCAGTCTCATAGAAGGCCTGTGGAGACAGGGCAAGGCAGGTCTGCAAACCCACCCCAACCTCCCAATCATCCTCTCCAGGTACCCCAGGGTCAGCCTTGCACACTCACCAAGGCGATATCATGGTGACTGGGGTCGAGGACTTTGAGCACCACTCGAAGCTGCTGTCCACTGCCCCTGCCAGGCTCAGGGGGACATCCACTGTCTACTTTGCCCTCATCAGGGCCTCCCACTCTTAGCCGACCCTCATACACATTGGTCCTTGTGCCTTGGCCCAAGTGGGACAGCTGTAGTAAGTGGTATGGAATGCAGTGTGGGTGGCACTGGATAGCAGTTGACTCCCGCCCCAGGTCTGCATGCCCCACCACAGAACACCCACCTGGATGATTTCATCCTGGTGAACCCTGTGGAAGCTGAGCTGACTGAGGTTGAGTGGCCGGCTGTGGGCCCTAGACCCCCGCATGATGATGAGGTTGGAGAATTCTAGGCACAGGAGTGGACATTGCCTTGTGGGCTGGTTTCAGAGCACAGTGTCATCCCTACCCTGTGACCTTCACTCTCCTACTCACCTCTTGGCCTGGGCAGGCAGCAGTGGTGCAAGGGGAAACAGTCATCACCAGCCCGCAATGAGCAGCCCTGCAGGGCGAGCCGAAGGTCCCCCAAGCTGTCAAAGGAGCGGCCCCAGCCATCTAGCACAAAGGCTCCGGGCTGCTGGGTGATGGGGATCTTTCGGAGGCGCAGGCCCCTAGGGCCGTTACTGGGAGCCTGGAGAGGTGGGAAAGAAGATGTGAGCAGGGGTCACCCAGCCTATGAAGGGTGTACTCCCTACCCCTCCATCCTGACTCCAGACCCACCAGGTTTCGATTGGCCACAGTAAGGATCAGGCGGTGCAGGTGGCTGGTGCTCCACTGAATCAGGTAGAGGCCATCCTCTGGCCACAGCTTGGCCTGTACAAATGGATCCCTGGGATAGACGGACAGGGTCTACTATTAAGCCTCTGGTAGTCACTGTGGGATTCATGCTAGACAATGTCCCAGGAGACCCGCCCAGAGACACACACACCAGCTGGGACCCAGTCAGACAAAGGAGGTGTGGTAGTACACACCTGTGACTCCAGCTCTCAGGAGGCTGAGGTCACAGGATCACTGAGAGCTCAAGTCCAGCTTGGGCTACATGATATGACTATGTTTCAAAAAAAAAAAAAAAAAAAAAAAAGTAGAGGGGATGGGGACCTTAGAAGACCTGGGTTCAGATACCTAGCACCCATGTGGGAATCTGGGAGTGGTAGCATGCACCTGTTATCCCAACCCTGAGGCTGCAGCTCAGCTAGTCTAGCCAATTAGGGAGAGTCCCCTTCTCAAAAAATAAGGTGGAGGGGCTGTAGAGACTACTCAGTGACAAACAGCACTTCCTGTTCTTGTAGAGGACAAGAGTTCGATTCTTAGCACCCACATCAGGTACCTCTCAACCACCCGTAACTCCATCTCCAGGGAGTTCCATGCCTCTTCTGGGCTCCATGGGCACTGGCATTCATGTGGCACACACTCACACAGACACACACACACACTCTCTCTCTCTCTCACACACACACACATACATACACACACACACACATGAAAAATAAAAAGAAACCAATGAAGAATGACCGAGGAAGACATCAAGGCCAACCTCTGACTGCCTCACACATGCACACAAAACCTTCAGAGCTGGCAAGATGCTCAGTGGAAGAAAGCCTAAGAACCTGACGCCCCGAGTTTAGCGCCCAGGACCCACGTGATAGGAGGAGAGCCGCCGACAGTAAGTGCACACGTATCTGTATACATACATATGACCACTGCCATAGAGAGTAAGATCCATGTGCCTAACATTAAACACAGCCACTGACAATGTGACAGGTGCCGAGGCAGGAAAACAGCGATCTGATGTCACACGGGTCACACACACCCAGACACAGTCACAAAGGACAGAGTGATTAACAGCAGAAGACAGTCACATTCCCAAAATACACATCATGGTTGTCATTCATCACCCTAGGTCACAGGGCCATGTGGGGACACCATTTCCGTGTGATTTGTCCCCTCTGAGGCCCATGTGATGTTCTACATTCCATGATGAGGGGTTAGACATGAGGGGCTGCAGAGATGGCTCCAAGGTTAAGAGCACTTGCTGCTCTGCCAGAGGACACAGATTTGATTCCCAGCACCCAGAGTGGCGTTCACACCTGTTCTGTCGCTCCCAGCCTTGTTGGGTTGCAGACAGGCGTGTGGTGCAGACGTATATATAAGTGACAAAACAAACAAAAAAGGGTACACATAAAATTACAACAACAAACCTAAAAAATAAAAGGTAGCACATGTCTCTAGTCCTAGTGTGGGGAGGTAGAGGCAGGAAGATATGGAGTTCAAGGTCACCCTCCACTACACTGGAGTCTCATCTGGGCCAAACAGATGAAACAGTCTCAAAAACAAAACAAGAGGCCAGCGAGATGACTCAGTAGGTACAGGTGCTTGCTGTCAAGTCTGATGTCCCGAGTTTGATCGCCAGCACCAAGATGGTAGGAGAGAACTGACCCCTGTAAACTGTCCTGTGACCATTACCCATGTACTGGAAATACCTGCATACACCACCATGCCCAGTTCATGCAGTGCTGGGTATTGAACCAAGGGCTTCTCACACTAGAAAGCATTACACCTGCCACTTCAGAGCCATCACCTTGCTACAGCGAGCTACAGACCCAGACCAGACTCCTGTTACTACACCTGTGTGTGTGTGAGAATGGACGTGTGCATGACAGACCCAGACCAGACTCCTGTTACTACACCTGTGCGTGTGTGAGAACGGACGTGTGCATGACAGACCCAGACCAGACTCCTGTTACTACACCTGTGCGTGTGTGAGAATGGACGTGTGCATGACAGACCCAGACCAGACTCCAGTTACTACACCTGTGCGTGTGTGAGAACGGACGTGTGCATGACAGACCCAGACCAGACTCCTGTTACTACACCTGTGCGTGTGTGAGAACGGATGTGTGTGTGACACTGCACTCATGTCAGGGGACCACCTCAGCTATCAGTCCTCACTTCTGCTCTGTTAAGACACAGGGGTCTGTTGCTGACTGCCATGTATGCTGGACAGCATTAGTCTCCAGAGTCCATTTCTACCTTCCAGGGCACCATAGGAATGTCGGGACTCCAAAAAGTCGCTGAGCTGGGTGTCTTTTAGGGGACAAATGCAGATCCTCACACTAGAAGGCAAGCACTTCATCCAGAGTCATTTCCCCTAGACATGTTTTTACATTTTAATTTTAAAAGCTGGAGAGCCGGGCAGTGGTGGCGCATGCCTTTAATCCCAGCACTCAGGAGGCAGAGGCAGGTGGATTTCTGAGTTTGAGGCCAGCATAGTCTACAGCGTGAGTTCCAGGACAGCGAGGGCTATATATACAGAGAAACCCTGTCTTAAAAAAAAAAAAAAAAAAAAAAAAAGCTAGAGAGATGGCTCAGTCATTAAAGGGGCTTACTACTCTTCGGAAGGACCCAAGTTCAGTTCCCAGCACCCACACCGGGTGGCTCACAAGCACCTGTAATACCAGCTCCAGGAGTCTCCAATGCCCCTGGCCTCTGTGGGCATCTGCACTCAAGTACGTAGACATACAAATATACACATCATCTGAAACGCTACAGAAATCCTCACAATTTAATTTTGAGTAGGCTCTCACTGTGTAGTCCAAGCTGACCTGCTTGGATTGAGTTGTGCAGCACCACAGCTAACCCCTTTTCTCCTTAAGTATCCAGGTTCAGGTATTTTATTATAGTAAAGAAAAATGACCTAGTATAAGGGCCTTGACATCCTAGAGGTGGCAACAGCAATGATGAAAATGGGGACTAAAGGTGTCAGATAGAGGTCAGACAGCTAGACACACAGTGGCCCACAGCTAACAGGCCCGGGGGCAGTACCTAGGTGTGACGGTAGTTGTGCGCATGTGCACACACACTGGGTGGGCGGCATGAAGCCCCTGTGTGCATGCATCCGTGTATGTGTAAATGTCTCCTACAATTCCAGCGCTGGCTTCTTGCAACGCCAACCCCAGCATCCTCAGGCTACCATCACTCACATCAGGGGCCCATGGACGCCGTTCTGGATGCTAGTCACCAGCCTCGGGGGCGCCACCTCATGGCACAGGTAGTGGCTAGAGTCAGCAGTCAAGCGGAAATAGCCATCGACCAGGGCCACAAAGGACAGGGCCTCAGCCTGGGAACAGAGGTGCAGCAACTGTGGGGCCAGGGGGACATGGTCAGGAAGCACGGCGGGGCGCGGCCAGCCCCCGCCCACCAGCCTACTGCGCGGGGTCCCACCAGGCACTTGTTGTCTTGAAGATGGATGTGCACGCGACACTCCTTTAGCACCACGTGGGAAATGTCCTGGAAGTCACAGAAGTAGGTCCAAGGTGGCTCCTGAGGACGCTCTGCCAGGCGCTCTCCAGCCTCGGGGGCCTTGGGTTTCTTCCCAGACCGGCTGCCTTGGGGATTCCCTCTGTTGTTACTTCTCTCAGAATCCTAAACACCAAATCGGGGTTGGGGGCAGGAGACAGAGCAGGGCAGGGATAGTTTGATTCCCTTCAAAGAACAGGAGGAAATTGGGCTCAAGCCTCTAGCTCCAAAACTTGGAAAGCTGCAGGGGGAGCATCATGAGTTCAAGTTCAGCCCGGGCTACAGCAGAGCTCCAGGTCAGAATAGTCCCTAACTCAAAAGATAAAATAAAAGCCCCTCAGCTGGGCGGTGGGGGCACACGCACGCTTTTGATCTCAGCAGGGGGAGGCAGAGGCAGCCGATCTCTGTGGGTCTAAGGCCAGGAGTTCCAAGCCAGCCAGGACTACATAGAGAAACCCTGTTTCAAGAAAACCAATCAATCAATAAATAAATACCCCCAAGGGCCAGTGAGATGGCTCAGCAGGTAAAGGTGCTTGCCACCAAAGCATGAGGACCTGGGTGTGATCCCCAGAGCTCAATCGGTTGGAGGAGAGGAACCAGCTTCCCCAGTCAGTATCTTATTTCCACATGGACACTCTGGGACACCAGTGCCCACCTCCCACAAATAAATGGAGGGAAAATATCAAAGGGACACTCAGAAACAGGATAGACTGACAGGCCTCTAAAGCCAGGTGAAAAGCCGGGATAGCTCAAGTGAGCTACCCTGAGGGGCTATAGCTATGATGACTGCTCACCTGGCTCTGTTGTAGTGGACGCCACTGGATACCTCTGGTGCCTGTCACCAGTACCTCGTGGGTGGGAAGTCCGGAAGCCAGCTCTGGGCTGGGGTCCCCAGTGGTCTGCCCACTGTTCTGGATGTAGCAGGAGTCCCTCTCAGGCTGAGCCAGAACTTCCAGATGACACACAGGTATGCACTCTGAGCCAAAGCGAGGAGCCAGCCGCTCCAGGGTGGCCAAGTACTTAACCATCACAACCTGTTGGGAGAGGTGGCCAGGCCGGAAGGCCCGCAGGAAGCGGCGGAAGACTCTGCGGAGTCGCAGGCGTGTGAGCACATTGTGCTGTCGGATGTGCTGGCGGAAGGAATGAGGGATGCAGTTCTTGAAGCTGTAACGGTGACAAGGGGACAGGTCAGGAGCGGTGACAAGGGGACAGGTCAGGGGCCGATGACAAGGGGACAGGTCAGGAGCGGTGACAAGGGGACAGGTCAGGAGCGGTGACAAGGGGACAGGTCAGGAGCCGGTGACGAGGGGACAGGTCAGA
>CM052706.1:93452216-93509451 GCA_028551405.1 Uromys caudimaculatus | reverse complement strand
GTGACAAGGGGGACAGGTCAGGAGCGGTGACAAGGGGACAGGTCAGGAGCGGTGACAAGTGGGACAGGTCAGGAGCAGTGACAAGGGGACAGGTCAGGAGCGGTGACAAGTGGGACAGGTCAGGAGCAGTGACAAGGGGACAGGTCAGGAGCCGATGACAAGGGGACAGGTCAGGAGCAGTGACAAGTGGGACAGGTCAGGAGCAGTGACAAGGGGACAGGTCAGGAGCGGTGACAAGGAGGACAGGTCAGGAGCAGTGACAAGGGGACAGGTCAGGAGCAGTGACAAGGGGGACAGGTCAGGAGCAGTAACAAGGGGGACAGGTCAGGAGCGGTGACAAGGGGACAGGTCAGGAGCGGTGACAAGGAGGACAGGTCAGGAGCAGTGACAAGGGGACAGATCAGGAGCAGTGACAAGGGGGACAGGTCAGGAGCAGTGACAAGGGGGACAGGTCAGGAGCTGGTGTGGCCAGTCTGGGTGACATGATGAGTGGCTTAACCTCCCTGCTGCCTAACACAGACAATAAGGCCTATGTCATGAATGAGGACACGAGGAACTCAAGCCGAAGTAGCCTGACTCTGCCCTTCACCCCAGCACTGTAGAGTGGAACTTTGGCTCAAGGTTTTTTATCTCATTTTTATTTTTCTGTCTGTGTGCATACGTGCACATGAACCTGCACACATACATGTGTCCACAATGACAAGAAGAGAGTCCCAGATCCCTGGTAACTGGAGTTACAGGTTGTGCGCTGACATGTGGGTGCTAAGAACTGAACTCGGGTCCCCTGTGAGAGCAGCCAGTGCTCGGAAGCAATCAGCCATCTCTCCAGCTCCTTCTCTTGGTTTTTACATTATTTAATTTAGCCCAGGCTAGCTTAAAATTGACCGTGTAGCCTAGGCTGACATCAAACCTGAAGAAATTTTCCCAGTTCTATGTGCTGGGTGTGAATTACAGGTGCCTGTCACCACACCTGAACCTAATTCAGTGTCTTGTGTTTGGAGATGAGGTCGCACGTATCCCAGACTGCTCTTAAACCTGCTGTGTGGCTGACATGACATTCACCTTGAACTCCTGATTCTCCTGGCTCTATCTCCCATGTGTTATAATTACAGGTCTGACCAACTACTCTTAGCTAATTTTAGGGTTGGGGGGACTAGTCATATACACTGTAGCCCAGGCTAACCTATAACTTGTAATTCTCCTGTCTCAGCATAGGTCTGTGCCACATGCCTGGCTAGAGACAGACCCTTACTGAGCTTCCAGAAATTGCCTAGGATTTGAGATTTGAGCCCCACAGTGCCTTCCAGAAGCCTGCACCGATAGAAAACCCCACTTCCGTACGACTGGCTTTTATGGATTAATTCTTTCTTTTCTTTTTGAGACAGGTTCTCTATGTAGCCCTGGCTGTCCTGCAACTCTTTATGTAGACCAGGCTGGCCTTGACCTCACAGAGACCCACCTGCCTCTGCCTCCTGGGTGCTGGAGAGATAGCTCAGTGGTTAAGAAGTCTGTTTTAAGTGGTCTGTTCTTCCAGAGGTCGTCAGTTCAATTCCCACCAACCACAGTGTCTCACAAGCATCTATACTGGGATCTCATGCCGTCTTCTAGCATGCAAGTGTACATGCAGATAGAGCCATATGCATGAAATGAATAAACAAAATCTAAATTTAAAAAATATGTGATTCACTACTGTCAGCTTGAAATAATGTTTTTAAAATACGATAAGGGAGCTGGAGAGATGGCTGCTCTTCCAAAGGTCCTGAGTTCAATTCCCTGCACCCATACGATTCACAACCATATAGAGTGTGATCTGATTTCCTCTTCTGGTGTCCAGGTGTACATGAAGAGACAGCACTCATACATAAAATAAATAAGTCTTCAAAACAAAACAAAAAACAACAAAAACACCTAAACACCCAGCACTTGGGAGGCAGAGGCAGGTGGATTTCTGAGTTCGAGCCAGCCTGGTCTACAGAGTGAGTTCCAGGACAGCCAAGGCTACACAGAGAAACCCTGTCTTGAAAAACCAAAAAAACAAAAAAAAACAAAAAAAACCCCACCAAAACAGAGTAAGGCCCAGCAGTGGTGGCACACACCAACACTTGGAAGGCAGGGGCAGGCAGATCTCTGTGAGTTTGAGGTTAGCCTGGTCTACAATGAATAATTATAGGACAGCCTGGGCTACACAGAGAAACAAACAAGAATTCCTCCTTCCTACTTAGTCTTTCTACATTTAATATTTGTATTTCTTTCTTTAATTAAGACTCTACACTATTGATTTTTACTTCTGTGTATGCCATGTGTGTGCGGGTGCCAGTGAAAGTCAAGAGGGTTTTGGAGCCCCTGGAGCAGGAGCTAGGACAGTTGAGTCACCCAATGGAAGCAGTGGCAACTGACCTCAGGTCCTGTTTGAGAGTCAGATCCACTGCACCATCTCAGCCCCAGGGTTTGCGTTTCCTTTAGGGCCCAGTCTGCTTCTCAACATGTGAACTCACAGCACTGATATTATGTCCTAACACTTAGAACTAGTACACAGTAGGCACTCAATACATGCTTGCTGGATGAATGAAGGCAACACGAGAGGTCCGCTCTGGGACCCCAGGGCATCCACTTGCACCCACTTACTCCTGGTTCCCACTCCATTTCCAGTCACCTGATCTCTCTGGCCATCTCCTCCAGGGGGACACCACGGCTGAGAGCAAGGTGGCAGAGGTGCAGAAAAGCCATGCCCAAGCTCTCATTCTTAAAGTGGTGGATCTCTTCCTCGCTAGACAGGTCCCGCAGAGACACCACATCGTTCATGAACTCATGTTTTCCCTGATGGGTGGATAGAAAAAGAGGTGCGGGAGGGTTTTCCTCTATTGCCAACAAACTCTAATTTCCTACTTCTAGGCACCTTGTGGGGAAGGAAGAGATAAGCGTTTCCCTAAGAAACCACCTCTGCAGGATTGTAAAACCATGGCAGACATTACTATCAATCCTAGCGCTCACTCACCCCAAGTTCTCTTGGTAAAGAGCGCTAAAAGATCCCAGCTGGTCTGAGCTGAAACACAGAGCTGAAGTGGAGCTGGAAGTGGAAGGGAGTCCTGAACTGTCCCTTTGTTCCCCCAAAATGGTCTAAATTCCCCATCCCTGCTCATACCTGTTCAAAAAGGTATTCAAACGAGGCAGAGTCTAAGAGCTGTACACCCTGCTCTGCCCGGTCTGAAGAGGTCTCTGCCCCTGGGAAGCCACATCGGTATACAGCTGGCTCCTGAGGATTCATGCCATGCCAGTTCCGGAAGTAAAACCTGCAAGAAGGGAGAGGACGAACGGAGCCAGGAGGAGTCAGCGGGGACAGGTACTTGCCAAGATCAGCCTGCATTTGATCTGACAGACCATGGCACAGTGGGTATACTGAATTTCCTTCCACACTGATGCTGTGGTATTTGGATACACGGGTGCGCATGCACACACATATATACACACACCACACCTGAGCGCACACACACACACACTCTCTCTCTCACACCCACACCCTCCCTCCCTCTCTCTCTCTCTCTCTCTCTCTCTCTCTCTCTCTCTCTCACACACACACACACACACACACACACACTCCCTACTCACCTCATTCGAAAATAGAGCTTCAGGCTCACGTCTCGGGACGTGTCCAGAATGTGGTTTGGTGGCAGCCAGACCTTGGCCTGTGCATCGTAGAGCGCGAAGAGATTCAGGCAGGGTGGTGTGATGCCTGGAACATGGGAGGGGGAAGCTAGAAGTCACATCATCTGCAGACCTTGAGGATCCGACGACCCACCTCGCACAGACCCTTCCCAGGTCCCCTCCCATCTAAGAGTTGTCAAATGCTGATACGTGCACAAGGCAGTCCAGCATTCCCACCGTGCCAAGGCTTCCCAGAACTCCACTTCCCAGCTTCCGGGCAGCTTGGATAGGGACACTGGACTAAATGGCATGTGATCCCAGAACTCTGGAGGCCATCCTGAGCTATATGAAACTCTAGCTCAAAACCAAAACAAAACCGGCTGAGCATGGTGGCACACCCCAGCACTCTGGATTTCTGTGAGTTCCAGGCCAGCCAGGTCTCCATAGAGAGACCCTGTTTCAACACACAAATAACAAAAACTAACACAAATTGTTCTCCAAACTTACTACAAGTCAACCTCACTAAGGGCTTGATAGAACATGGTACCTCATTGTAAGACAGCTTTCTGTTATGCCGGCTGCTTTACACTCTGGCTTAAGCCGTCCATGGCTCCCTACTGCCTATGGAGAAGTCCCAATCCCTTCAGTACTGAGTCACCCGGGATGCTTGCTTTCAATTCCTCTTGTTTGACATAGGGCTCCCAGAACTCAGGCTGGTCTCAAAGTCTATGCGTAGCTGAGGCTAGCCATGAATTTCTGAGCTTCCTGCCTACACTTCCCAGAGTACAGGGATGACAGGTTTGCAGCCTCACGTCTGGTTCTTGTGGTGCTGAGGGTAGAAGCTAGGGCTCTGTGAGTGCTAGGCAAGCGTTCACCAGCCGAGGGACAATCTCATCCCTGAGTTTCAATTTTTAGTTCCTTTTTCCAGTTCTGAGAACTAGTACCCCTGTCATCCTGAAGGGTTTTTTTGGTTCCCCAAACAGAGCACATACTCTGGATCTGTGTGGAACTATTTTCTCTGAGGTGCAGAGAGAATCTCTTGTGCACTGTGTAGAAGCATCACCTGTCAATAAAAAGCCGATGACCTCTTAGCAAAAGCAGGGAGTAATAGGAGGGAGTTCCGGTAGAGAGAGAGGAACTCTGGGAGAGTCAGAGGTGGGAAGAGGTTTGCCCTGAACTCGGACGCAGTCTGATGCATGAAACTGAAAAGAGGTAGCCAGTCATGTGGCACTCAGAATAGAATAAACGGGTTAATTGCACTATGAGCTAGTCAGGGAGCAAGCCCAACCTATGATGGCCTAGGCATTTACTCATAAATAATTAAGTCACAGAATTGTTATTTTGGGAACCAGAGCCTGGCTGGAAAAGGCCTGTAGTTACAATAAAGTGTAGGTCCTGTTGCTCATGTCAACACAACATAAAGGAGTGAGAGATGTCACAGTCCAGTTGCTAGCACTTTTTTTTTTTTTTTTTTTTGATGGTTTGACCATGTCCCAACATTCACCAGCAGATATCACCAAAGTCATGTGTTAGTGGAATGAATGTAAGGGCGGTCCCACTGAGGTGATTAGGACTAAAGAAGCCGTGGAGGTGCCTCATGGTGTTAGTAACTTGACTTTGGGGGACACACAGAGGATGGAAATTAGAACTTCGAACAAGGGAGGATGGCTCAGCAGTTAAGAGTGCCAACTGCTCTTCTGAAGGCCAGGAGTTCAAATCCCAGCAACCACATGGTGGCTCACAACCATCCATAATGAGATCTGATGCCCTCTTCTGGGGTGTCTGAAGACAGTTACAGCAAGCAGGGCTGGAGCAAACGGGCCAGAGTGAGTGGGGCCGGAGCGAGAAGAAAAAGTGTCTGAAGACAGCTACAGTGTACTTACATGTTATAAATCTTTTTTAAAAAAAAAAAAAAAAAAAAAAAGAACTTTGCACAAACTGAGAAATACCCTAACACCTCGCTGGGGGATTCTGGGTGGTGTTACACCACTGGTTCAAATGGCAGCCCCTTGCTGGGGGATTCTTTTTTTTCTCAAGATTTATTTATGTACATTGGTATTTTACCTGCATGTATGTTTGTTTGAGAGTGCCAGATCCCTGGAACTGGAGTCACAGACAGTTGTAAACTACCATGTAGGTGCTGAGAATTGAACCCAGGTCCTCTGGGAGAGCAGCCAGTGTTCCTACCATTGATCCATCTCTCCACTGGGGAGTTCTAGGCAGGAGCTCTACCACTGAGCCTAAGATTTGTTTTCTGAAGCAGGGTCTTGTGTCATTAGTTTGGCCTGGAACTTGTGAGGATCCTCCTGCCTCAGCTTCCCATGTTCTGGGATCACAGGCCTGGCTCAGCAGCCCTCTAGAACAACAGTCCCTGCCAGCTCTGACCTAAGCTGGCACTTGCACTCACTCCTTTTTGTCCAGTGATGGTAAAACACAGCATCAGCTCCTCCCTTGGGCCGTGTACTCACCGACTTTGTGTGCGATGTGGATGCAGACCTCCTCTGCAGTCAGAGATGTCTGGCTGAAGCTGACCCAGGGCTCCCCGCCCTCAGGCCCAGGCCAGTGCAGCTGTACCATCAAGCTTCCTGTGGGCACCAGGGGCTGAGCTTCTGTGCCATCTGCCCTGCTGTCTTCTGAGGTGGCTCTCCGCCCACACAGAGGCATGCTCGTCACCATTCACTGTGCTGGCTGAGGACAGGCAGGAATACTTACCTGCCTGCCACCCCTACTTTAAGTGATAGCAAAGACATCTTATATTTTTGGTTTCATTTTAGTTTTTTAAGACAGTCTCATGTAGCCCAGGCTTGCCTCTAACTCACTACTGTACTCTGTCTCTTAAAGATGTGTGTGTGTGTGTGTGTGTGTGTGTGCACGCGCCCACTGATGTCATTGACTCCCACAGAACTGCAGTTACAGGCAGTCATGACCCACTTGATGTGAGTACTGAAAATTCCAGTTCTCTGGAAGAGTAGCATATACTCAACCTCAGACTCTGAGTCAACTAACTAGGCCCTATTTGTTTTCTTTTTTAAAAAACAATTCTCAGTCGGGAGGCAGAGGCAGGCAGATCTCTGAGTTCAAGGCCAGCCTAGTCTACAGAACAAGTTCTAGGACAGCCAAGTTTACACAAAGAAACCCTGTCTCAAAAAACCAAAAAGAAAGAAAGAAGAAAAGAAGGAAGGGAGGGAGGGAGGGAGGGAGGGAGGGAGGGAGGGAGGGAGAAAGGGAGGGAGGGATATGTGCCACCTACTACCTGGAAAATATTTATTTATTTTGAACAAACACTTGAACAAGATCTTACTATACTTTTCTCAGGCTGGTCTTCAATACCTACATTCAAGCAATCCACCTGCCTCAGCCTTCCAAGTAACTGGAACTACGGATGTACAACAGTACCAGCAGACTGAGCCTCCTGTCTTGTTTCTGGAAGGTCAGTGAGGCTCACATTGTCCATCTGTCTTGCTCAAGCTGGCTTTAGAGTGCAAAAAGCCTCCTGACCTCCAGATCAGGAGGCACCGACAGTCACTTTCTCCTTCAATAATCCTCCAACAGTCTGAGAAGCTACTCTGAGGGGCACAGTTAGGGGCGCACTCACCTGCTATCCCAGCACTTCAGAGGAATTCAAGGTTATCCTCAGATACGTAAGGTATTGAAGGCCAGATAGGGCTACATAAGATCCTGTCTCAGCAGACGGCTCGAGGGTAAAAGGCGCTTGCTGCCAAGCCTGGCTGCCTGAGCTCTATCCATGGCACCCACATGATGGAAGGAGAGAGCTCACCTCTGACCTACACATGTGCTACACACATCCCTTTAAAAACACCTTAACAGTAATAAACAAAAATAAAATAAGTTCAGGCCAGGCATGGTGGTACATGCTTTTCACTGAAAACTCTGTGAGTTCAAGGCCAGCTTGGGTCACACAGTGGGATGCTATCTTAATCAGTTCATCAATCAGCCAATCAATCAGTATCTGCTCTGAACCAAGATCCCTGAGAGGGCGGGCAGGCTTGATGCAACAGACCTGGCAGTGCGTCCTGGAACTTTCTGTGTGACCTCAGGCAATGCACTTAACCTCTCTGGTCCTCCATTTCCCCAGGTGAGTAAAAGATGCTGAGACGGTTGCTATGGAAAGATCTTCCAACCTGGTTCCGCATGGCTGGGTCAGCAGGGTCTGAGTTAAACAGGAATAACAACAACCAAACGTGACGCAAAGAGAATCCACTGCAGGCAGAGCAGGTGAGAGCAGTGCAGCATGCGTCCTGTATGTATTAGGTCATAGGCTTCAACCCCTGACCACCAAACAGCAGTACTACATTTGGGGCCAGAGAGACGGCTCAGCAGGTAAAGGGACTAGTGGACAAACGAGACAACCTTGGTTCAATCCCTTTAACTCACACAGTGGAAGGAGAGAACTGCTCTGAGATGTCCCCCACTTAATGCTGTATACATGCATGCACACACAAAAATAAATGTGTGCCACTTAATTACGGTATGAACTTCACCATTCCAATTTTCCTTTTAGTGCCCCAGATCCACCCCGTAAGAGCCCGGAGCTGCTCTGACTCCCTAGGGGGATGCCCACCTGGGTCCCCACATTTAAGGGACAAGGCTCTATACATGCACATCTTTAGTCCTAGCACTCCGGAGGCAGAGGCAGGTGGGTCTCAGGGTTCAAGGCCAGCCTGGTCTACAGAGTAAGTTCACAAAGAAACTCTGTTTCATAAAACAAAACAAAAAAAAGTGTGAACATGGTGCATATGTGTGCATGGTGTGTGCGTGAATGCATGTTGTAGGTGCGTGTGCAGCCATGTGTGCATGACATATGTATGTACATAAGTTATATGTGTGCCTGGATAGTATATGAGTATATACAAGTGTGTAGGCATATATGTGCATTTTATATGTGTGTGTGCATAATGTATGAACGTATGTAGGAATGTGTGTACATGAATATGCATGTGTGTACATGCACAGTGCATACATGTGTGCACGTGAGTGTGAGAGTCTGCTTCCCATACATACATATGGAGACCAGAAGCGGACATGAGGTCCTTCCTCTATTACTTTCTACCTTTTTGTGCCTTTTCAAGACAGGGCTTCTCTGTGTAGCCCTGGCTGTCCTGGAACTCGCTCTGTAGACCAGGCTGGCCTCGAACTCAGAAATCCACCTGCCTCTGCCTCCCGAGTGCTGGGATTAAAGGCAGGCGCCACCATGGCCCGGATTTATTTTATATTTTTGATATTGGTCTAACAGTGTAGCCCAGGATCACAGTGTAGCTCACACTGGCCTCCAACTCATAGTGATCCTTCTGCCTGTCTTCTAAATGCAGGGATAATGCCCTATACTCAACATATCTCTCTCTCTCTCTCTCTCTCTCTCTCACACACACACACACACACACACACACACTTTTATTTTGAGGCAGCATTTTACTATGGAGCATAGGCTGGCCTAGAGCTCACAGCAATCCCCCTGCCTCTGCTTCCCTAGTGTTAGACTAGAAGGCATATAGGTCAGCAAGCCCAACCTTGAGCCCACCAACCTTAATAATTTATGTGACTGTAGGCGCACATACAGTCAGATCTGCCGGAACTTGTCTCCTCTCTGGGCCAGGTTTCTCATGAGGAAAGAAGGTAGGTACCAGTGGCTACCTTAAAAGCTCAATGGGAAAGTGTCTGGCACTAAGCGGTTAATAGTTGTGGACCATATCTATTCATGTTCAAGACGCCATCCTGGGGACATGGGTTTATAGGAGAGCACCTTTCCTCCTTTCTGGATCTTCTCAAAGATCCAGGCTCAGCTTTGAAGTCGAAATCCGGGTAATCTATACTTGTAGAAGCTACATCTCTCCCCACCGACTGTCCGAAAACTTGCCTACCCATCTGGCCCAGGCAATAACTGCACTGTTCACTCTCCAGTCCCACTCTGGGGAAGTGTTAATGCTGACAAGCCCCCAGCCTCCTCCCTGCCAGCTTCCCAGAGGGGACCCTCCGCACTCACCGTTTCCGGAAAACTCAGCCGTGGGACCCTGAAACCCGCCCCACTGCCGCTGGGAGCCCCTGGAAGGCCACCGCCTAAGCGCCGCTTGCCATTGGCTGCCTGAAATGCGCATGTCCTTTGCCTGCAGACCGTCCGCCCAGCTCACGGTCCTACAACCCTATTGGTCATCGTACAAGAACGGCGGCGCTCTGAATGTTGATGGTGAGGGATTAGTTTAGTCGTGATTTGTTGGCGTGGCAAGCAGAACCGATGAGACCTCTACGATTGGACGTCCGAGGTGAGGGCGGAAACGCAGAGGAGGGCTGCAGGGCCGGGCGGAAAAGTGAGGTCTGTAGGCGAAGGGCCTGGAACCTGCACTGCCTAGGCTTCTGCCCGCCTGCATCAGAGCGTTGCAGCTGCAGATTCACCCAGGCTTGAGGCTCCCAGTGCTTTCCCTACCCATCCAACCTCTCGCACCACCACCCTCCCGTTAAAACACAGTAGTCCAAGCCTTCCTTGAACAAGCCTTTGGTGCCGGGCAGTGGTGGCGCACGCCTTTAATCTCAGCACTTGGGAGGTAGAGGCAGGTGGATTTCCGAGTTCGAGGCCAGCCTGGTCTAGAGAGAGAGTTCCAGGACAGCCAGGGCTACACAGAGAAACCCTGTCTCAAAAAAACAAAAACAAAACAAACAAACAAACAAAGGCTGTAGCTCAGTTGGTAGACTGTTTGCCAGCGTGCGTCAAGTTCTGGCTCCATCCCCAGCACCACAAACCACCGTTAAGTGTGAGGACACATGCCTGTAGTCTCAGCACCTGAGTGGTAGAGAAAGCTCAGAAGCATTACCATTCCTTCTACATTGGGGTGGAGCGAGATTTGAGAACAATATAGGTTATATGAGACCCAGTTTTTGTTATTGTTTTGGTTTTTGGAGACAGTATAACCCTGGCTGTCTGGGAAATTGCTCAGTAGACCAGGCTGTCCTCAACTCAGAAATCCCTGCCTCTCAGGTGCTAGAATTAAAGGCATGTTGCTGGTTTTAAAACAAAACAGTGACAAAAAAGTCCTTAGCGCTCTTCTCCACGAGAACCCAACCTTGGTGGTGGTCTTGTCCTTGGAATGTCCAGACTCAGATTTGGCAAGAATCTACAAAATCACACGCAACCCTTAATCTCTGACCAAGACCTCTCACTTCTGATGTATGCCTTTGTCCTTCCCTTTAGCAAGGTCTGGAAGGATGGCTCAGAGGCTAAGACCACTTGGTGCTCTTCCATGTGATCCAGGTTCAGTACTCACGAGCCACATAGCAGCTCATAACTATTCATAATTCCAGTTCCAGGGGCTTCGACACCCTCTTCTCTGCAGGTACCAAGCACACACATTGCGCACACACATATATGCAGATGAAATACTCACACACTTATTTACACACATTTATTACAAACAACTAGCATGGTGGTAATTCCAGCACTTGGGAGGCAGAAGTAGGTGTATCTCTTTGAGTTCAAGGCCAGCCTGGTCTACAAAGCAAGTCCAGGACAGACAGAACTACATAACGAAACCCCAACTCAAAAAAAAAAGAAGAAGAAAAGAAAATCTCCAATATGGACTACAGAGGTAGCTCAGCAGGGAAAGGCATTTGCTGCCAAGCCTGAAGACCTGAGTTAAAGCCCTAAAGCCCCAGATTCCACATGGGTGAAGGAAAGAATGGACTCTCTCTTTCGAGTTATCATCTGATACCATATTCTGCCCACACACACACACACACACACACACACACACACACACACACACACACGCACAGGTTTGTAAACAAATGCATGGGGTGCGGTTTACAAACATTGTGTGTGTGTGGTGTGTGTGTGTGTGTGAGAGAGAGAGAGAAATCTAGGCAACAACATGAGCATGAGACTATCGCTACTTCTTCCTCTTCCTTTTCTTTATGACTGTTTTTATCTGCCTGTATGTAAATCATCTTGTGATCTCAGAGGCTAGAAGAGGACCTCTGATCCTCTGGAACTGGAGTACCAGATGGTTGTGAACTACCATGTGGGTGCTGGGAATCTAACCTTGGTCCACTCCAAGAGCTGTCAGTGTAGTTAGCCAGAGATGTATTTCTTTCTCTCTTTCACTCTTTCTTTTTTTGTTTTTTTTTGCTTTGTGATTTTTTTTTGTTGGGTTTTTTTCTTTTTTGAGAGAGGATTTCTGAGACTGCTTTTCTCTGTGTAACCCTGGCTGTCCAGGAACTCACTCAGTAGACTAGGCTGGCCCTGAACTCAGCCACCGGCCTCTGCCTCCCAAGTGCTAAGATTAAAGTCATGCACCACCACTGCCTGGCTGAAATATATTTCTTAAAATAAAATTAAATTAAAAAAAAAATCCAGTCATTGTGACATGTGCCTGTAATCTCAGCATTCAGAAGTAGGTAAAGGAAGGGGATTAGTAACTCAAGGCTAGTCTTAGCTACATGTATCTCATTAAAGACAATCAGAAAAAAGACCCAACTTAAAATGACTGTTTGATGAACCAGCTTCCTTTCATTTTAAATGAAGTCCTTTACAAATATAGGTCATTTACAAGGACAAGCTTTACTTAGCTTCTTCCATGTGTTCAAGGTTAAACCTAAAACAAATAACAAACATCAAGTAAAGTTTACTTAAAATCAGGTATACTTAATAGATACCCCTCAAAACTTTTCAGAGATCTGCTGAATATGATGACATTTAAAATGTTTAATGGAAAAAGTTTCCTGTGATGGACAGAGAAGCATCCCTGAGGTCTACAAAGCAGACAGATTGGGCCCAGATGACTCCACCCAGATTGTGGTTAAGCTAACCACTAGGAAAAGCTACCCATGCCACCAGTGCTCTGTGGACATGTTCAGATGACTGTCCTACTCTGCCTAAGTCGGAGGGTCACCAATGGTCTCTGGTCCTCCTCCACCAGAAAACCTTTCAAACCTGGGTCTGGCAGCCCAAAACCTGTGCTGTTCTGTGCAGTCACTGAAGATATAATGTTGTCCTTCCTATGTGATAGCTGAAGACCTGTGACCACTGTCCCCAATAAGGCCATTGAGACCACAGGACCCTAGAACAACCATGTAGGTAATGGGTAAGTCTGTCAATTTAACTGATACATAAGCCATTAGGATTATACCCTACTGCTGTAATTTATCCTTCTCAGATGTCTGATGGTGTTGGTAGCTAACTGTGGTTGTCAGTTTAGCAGCAGCTGGTTAAACTGCTGGTTCAAAGGCCTGGCCCGCTAATGCTTTTCATATATAAAAACCAGGCCTTACTTTTCCAGAACAGCTAGGTTGCCTGATGAAAAAGGCAAACTCACAGATGGGTTTACCTGACTCACACGCTTCTTATTTAAGGATAAACACATTTCAGATGGAACCTTTACTAACAATTGAAAGGAACGTGCTTTGCAAAGTAACCAGCCACGTACATATGTCTAATAATAAATAATTGGATAAGAAGTTTAAAGTTTGCTGGGCAGTGGTGGCGCACACCTTTAATCCCAGCACTTGGGAGGCAGAGGCAGGTGGATTTCTGAGTTCGAGGCCAGCCTGGTCTACAGAGTGAGTTCCAGGACAGCCAAGGCTACACAGAGAAACCTTGTTTCGAAAAACCAAAAACAAGGAAAGAAGGAAAGAAGGAAAGAAGGAAAGAAGGAAAGAAAGAAAGAAAGAAAGAAAGAAAGAAAGAAAGAAAGAAAGAAAGAAAGAAAGAAAGAAAGAAAAACAAAACATAAATCAGAAGCAGACTGCAAACTGTTCCGGAGATGATCTTCATCGAACCAGACCCAAGCAGTCCACAAAAACAGAAAGCCCTGGACTTGCTGAAAATTGATGTGAGCCAGCCCAGCGGATGGGATTGCCCTGTCTCTTCAGCTGAGTCGGCCAATCATATGCTTCTGGTGAATGCCTCACTGCCCTAGTTTCCTCCCCTACTTAGGCTAATAGTCCAGCCTTCCTGAGCTGTGACAAAAAGTAGTTACAGAGCAGAGAGCATCATCACCCCTTCTCCTCAACAAAGTGCTGGAGTGTTAGATCACAAGGAAACTCCCTGTAAAGGAAACAAAATGGCTACTTACAATACCTATTGACATAAAAAGATTATATGGCTTCTAAAAAATTGTTCTTGGGGGCTGGAGAGATGGCTCAGCGGTGAAGAGCACTGACTGCTCTTCCAGAGGTCCTGCGTTCAATTCCCAGCAACCACATGGTGGCTCACAATCATCTGTAATGGGATCTGATGCCTTCTTCTGGTGTGTCTGAAGACAGTGTATTCACATATATAAAATAAATAAATCTATATAAAAAAAATTGTTCTTGGGCTACAGAGATGGTGGCTAAAGGCACTGATCAGGAGTCAATTCCCAGCACCCACATGGCAGCTCACAACTGTAACTCCAGTTCCAGGGTATCAGGCATCCTTAAGACATGCCTGCAGCCAAAACATCAATGCACAGAAAACAGTAATAGTATTTATATTCTTACCTTAATTATTCTGTCTGTCTATCTATCTGTCATCTGTCTTTTGAGACAGGGTTTCTCTGTGTAACCCTGGCTGTCCTTAAAGTCAGATTCACCTGCCTTTGCCTCCTGAGTGCTGAGATTAAAGGCATGTGCCACCACGAGACCTGCTTTAGTGCCTTTTCTATTGCTGTGATAAAACACCATGACCAAGGCAGCTTACAGAAGGAAAGTTTATTTGTGGCTTAGGGTTTCAGAGGGATAAGAACCCATCACCGTGATGGCATGAAGCACAGCAGAAAGCCCCTGGCATGGTGGCTGGAAGAGCTGAGAGATAACATCTACAACCACAAGCAGGAAACAGCAAGCCAGAAAGGTCACGGACCTCAGTCAGCTCCCACTGATGCACTTCCTCCAGCAAGGCCACACCGTGCAAGCCTCTCCAAACAACTACACTGGGATCAAGAATTCAAATGCCCAAGGCTACGGGTGACCTTATCATTCAAACCACCAGAAATGAGAAGCCAGACTTCAGACTACGACAGTCTAGCTTAGAGCTTCCTATCAGCTCTGTGCTTGAACTCTGCTTTCCTTCTACCGTGGTGCCCTTTACCAACTCAGAGGACACATCTTTCATCCTTCTGGGATGCTAGAGGCTGAATCTTGAACCAGAGCTCTGCACTTGCCAGCCTGTGCTCTGCTAACTGGAGTTTTCTCTCCTCTTCCTCCTTGCTTCTAATGTTGTTTTTAGACTATATGTATGGATATTTAGCCTGTTAGTGCTTATGCATACCACATGCATGCCTGGTGCCCATGAAGGCCAGAAGAGGGAACTGGAGTTATGGATGGTTGTATACCAAGTGAGTGCTGAGAACCAAATCCAGGCCCTCTGCAAGAGCAGCCAGTGTTCTTAACTGCTGAGCCATCTCTGCAGCCCCTTATCATCCTCATTTTTTTCCAGACAGGGTTTCTCTGGGTGACCCTGGCTGTCCTGGAATTCACTCTGTAGATCAGGATGGCCTTGAACTCAGAAATCCACCTGTGAGACAGGCTCTTTTGTAGCTCTGTTTGTCCTTGACGTCTCTATATAGCTGAGAATCACCTTGAGCTTGATACTCCTTCCCCCACTCCTGCTGGGATGATAAAATAAGGCTCTGTGTGTGTGTGTGTGTATGTGTGTGTGCGCGCATGGATAAGGATGGGACTGGACAAGTGATGACACCAGGTTCATGAGTGCTCGGGATGGGACCTGGGACACTGTATACACTAGATGCACACATCACCAAGTCTGGCCACTACAAGACTCGTTGAGTACCTGTACTGATATCTCGTGGTCTAGAATGTTAGACTCACCAAGAACAGCACATGTCCAGTGGGTAGACACCGAGTAGTCTGAGCTGGAGGCCAGGCTGCTGTCTTTCTCTGCTTTCGAAGCACCAGCTCTCTTCTCTCTGTCTGACCCTCTGTGGTGGTTTGAATGAGAGTGGTCCCCATAGACTCATATTATTTGTATCTTGGTCTTTAGTTAGCAAATCTGTTTGGAAAGGTTTAAGAGATATGGCCTTGTTGGAGGTGTTGTCACTGAGGGTGGGTGGATTTGAGACTTCAAAAGGCCAAGACGTTCCCACTTAGTTCTCTTTTCTATGCCTCCCACTTGTGTATTAGGATGTAAGCTCTCAGCTACTGCTCCACTGACATGCCTGGCAACTGCCATGCTCCCCACCATGATAAAGGACTCTCTCTGGAATTGTTCCCCAATAAATGTGTTCCTTTATAAATTGCCTTGGTCATGGTGTCTCTTCACAGCAATAAAAGTAACTAAGACAATCTCCTCCTCTGTCACTGCCCAGGCCGTAAGAGTTCACTAGCAGGAAGTGGAGTGTGCCAAATTTGAGCTGGCTCAGATGGGTGGAGCCACCTGGAGCTCTGAAGCTCCAATAGCGGGCCTGGATCCTGTACCCAGCACTTCAAACTGGGTGACTCATAACAGTAATGGCCCTAATAATCACAGTAATAATAAACAATAGCTCATTCATCCCCGAGTGGGTGCTGAGTCAGAGTCCAGTGTTTGGCATTCTCCAGAGGTCCTGAGGTTTGGCTTTTTCTTGGTTTTTCGAGACAGGGTTTCTCTGTGTAGCCTTGGCTGTCCTGGAACTCACTCTGTAGACCAGGATGGCCTCAAACTCAGAAATCCACCGGACTCTGCCTCCCAAGTGCTGGAATTAAAGGCGTGCGCCACCACTGCTCGGCCTTTTTTTGTTTTTTTAAGACAGAGTTTCTTTTAGGAGCCCTGGCTGTCCTGGAACTCATTTTGTAGATCAGCCTGGCCTGGAACAGGGATTGACCTGCCTCTGGTTTATTGTTTTATTTGTGTATGGTATTTATGCACGTGCATGTATACAGTTGTAGAGGCCAGGGGGAAAATTGCAACTGTCATTCCTTAAGTGCCACCCACCTTGTTTTGTCTTTGAGACAAGGTCTCATTGGCCTGTAACATCCCGTTTGGGTAGGTAAACTGGCCAATAGGCTCCAGCAGCCATCTGTTTCCCCTACGCTGGGCTAATAAGCATGAAACACCACTTCTGGCTTTTGTGTAGGTTCTGAGGCTCAAACCTCACTTCCTTTCCAGTTCACTTTGTCGACTGAGCTCCCACTGGGCTGGTTGGCTGGCTTCTCTCCATCCTCCCATCTCCCTCCCTCCTGTTTCTCCTCCTGTTTCTGTTTGGTTTTGTTTTCATATTTTTTGGGAGAGGGGCAGGGTCTGTGGAGTTAACTTTAGCCTGGGCTGACCACAGACTCAAAGCCCTCCTGCTTGCTGTCTCAGCTTTCCAGATGTTGGAATTACAGATGTGAGTGCCAGCCCAAATCTGCACTTCATTCACAACAGGACAAACACCCTTCACTGAACAGTGGAGAAAAGCAGCTACCCGAGGCTACTGGAAAGGTCTGTGTTTGCTCATCTGACCCAGAGGTCTTGTAGAACTTCTGCACCCTAAACCTGACCAGAACTCAGCAGGGATACCCAAGGGGTTCCCCAACAGGGACTTTCCACACTAAGAGGGACAAACCCAGGACAGTTAAGACAGGTTTCAGTAATGGGGGGGTTCCCCTAAGCAAGGCAGGACTTCGAGGAGGGGCCTCCCTAACGTTCCCACCAGGCCTGGGAAAAGCCAAGATAAAGAATTGAAAACAAAGGCTGTTGTCTTCTGAATGGGAGGTCAGAACAGTCAGGCCCCTCTCTCCAGAGGCTTCAAGGCAACCTGCTGGGAGACTTTGAAAGAAGGTTCCATGTTTTGCTGTACATATGTGTGAAGCCATATTCTCCAGAAACTGTGTCAACTGTGGCAGAGAAAGGAAAGACGCCACTCTGCTGCTGTGACCCCTCCCCCCAGCTTAACTGTGTTTTACTTCTCTGCATGTGGGGTTATCAGCTGAGTTAGTAAAAATGAAAACAAAGTGTTCCATTCCCCTGCAATTGAGAGGACCAGTTCAATGCCCAGCACTGTGCTAGGAGCCTAGGAAGGTGGGGACAGGAAGCCACCAGAGGCTTCCTGACCAGCCAAAGGAACCAATGGGCGTCCCTCTATAATGAGCTGCTGAGATGGCTGAGCGGGTCAAGGTGCTTGCCACCAAAACTGACATCAAAACGGAGTTCTAGCTCCAGTTCCCCCATGGCGGAAACAGAACTCAAGCTGTCTTTCAACGTCCACACAATAAATAAGTCAACACAAATTTTTAGACCTATTTGTGGAACTATTTTGTTATGAAAACACACACACACACACACACACACACACACACACACACACACAGACACACAGACAGACAGACAGACAGACAAGATAGCCAGGCTGGCCTTGAACTGTGTCCACACTCATGACTCAGCCTCCCAAGTGCCAGAATTATAGGGATGTGCTCCTTATCCAATTATAGACAACTCAATCTCCTAGGATGATGATGCAGCGAATAAACAGATAACCCAAACTAGTCCCCCCCCCCCCCACAGGCTTTCTCTGTGTAGCCCAGGCTGTCCTGGAACTCAGAAATCCACCTGCCTCTGCCTCCCAAGTGCTGGGATTAAAGGCGTGCGCCACCACTGCCCAGCCGAAACTAGTCTTTTAAAGTAACTCACAACCTATGTTCATTGCAGTACTTGGGAGACTGAGGTAGGATGATTGTCACAAGTTCAAGAGTAGTCTGTGCTACAGTGAGACTTAATCTCAAAAAATCATGAGGGCAGGAGGAATTACTCTGAGGTTAAGAGCACTGACTGCTATTACAAAGGGCCTGGCTCAGTTCTCAGCCACCACATCATGGCTTGTAACCTCACTTTTACACACACACACACTCACCTGGAACTGAGTTAGAGAATACTGGGGTTGTGAAGATTTATGGCTCACTCCTGCCCTCTGGTGGATAGACACTTGGACACAAGGGCATTCTGGCCACTCTGCCAATCTTTTCTGGGACCTACTGTATGCTCCAGTCCCCTTTCCCAGTGCTGTGGGAGTCTCAGGGGAGAAGGGAAGGAAAGGCTCAAAATGACTGAAGTTGCCCATGGCCCACAGGACGTGATATCACCACATCAGTGAGGCAGTCTGGGCAGTTAGGTGTGAAAGGTGAGAGGCTCAGAGGTGCCAGGAACATGTCTGGAAGGCTGTGTACTGAGCTAGAGCCCATTAAAATGTTTTTTTATTCTGTTGTTCTCTGAGATAGGATCTCACTATGCAGCCCTAGCTGGCCTGCAAGTCACCATGTAGACTAGCCTTGCCTCAAATTCAGAGATCAGCTGGTTGCTGTCTCCCAAAGGCTGAGCTGGGTCCCGAGTGTGAAGCAGTTCCCAGAGGGCAATGCCCTAAAAGGAGGGCGGAGGGCCAGACGTCTGGAAACCCACACCTTTGGCTGAGTTCAGCTGAAGCAGCTCCTGTGCCATTTTTTCATGTGTATTCATTTGCTTATTAACTTTTTTAGGTTACACTCTTCTGTAGACCACGCACCTGTGGAGCTCAGAGGACAACCTGTTGAGTTGGTCCCCACCCCCCCAAGTGCCTTTCGTGGCTGAGCCATCTCACCAGATCGTGCTCATTTACTTTCTCTCACGTAGCCTACACTGGCCTGGACAACCATGTACTTTGAGTGTGCACTAGGCACATGTGTACTGTGCCTGTGTGTACTGGTGGAAACCAGAGGATGCTGAATGCCCTGCTGTATCTGACAAGCTTCATGTTAGTCCTACTCATGGTCTCTCTATATGAAGCAAGACCAGCAGCCACCAAGCCCCAGAGATATGGTCTTAATCTTCAACAGCACTGAGGTTACAGGAAGTGCACATGGTCATGCCCAGCCTTTTCCATGGGTGCTGGTATCTGAAGTGAGGTCTTCTCTGGCCTCTGCTGCAAGAGCTTTTACCCAGAGCTGTCTTCTTAGTTCACCAGCATTAACTCCAGAATCTCTACCTTGGGGCCTGGGATTTGCAGATGTGTGCCACCACACCCAGTTTATGCAGGGTAGGGCTAGAAGCAAGAGCATCCTGAATGTTAGGCAAGCACTCTGTAAACTGGGCCAAAGTCTCAAGTCAATTCATGTTCACTGAGATGGGGGCTCACTGGTCAGCCCAGCCTGCCCTTGACATGACCCTTCTGTTTCATTCTTCTAAGTGCAGAATGATTTATGTGCCTTTTTTAAAAAACAAAAACAAACAAACAAAAAAACCCAAAAAACAAAAACAAAAAAATCCTGCTGGGATAGACACCACATGTGAAACCAAGCTCTGCCACTGAACTCTAGCCAGTGCCCCATGCTGTGCTGTTTCTGACAGCAGAAATCCTCAAAGTTGCTCTCCAGGACCAGAGAAAAGGCTCAGTGCTGAAGAGGACAGTGATTTCACTACAAGTAGCCACAGAGTGGAAACCACAGTTCTAAGAGTCTCACCTCTGCAGGCACTGCATGCACACATACAGAACACTCACACACAGAGATTACATTTTTAAGCCAGAAGCAGCTCATGCTTTTGATCCCAGTACTCAGGAGGCAGAGGCAGGAGGATCTCTGAGTTCAAGGCCAGCCTGGTCTATATAGCATGTTCCCAGACAGCCAAAGATATATAGAAAACCTATCTTAAAAAGATACACACATGCTGGGCAGTGGTGGCACACGCCTTTAATCCCAGCACTCGGGAGGCAGAGGCAGGTGGATTTCTGAGTTCGAGGCCAGCCTGATCTACAGAGTGAGTTCCAGGACAGCCAGGGCTATACAGAGAAACCAAAAATAAAAAATAAAAAAAAGACACACACACACACACACACACACACACACACACACACACACACACACACACACACACACAGGCACGCACACACTCTAAAATTTAGAATAAGATGTTCCCCTAGCAGAGGCAAAGTTCAGTGTGAAAGGCCACATATTTCTCATGTAGCGCAGGCTGCCCTCAAACTCATGTCCTCTTGTCTCCATGGAGTGCTAGGGGAAGAGGGGAGGCAGAAGGAGGAGAAGAGTTAGGCGAGGCTGAGATAGAGAAGGAACTGGAGAGACACAGAAGGCCTAGGACTTCTGAACGGTGAGGGACAGGGCAAAGGGCACGGCTGTTAGCACTTGGTTCTCCCCACCAAGGTTCACCCTCTGCCTCAAATAGCACTGAGCCAGTGGCTTCCAGCACCTGGAACTGTTTATTGGACATTGTTGCCAGTTGCAGGACAGAAAGCTAGACAGAAGAAAAACAGTGACCATAGACCCAAAGGGACAGACCCTGCCCAGATGGGGACATTTGTATCCCCAACCCGGTGGACCAACCTGGCAACTGCTGCCCCTCCCCAGACCCCCAGGACTTTGGCATAACGCTGATGGGGGTGGGGGGGCTGCAGACAGCAGAGCCCCTCAACCCAAAGCAGAGAATCTGATGAGTGCTGGGGACAGGCCGGAGGAGAGGGGACATGGGGCAGGCCATGGGCCAGGATGTGAGGAGCAGCAGAAGTGAAGAAGTCGGGAGCTAGGGACATGGTGGCTAGGTTTCCTTTTCTGGAGAAGGGTCACGCACTGACGTCTTTCTCGTTGCCCGCTTTGGGGACGGCTTCCAGCAATGGGTCCCCGGGGCCCGCCTCCTCCCCCTCCTTGGCCTCACCAGACTTGGAGTTGGGGACCCAGAGGCCAGAATCGATGCAACGCTGCATGTGATACTTGGCATCCTGTGGGGAGAGAGAGAGATAGCAGGTGAGGCTGTGCCAGCGCCAGGGCACCCCACTGTCTCCTGCACCTCCTTCAAGGCTGCTCAGCACCTACGCTACCCAGAACTGTTTAAAGAACTGCAGAAGCTGGCATGTGGGGCTGGAGAGATGGCTCAGTGGTTAAGAGCACTGACTGTTCTTCTGAAGATCCTGAGTTCAAATCCCAGCAACCACATGGTGGCTCACAACCTTCTGTAATGGGATCTGATGCCCTCTTCTGGGGCATCTGAAGACAGCTACAGCAAGCAGGGCAGGAGCAAGTGGGGCCAGAAAGAGAAGTAGTGTCTGAAGACAACTACAGTGGACTTACATATAATAAATAAATAAATAAATCTTAACGAAACAAACAAACAACAAAAAAACAAAACAAAAAGAAGCTGGCATATGACCCAGCGGGTGGAGCACTCGCCTGGTGTTCTGAGACTTCTATTCCAGTACCACAGACAACCAGATATGGTGGTACACACTTGTGATCCCACCACTTAGAAGTGGAGGCAGGAGGGCTAAGAGTTCAAGGTCATCCAGTTATACAGCATATTTGAGGTCAGCTTGGGCTACATGATACATGAGACCCTGTCTCAAAAAACCAAAGACACACAAAAGGGGGTGGTGACAGCTATGGCTCAGCAGTTAAGAACACTTTCCCCCAAATCATGAGGTCCAGAGATTACATTCCAGCACCGAAGTAATAAGCGAGGTATCCTGAGCACTCAGGAACAGAGTCAGGTCTATCTGTGAGTCCGAAGATAGCCTGGTCTACATAGTGAGATCCTATCTCAGAAAAAAGGGGGGAGGGACAACGAATTAAAAAAAATTTTTTAAGTGTACTGGTGTTCTGCTGCCGTGTGTTTGTGTTGTGTGTGTGTGTGTGTGTATCTGTGTGTGTGCATGAGGGTGTTAGATCCCCTGCAACTGGAGTTACAGACAGTTGCAAGCTACCATGTGGGTTGTGGAATTGAACCTGGGTTGGAGCCAGTGCTCTTAACCACCCGAGCCATCTCCTTTTTTTGGGGTCTTTTTTTTTTTTTTGAGATAGGGTTTCTCTTTTTTTTTTTTGTTTTTCAAGACAGGGTTTCTCTGTGTAGCTCTGGCTGTCCTGGAACTCACTCTGTAGACCAGGCTGGCCTCGAACTCAGAAATTCGTCTGCCTCTGCCTCCCAAGTGCTGGGATTAAAGTACCCGAGCCATCTCTACAGCCCCTCTTTTTGGGTCTTAGTGACTAATGTATGCCAGGCCTCATTGTGCTAGTAGAGAATGACCTTGAACTCATTCCTGATCCTCCTGAGTAGGTGTGTCCACCGCTACTGGTTGTATGCAGTGCTAGGGGTTGAACACAGGGCCTCCTGCATGCAGACCAGTGCTCAGCAACTCAACTGCAGCTCCAGTCTTATCCAGCAAATGTTTCTTAAGGGCCACAGAGAAAATATTTTTGATTCTGCCATATAGTGTCTAATCACAGTGACTGAGTTTGTAGCAGAAAATCAATCAGAAGTGATGCAAAAAGAAGTATAGAGACAGCATTTCAATTAATTAATCTGACTCATACAGGTAAGTGGTGAGCTTCCCTGGGCTTTGCAAGCTCCTTCTGGATATGTATTCCCATGGAAAACTGTAGAGTTCCTAGTACTGTGGCTAAATCAGAAGCAGTTTGTTAACATTCAAACCTGAGATGGATGCATGGCAGCGATAAGAGCGCCTGCCTAGAATCCCCAGTGAGGGGTGGGGGCGTGGCTCAGCAGCTAAATACACGAGAAGCACTGGGTTATGTTCCTGGCCACCAAAAAGGAAGAAAAGAAAGAAAGAAAAGCTCAATTGTCCCTACTCAGTGAGGTGTGCACAGCCGGCACTCCGCAATCCGTGCTGCAGTCAGGATGCTGGGCCGCCCTTTTCCTAGAGAAGCTCAGGAGGGACATTACCTTTCCTTTAGAACCACAGCCCCACACATACCTGCCACTGAGCGACACCTGTCCTTGCCATTCTCAGACAGGGTCGCACTGAACTGCTCTGGCTCATCTTAACTAAGCCTGGCCTTGAACTTCCAACCCTGCAGATGACAGGGCCACAGAGGCTGGGGACTCACAGTGGGATCCATCTTGCTGATGGCGTCTTGCAGCATCTGCACATCCTTCACATCAAAGCACTTCTGCAGCTCCTGGAGACAGAGGCCAGGGTGAGGGCCTGGGCTTGGGATGGGTGGGGGCACGGGGGTGGGGCACGGGGGTGGCAATGTGCATACATCACCCTCCTCCCTCCTGGGCCCTGGGGAGCCACACCTCAGGCAGGGATTCGTAGACCTCCACGGGGTCCAGGCCACCAGGGCCTAGCCTCTTCTTGCGCTCCTCTTCCTCATACTCCTTCATGGCCTTCTCTATTCGCAGCTTGGCGCGGCCCCGCACACGCTCCTTAAAGGCCTCCAGTTCATACTTGAAGCCCTCCATGTACTGGTGGTCGGCAGTCTGTGGAGGAGGGTGGGTGCTGTTCACCACACAGTTGATGCCCAGGTGTTTAGGGGGTGAGGTCCCTGCAGCAGCTCATGGAGGCTCCCTGATGCTTTTCCTGAATCCCACCATGGGCACCTCAAGGCTTGGCCTTTGTCTCCTGTATTCAGCACCCATCCTACTAGCTCGTGGGCCCACCTGCTAATGGCCAGTCTCCTGGCTCAGCTCAAGAGCACCGGTTTGGTACCACAATTCAGGTGGCCTCCAGCAAGGTCTTACAGATACCCCAGTTCTGGATTGTTCTACTTTGCCCTGCTCTCAGGATCACCAGTCTTTCAGAGGAACCAAGTTCAGTACTCATTATCCACATGACAGCTTGCAAACACGAGTAACGCAAGCTCCAGGGATCCAACACCCTCTTCTAGCCTCTGAAGACACTTGCATGCACATGATGCACATAAACTCACTCAGGCACACACACGGCAACAAAAAAACCCTAAATATGTATTTGTATGTTTATATAAATATTTGCATAACATAATATAAATTATTTAAATAAATATTATTAAAGTAAATAAATAAAAAGAAATCTTCAAGTAGGGTCTGCAAGGTGGTTCAGGGTACAATGCTTTGCCAGGTAAGCCTACCAGCCTGTTTGACCACAGGAACCCACATAAAGGTAGAGAGAATCAGCTACAAAGTTGTCTCCTGATCATATGGGTCCACACACATCATACATACATACATGTATGTCACAGACATACGATCATATATACACACCATACATACATACACATCACACATATATATGTACAACTAAGTCCTCCTGATGAAGATCTGACCTCGGGTCCCTAGTCAGCATGCACACTGTGGGCTTCCTGCTAGCCCAGGAGCTCACTACCTTGATCTTGGTGAAAAACTGCCGGAAGCAGGCCCGGGGGTCGACCTTCAGACTCTTGGCCAGCTCCAGAATAAACTGCATTACCATGGTCTGGTGAGCCACCTGCTCCATCAGTGCACATTTCTGCCAGGACAAAAAGGCAGGGTGTCAGCAAGCGCCGGTGTCTGGGAGGCTCTCCGCAGCTGGGCAAGGCGCACTCACCTCCTCTACTTCCAGGTCAATGCACCAGATAACCAGGTAGTTGGCCGTTTCCTCACACACCAGATGGACATTGTCTGACAGGTATTTCTGGCTGTCATCCCAGCGGTGGAGCATGCCTGCAGAGAAGGATGCTGGGCAGATGCTGCGAGGCCACTGGAAGCCTTTCCCTGGCCTCGACTCCTAACAGGAAGCTTTGTGCAGGAACTTACCGAAATGTTTGATCTGTTTCTCATATTTTTCAACGAAGGTCTTGTGTTTCTGCTCCCTTGCCTCCTCTGAGTCTTCCTCTGCCTTCTCAGGCTTGGTATTGACCATGCTCTGTGACAGGGCGAGAGGGCAAGTGGGCTGGGGCAAGGCAGGGGTGCGCCTGGGGTGCGGGGGCCGTGGCCGCCGCGCCCATCCTGTCCACATCGGAGGCGGTGGCGTCGCTAAGTGCATCAAGGTGGCGGAGGCATGGCCGCGGGCCTTCGGGCAGATCAGAGGGTACGGATGGGCTTCATTGGCCTCCACTGGCCAATCCCAAGCTCAAACTGTCTGTCTGTCTGTCCCTCCCCTGTCCTTGCACCCTACCCCGTATCTTTGCCTGGCTCTCATTATCAGAATTCTTTTTCTAGTTTACTGGGATGGGGAGATAGGGGTGGACCTGGGGTCTTTACAGGCATGTCTAGCCCCCACCACTGAACCGCCCCTAGCCAGTCTGACCTTACTCCACAGTACCTTGCTGAAGCCATCTTTGCTGAGCGTGTCCACATTCCAGGGCATGTTCTTCTCCTTTTTGCGCATGTCCTCCAGCTTCTGCTCCCAGCTTCGCTCCTCCTTGCGTAGCTGCTGTGCCTCAGCTCGAAGCCGCTCAAGCTCCACCTGGCCACCGCCCTCAGCCACTTCCAGCTCCTTGAGCTTGCGCTGGCACTCGGCTACCTTGCGCTTGCATTCCCGGCAGCCCCGGTCCAGTTCCTCTTTCTCCTTCTGAAACTGCTCCATGCGTTCCACCCGGGCCTGCAGGCAGGGACAGCCAGCAGCTGGTCACTTAGAGAGAAGAACTTTAGGAGCTAAGCATGGTGGTGCTCACCTTTAGTCCCAGCACTTGGGAGGCAGAGTTGGAGGATCCCCGAGTTCGAGGCCAGCCTGGTCTACAGAGTGAACTCTAGGAAAAGGGATGCAGAGAAACTGTTTGGGCTAGGGGAGGGGGACGAACAACTTTGTCCCTTTATCCTGGCCCAGCAATGGCCCTGGGGCTGCAATCTGTACTGGATTCAACCCTAGAAGAAGTGTGCACCAAAGTCCAAGCCCTGGCCTCTCAACTTCTACCCTGCTACTGCGGGGACTAGACACACCTGGGTCAGGGACACACCCTGGGTCCTTACTACAGTACAGACAGCCATGTGCTACCTGCTGGTACCTTGCAGCCACATTTTTATGGTTTTTTTAACACTAGGTTTAACTAATGAAAACATCTCCATGTAACAGAGAATGAACCTGAACTCCTGATCCTCCTGCCTCTCAAGTGCAGGTGCAAGTTAGGGCAACAGGAACTGGTCCGGAAGGGGGAGAACTAAGCAACAGATGCCTTGCTCATTTTAACTTTGGAAACAAACAACCAACAAAAACCCAGCAACAATGTGAAGGCCAGGGACTGACCTCAAGTGGTCAGGCGAGTGCCTTTACCCACTAAGCCATCTTGCCGGCCCTTGCTTACCACCTTGTGACATCTAGGGTTGCATCACCAACACTACAAACAAAACCAAAGAAAGCCCTAAGCGGCCACCCCTGTAACTAAGCACTCGGAAGGCTGAGGCAGGAAGACTGAGTTTGCACCAGGCTAGCCTAGACAACTTAGTGAAACCTGTCTTGAAATAAAATTTAAGGTCAGGCATGGTAGCAAATGGCTTTAATCCCTACAATGGGCAGATGGAGGCAGAAGGGCCTCTTGAATACAAGGCCATCTTGCTTACATAGTGAGACCCTATCTCAAAAAAATAGTGACCCGAGTGGAAAGAGAAGCAACTCACCAAAGTTATCTTCTGACCTCCACATGTGCATTGTGGTATGTGTCACGCACACACGCACAGATTAAATTCACCAAAGCATTTGAGCTAGAGAAAACCATCTACCTACCTACCTGCCTACCTACCTACCTATCTAGGCTTTTTGGAACAGGATTTCTCTGTGTAGCTCTGGCTGTCCTAGAACTTGCTTTGTAGACTAGGTTGGACTTGAACTCAGAGATCCACCTGCCTTTGCCTCCTGCTGAGATTAAAGATGCGTGCGACTGAAGCCCAACAGAAAAAAGCCCATGCATTACAAAGTCGTTATACATGTGTGAGTGTGTGTATTTATTTTGCAGTACTAGGGGCTGAACTTAGGGTCAGGTATTACATCCCCAGCCATTTTATTCATGCTTTTAACATGCTCACACGCAAACATCGCAGCACAGGTACATGATCGAACTCAGAGCCTTAGGCTTGGAAGTAGGTGTGTTCCCTGGAAGTTGCCTGGGTTAGATCAGAACCCACTCTGCAGTCAGGAGTCCCTACTCTCGTAATCCTCTTGCCTCAGCCTCATGGACAGCCGGGATGACAGGTCTACACCACCAGGCAGGCACATTACTAAGCACTGGGTAACGATGCACACCACGACATGCTGTGCCATGGTGTCATTCTTCCATTCAGAGATGGGCTCTTGCATGTGGCCCAGGCTGGCCTTCATCTCCTAGATGAGGATGATCCCCCTTAGCCTTCCCCTACCGAGAGTTCAGCTGTGTAACTTCGTCTGCCTCTGGTGTAATTTACTGAACAGTGTGCTGAGCGTGAAACAGAACCAGCATACATGAGTGCTTGCACACTGGGAGAAAAATCAAAGCATCGGGGCGAGAGGGTTTAGCAGGAATGCTCAGCCAAGCCTGACGGCCTAAGTTCAATCCCTGGGAACTACATGGTGGAGGGAGAGAACTGACTCTTCAAGCTGTCCTCCACACGTGCATTCTGGGTGCATGCGTAAAAGCACATGTCACACAAGCACAACTAATAAAAACCCCAAGCATTATGGTAAGGAGCACAGGAGGGTAGAGGCTACACAGGAGATGACCACAGTGGGACTGTTTCAGCAGACGAGGTTCCCAGGGAAGAGCACTTATGCAAACACAAGACCCCGTTTAGATCCCCAGTACTCAAAAATAGACTGTGCTGCCTGTTACCCCAGTACTGTAGGAAGCAGACAGGATGACTGGGACCTGCTGACTCCCAGCCGAGCTCTAGAAACAGTGAGAGACGCTGCTCAAGGGAATGAGCAGAGTTGGGAAGGACACCTGTCTCCTGTGTTCTCTATGTGAACCCATTCATGTGCACACACGACAAGTCCTCAGATACAGCAGCCCTGGCCTGCTCTCACAAGGGCTCTAAGGTCCGCACCTCACTGGCCCCAGAGAGCAGCAGGAAGTTGCCAGGCTGCTGGCTTCTGGAGGACCGCCACCATTCTCCCTAGTGTCCTCTGAGTAGCTGCCAGGGAGGCTGAAGCTAAAAACAGGGACTGTGGTGTTGGTGACAGCAGCCACCTGGCTGGCCAGGCTTATACAAGTAACAGGATGGCATGGGTGTCCCTTACAGAAGACACACAGAGGTTCTCAGAATTATGACACCATATAGCACATTGAAGGAGCCAGACGAGACCCCACATAGCACGTCTGGCCACAGAGCCTAGGAGGTAGGCTGGGAACTCACTCTCCCGTTTCCTAAACCTCCACATCTTTATTCTTGGTACCAGGGGCTGAACCCAGAGCCGCACACTTGCTCCACGAGTGGTCTGCTACTGAGCTGTACACACTGCACACAGCCCTTTTGTATTTCATAGTTTGACCCGGTGTTTCCTTATGTTGCTGAGGCTGGCCTTGAATTTGTGGTCTCCTACCTCAACATCTCCAGGAGCTGGAAACACAAGTCTGTAACACCATGCCAAGACAGATTTTTTTTTTTTTTAATTTTTAATTAATTTATTTTTGTGATTTTGAAACAGTGTTTTTCTGCCCTAGCTGTCCTGGAATTTCTTCTCTAGACCAGGCTGTCCTCGAACTCATAGAGATCCAACACAGCGCCCCAATTCTGGGTTTCTTGTTTGTTTGTTTGTTTGTTTTGTTTGTTTTGGTTTTTGGGGTTTTTTTTTGTTTTTTTCGAGACAGGGTTTCTCTGTGTAGTCCTGGCTGTCCTGGAACTCACTCTGTAGACCAGGCTGGCCTCAAACTCAGAAATCTACCTGCAGAGCTCTGCCTCCCAAGTGCTGGGATTAAAGGCCTGCACCACCACTGCCCGGCTTACAGCTCCCCAATTCTGGGATCAAAAGTGCATGCCATTACTGCTTGGCTAATTTCAAATTTTAATTTATTGTGTGCATGATGGCAGGAACAGATGTGTGCATAGTGTGGATGTGGAGGTCAGAGGACACCCTGCAGCTGTCAGCTGTCACGTCTCTCTTTCTACCATGTGACTACCAGGAATCAAACTCAGGAGGAATTTGTGCCGGGCAGTGGTGGCGCACGCCTTTAATCCCAGCACTTGGGAGGCAGAGGCAGGCGGATTTCTGAGTTTGAGGCCAGCCTGGTCTACAGAGTGAGTTCCAGGACAGCCAGGGCTACACAGAGAAACCCTGTCTCAAAGCAAAAAAACAAAAACAGAAACAACAAAAAAACAAACTCAGGTCACCAGGCTTGGTGACCAGTACCTTCACCCACTGAGCTACCTTGCTGGGCCCTTCCTGTTTATTTTTACACAGGTGCTCATGTAGCCCAGGCTGGCCTCCATTTGCTATGTGGCAAGGGATAGCTTTGAGTTCCTGATTCTTTTGCCTTTCTCTCCCAAGTGCTGAGATGACAGCCATGCACTGTCACATCTGGCTTCAAATATGTTTTGAAACCACAAGGCACCTAAGCAGTGATGACAGGAACTATTATCCCTAGGGAATCAGTTGTTAAATACTGGGAAACTTAAACCAGCCGCATAGCGCACCCAGGCCCTACTCCATCCTCAGGAAACCCCGAGGCACAGAGCAGCCAGCCAGAGCCCTCCACGTCAGAGCACACCAGGGTCACAGATCTGAAGAGTGAGCTGTCAAGCCTCTGTACTCAGAACTTAGGAATCCAGCCCCTCACAGGTAGACACAGAACATGGTAAAGGTAGGATGTACACCAGAGCCTGCCTGCCCTCCCTCGTGAGCTAGGGCAGAGGCCCATTCCCTCCGCAGTATTACAGCCATGGCAGCAAGACAGAAAGCAGAGTCTGTACTCTAGATGAGAGGCCTCCCTCCCACCAGCAGGCCCAAGTGCTTTCCGCCTAGTAGGAAGACAAACCTCTTCATAAAACAGAAATAGGTGTGCCCAAGAATGGTTCTCCAGCTGTGTGTGGCTCCGCAATGCTTCCTAATACAGCACTATGTGAGGTGCTGGGCTGTACTGCTGCCACACTGCTGCCTGGCAGGTGGTCTGCCCAGGAAACTAGAAGGAGTAGGTGTGTGGGTGGGACCGGGAGCCAAATGCCAGAGTTGGGGAGGATGGGGAAGGATTTTCTAGGAGTGAGGAGAAGCTTTCCTCAGGAAAGTGGAATGCAAAATTCCTAAATGGAAAGTACCTGCCCTCAGTTTGAGAGTGTAACAGGCACAGGGGCCAGTGAGAGAGCTCAGTGGGTAAAGGCCTGCTCCCAAGCCTCATGTGAATGTGATCCCCAGAACCCACATGGGAGGAAAAGCAAGTTATCCTCTGACTGCCACAAGGGAACCGCAGCACATCTACACATACATAAGACAAATGAATAAGATGTAACGTAAACAAAGAGTATAAGACACACAGGTGTGTGGGTATAGATGCTTTAATTTCGGGAGCAGGTAAGGCTACTGTCTCTTTACTGCTGTGTTAGGGAAGGAACGCAGGACCTCCTGCATGCTAGAGCAGTGCTGTACCACTGAACCACAGCTCCAGGCCACGCTTCCATCTTGTAGTACACTACTGGCCTGCAGGCAGTGCTGGCATGAGAAGGGGAAGGGCACAGCTTGCTTCCACTTGGGGTTCTAAGGTGTGTAGGATTTGTTTGCTCAGTGGTTCACAGGATACCCTGTAGCCCGTGCCAGCCTCACTTACTATGTGGCTTATGACTTTGAACTTCTGACCCTTCTCCTTCCATCTCCCCAGTGCTGGGACTACAGGCCTGCCCCACCGTGGCTAGCTTTTAGGCAGTGCTAGAGATGGAGCCCAAGGCAACACATACAACTAAACTCCAGCCCATTTGGTTTTTGAGACAGTCTCATGTAGCCCAGGCTAGCCTAGAATCTGCCCTATAGCAAGGACTGACTCTGAATTCCAAATCCTCCTACTTCCACCTCCCACGACCTGAGTTTACAGCGGTGCCACCATGCTCAGAAAATAAGGTGATGTTGGAACAAGATCCAGGAGGTCCAGAGTTAAACAGGATGATCTGAAGAGAGGCCAATGCCGGTGGAGGGGAGAGGGCAGGTAGCACAGGGTGGGTTTGGCTTTCTGGGGTGGGGTTTGCCAAGCTGTCTTTTCTTTCTCCTTTCCCCTATTCTCCCCTTTCCCTCCCCCCTCTCTTTCTTTGTCCTATCCCAACCCCCGGGCCCCATGCCTCCAGACAGGGTTTCTCTGTGTAGCCCTAGCTGGCAGTACTGGAACTCTCTGTAGACCAGGCTGGCCTTGAACTCACAGGCCTGCCTGCCTCTGCCTCCTGAGAGCTAGGATTAAAAGTGTGTGTCATCACCATCTGGCTCTCGTTTGGTGAGTTTTCAATGATGGCTACAGTTTATACAGAAGCCAAGGTGGGCAGGATGGGGGGTCGGTCTACTTACGAAACTAGAAGGGGCAGGGGTTCTGACTGGAAGGTAAGTGGGCGGGGTTTCCTGGAGTAACAGGAAATAAGAGTCCACAGAAGGTGAAAATAAGGAAAGCCACTGGAATTGGAAGATGGGCAAGAGTGGAGTTGGTTAAGGGCTCGAACACTTATGTCCCCAGTGAGACTGAAGTCCCTAGGGGGCTCTGGTCTACAACCCGGGGAAAGGGATCCTGGACTAAGGAATCCCAGCTGCAAACTAAGATTGACAGAAAAATTAAGGGTAGGGCACAGCCCTCATTTAGTGTGGAAGTTGGGGGTCCCTGGACCTTAATGGAAATTCATGTCCAAGATCCTGGGAAGTAGATTCCACAAACAAAACAAAAATTTTGTGGACCCAGACTCTAGGGGGGTGAGGAGAGGCGGAAGGGAGATGTGCAATCAGAAGTGGGTGCATGGCTGGGCTATGAGATCACTTAACAGAACCTGGGGTCCAGACTCTGAGGAAGAATTCTGAGGAAGAACAAAAGGTTCCACACAGGATGATGGGGACCCTACATACAAGGGTCAGCTTGACGGGGCATCTAGACTCTGACTAAAGTATTAAGAGCTGATAAAATGGCTCAGAGTGTAAAGGTAAGCGCTTGTGGCAACATGGCGTGACCTGAGTTCCACAGCCAGTTCCAATATGATGAAAAAAGGCCCAATTTCTGCATGTTATTCTGTGATCTTCACACGCATGCTGTGCCACGTGCTGCACACAAGAACACACACACAGTAAGTAAACCTACAGACAGAAGAGATCCGTAACACAGACAGAAAGCCCGGAGATACAAGTGAAGAATTAGGGTGAAGAATCCAGGAGTCCTGGGATGGAAGTAAAAAGTCCAGCCCAGCATGATGGCACATGTCTTTAATCCCAGCACTGGGAAGGCAGAGGCAGGAGGATCTCTGTGAGTTAGAAACCAGCCTATTCTACATAGCAAGTTCCAGGCCAGGCAAGGCTACACAGTGAAATTTTGTTTCAAAAAAAGAAAGAAGAAAGAAAGGAAGGAAGGAAGAAAGAAAAAAGAGAGAAAAGTCTACAGATTGTGGAACAGGAGGCTCTAGATGTCAATAACTGAGGTCTCCCCCGCCCCCCACGCCAGGTGGCCTGGTAAGAAGCCAGAACTCTAGAGCGGGGGGTCCCGGGAGTGGGGGGGAAGGGGATGAGAGCGCACAGCCCCACCTGGTGCCGCCAGCGGAAGAGGCTGGCCGTGTCTATGTTGGGGTGCGTCTCGTCCTCATCGTCCGACACTTCGATGTGATCCCAAACGCTGTAGTCCACCATCTTCGCCTTGGAGGCCCGGACTGGCTCCCGGGTCGCCACACTGCCGGGCGCTGAACAGGGACCCACAAGGGCTAGAGAGTCCGCTCGGTAAGCCCCGCCCCTTCCGCTTCCGCCCAGGGCGCCGCGCACGACGACCCCGCCCTAGCGTCGGCGCGTGATGTTACGTCCTTAGCAACGGGAGTCGGCGGCATTGGCAACCGGAGGTCATCTTTAAAGGGCCAGGAGTACGTGGTGCGGCCTTCGGGAAGTTCCCGCCGAAACCAGACTGACCATCCTTTAGAGACAAAAGGTTAGTCGTGTTGGGCGTGGTGGCCCACGGTAATCCAAGTATGCTAGAGGCAAAAGCAGGTGGCTCTCTACGAGTTCTAGTCCAGTCAGGGCTATATATTGAGACTGTCAAAAAGTCAAAATTGGCTGGGCGGCTGGCAGATCGAGGCCAGCCTGGTCTACAGAGTGATTTCTAGGACGGTCAGGGTTGTTACACAAGCACTCAAAAAAAAAAAAAAAAAAAAAGTCAAAATTGAGGCTGAAGGGGTGGCTCAAGGGTTTGGAGAACTGACTGGTCTTCCAGAGCACCCGGATTCTGTTTCCAACATCTACATGGCGGCTCACACCCATCTGTAAGTCCAGCCCAGGGTATATAACGCCCCCTTCTGGCCTTTGCCTACACCAGGTATGCATGTGGTGCACAGATACACAGGCAAAACATTAATACACATAATTTTGTTTTTTGTTTTTTGAATGAAGTTTGCCCTTAAATTGTTTTTTTCCCGAGTCAGGATCTCACTATTTAGCTCCTGCTGTCCTGGAATTCACTATGTAGACCAGGCTGACTTCAAACGAACAGATCTTTCTACCTCTGCTTTCCAATTCTGGGGCTAAAGGTTTGCCCCACTACGCCAGACCTGCCCTTAAATTTTAAAAAATATTTATTTGTTTGTTTGTTTGTTTTGAGACAGAATTATTCTATGTAGCCTTGGCTGTTCTGGAACTCACTCTATAGACCAGAATAGCCTCGAACTCAGAGCTCTGACTGCCTCTGCCTCTAAAGATTAAATGTTGGGACTGAAGGCATATAGCAGGACCGCCTGGCTAAATAAATAAATATATAAATAAAACTTTAAATTACATCTTAGGAGCTGAAGTGATTGCTCAGCAGTTAAGAGCACTGGCTGCTCTTTCAAAGGACCCAGGTTCAATTTCCAGCACCTATATAGCAACTCACATCTGTCTGTAACTCCAGTTCCAGGAGCCAGTATCTTTACCTGCTGAGCCATCTCATCAGCTCCAGTATTTAAAAAAGAAATTACAATCATTGGTCGGCCGTGGTGGCACATTCCTTTAATTCCGCACTCGGGAGGTGAAGGCAGTCAGCCAGTCTACCTAGTGAGTACCAGGATAGCCAGAGCTGTAGAGAGACCGCATCTCAAAATACGTAAAGATTAGATTTATTTATTTATGGGGAAGATGGTGAGTTCTAGAGTGCGCATTCTGAAGTCAGAAAACAACTTCCGGGAGTCAGGCGTCGTCTTCCACAATGACGAGCCCAGGTATTAAACTCATATCTTTAGTCTTGGTGGCAAGTGGAGTGGAGCCTATGGCTTGAAGACACGCTCCCTGACTTAACCCTGCTCTAGGGTAGAAAGAAGTATTTCAGCCACGGGGTTGGTAAGCACCGGGTGTTACAAGACCTGTCCTTGCCTAAGTATCAGAAGTGGATGGTGACTAACACAGTCTAGGGACTTAATACTCCAGCACCACCACGCGCCACTCAAACTCCGAGGCAGCCTCTACAGCCCTCTGGAATCATCCAGAATGCCTCACCTAAAAACGTCGGGCAGTGGTGGCGCATGCCTTTAATCCCAGCACTTGGTAGGCAGAGGCAAGCGGATTTCTGAGTTCGAGGCCAGCCTGGTCTACAGAGTGAGTTCCAGGGCAGCCAAGGCTACACAGAGAAACCCTGTCTCAAAAAACAAACAAACAAACAAAAAACACTAAAAACAAAACCAAACAAACAAAAACACACCCACAAAAAAAACCCTCCTTTCTCCGCCTCTGGGTGTCACTGATGTTTAAGCAGCGACAGTGTTGGCAGCCCTGCCCTCAGGGAGACCCCGAAGGCACTGGATAGGGCTTTCCTGGTCCTCACTATCTGGGGCTGCCCACAGCCTCTTCCAGCTCCCCTTAACATCTGAATTTCGGCTGGGGCTTGAAGGAGTCCATTTTTTTTTTCAGAGCTTGAGGTACTCGGGGGTCGCACATCCCTTTCAATGCTTTGATACGGGATTTAGAAACTCACGATGCATCCTGGAGCCAGGATTATCTCAGATTAAGGGATGCATTTTGCGGTGGATTCAGGTGGATGGAGAGGAGTGCTATCCTTTTGGCTTGGGATGGGTCCCTTCCCAGCTTTTCCGGAGCTGTTGGAGAGGAGGCTTTCTGAAACGAATATAGATCTGCAGATCTGGGGGTGTTCCCCGTCCATGGAACCAGAGGGGTGGTGGACTTAAAAACTCCTACCCGCTGTGGCCCCTCCCCCTCGCGCTCACTCAAACTCGTGAGTAGGTGGGAAGAGCCGGGGAGTCCCCTTTTCTCTTTCCCTCCTCCTCCTCCAGCTTGGCAATTCACCACAGCAGCAGGAGCGGTCTATCCCAGCCTGGGCACGCGCATGACGGACATACATTGGGAGGGTCTCGCACACACCTACACACAGCAGCAAACAAAGGGTCTGGACACCTGTCCCCTCCCACTGTCCCGACCCCAGGCCGGGGGCGGGGGGTGTGGGGGGTGTGGGCTCCTCTCTCCAGCCCCTTTTCTCAGCAAGGTAAGTTTTGGGATTGCCAGCTGTGCAGGGAAGGGGGAGGGGGGGGGCTGACTCCAGGAAGGTAGGGCATCAAGATCATCGATTTCCTCTAGCTCTCCTTGAAAGCAACGATTCCCTCCACTTTTGCCTTGGTACGTTCTTGTAGGGTCTCCATATCCTCCCCCCCCCCGTGTGTGTGTGTGTGTGTGTGTGTGTGTGTGTGTGTGTGTGTGTGTGTGTGTGTGTGTTCCCAATTAGGCTCCTGACTGGAGCTGCCTAATGGCAGGGAACTGGGACCTCCTCCCGGGTCATCATCTATCATTACCAGCTATGTCCAGCCCCGGGGACTGGGAAAGACACCCAAAACCAAGTTACTTAGAGCTGTTTCTCTATCTTGAGATACCATAGCATTTTTATGGTGTGCCTTGTTTCTTTGGAATGCTGGTAGGGGAAATAGGACTGTTTGGGGATGGGTTAAGGCTGGAGGTGGGAATCCTTACTGCAAACACCACTCAGCTGCAGTGAGGTCAGAGATCCCAGGCATTTGTTGTGCGCCCCTGTGCTTCTAAGTCTTCAGCTACTACAGGCTGTGGCTGAGGCAGGCCAGGAGCCAAGCCTTAGCTCCAAAACCCATTTCCTTGTTTATTTCATTCCTGTTCCCTAACTACCTACTGTAAACACCAGCCATTTTGGCCAGACTAGAGCTGCAGTAAAGGAGAGACACTTACAGGTCCCTGTTCCTGGTTGGCCAGGGAGCAAGATCCATATGTAAACAAGTCTTTGTATATAAACTAGACCATCACAATGAAATTCTGCCAGAAATGGAGGTGTTGGATGGCTGACATCCCAGCACTTGGTGGGTAGAGGCAGCAAGGGAGACTGGGAGTTCCAGGCTGACAGTGGTTCCCAGGAGTTTGAGGCCAGCCTAGGCTTCAGGAGATCCAGTCTCAAAAACCAAAAATCTTTCCTGGGATGGTAACCCTCACTTTTAATCCCAGCACTCCAGAGGCAGAGGCAGAGGCAGAGAGGCAGAGAGAGGCAGAGAGGCAGAGAGAGAGGCAGAGAGGCAGAGGCACTGATTGTGAATTCCAGGTAAGCCTTGGCAACAGGGTGAGTTCCAGGACAGCCAGGGACACAGTGAGACCCTATCTTTAAAGAAAAAAAAAAATCCTGATTAAGTGAAAGGAAATTAAAATTCAGACTTGATTCAGATAATTAGACCACAGGAAAAAAGGATTACTCCTCTGCCTTTTTTTTTTTTTTTTTTTTTTTTGGAGACAGGGTCTCAAGTTGCCTAGAGGCTAACCTTTGACCCCTGATCCTCCTGCTCTATCCCCAAGTGCTAGGAAGACAGGTGCTAGCCATCCTGCCTGGCTGCTCTCTTACATAGGAGTTGAATCATCATTCTTATAAAAATAAGGAAGGGGCTAACAAGATGGTTCAGAGAGTAAAGGTGCTTGCCACCAAGCCTGGAGATACAAGGCCCACACTGTGGAAGAGAGAGCCAACCCCTGTCTTTGAGCCCCATACATACACTGTGCTATGTGTGCCCACCCTTCTCTTCCCCACATAAATAAATAAATGTAATTTTTTCTTTTCTTTTCTTGTTGCTCTTGTTTTGGGTTTTGTCCAAGACAGGGTTTCTCTGTGTACGATTCTTGGCTGTCCTAGAACTCACTTTGTAGACCATGCTGGCCTCAAACTCACAGAGATCCACCTGTCTCTGCCTCCTGTGTGCTGGAATTAAAAGTCTGCACCATACCCAGCTAAATGTAATTTTTTCAAGTGGAGAAAAAGAAAGAAAAAAAGAAGTGTGTGCCTAATCCCAGCACTCAGGCAGTCACAACGGAAGGACTGGAATTCCAGGCCAGTCTGGGCCCTGTGGTGAGACTGGCTCTTAATCATACAAAGGAATGGTTATAGACAGTTAAGTAGCCCTCCCTGTAGAGTCCGACTGACTCAAGAGACAGGGGTTGGATCTTTGGTTCTAGGCTAGTGAGGGTTACAGAGAGAGACCTGTCACAAAAAAAAAAAAAAAAAAAAAAAAAAAAGCAAACAACTGCCTATATTTAAAAGGCTGCAGTTGGGCTGGAGAGATGGCTCAGCGGTTAAGAGCACCAACTGCTCTTCCAGAGGTCCTGAGTTCAATTCCCAGCAACCACATGGTGGCTCACAACCATCTGTAATGGGATCTGATGCCCTCTTCTGGTGTGTCTGAAGAGAGCAATGGTGTACTCACAGACATAAGATAAATAAATAAATCTTAAAAAAATTAAAAGCTACAGCCATGAGACAGATGAGTAGGCACTTCCAACTGGATGCCCAGGGAGAGCAGCCCCGGGAGGTGGATTTCTCTGCTAACACACAGGCTGTCTAATCCACACAAAGCTAATCTCCAACTGAACATATATGTAGTAGAGACTGGGATCCTGATGTGGCCCTGGGTATTGAGTGCTGACACTGAGGCAGGCCCACCCATAGTTCCTTTCCTTCACTAATATACTAATTATGCATAATAATTAGTACAGTATTTTTACAATGCACATACTGCAGTACATTTTGATCAAAGTCACCCTCCCACTGGCCCCCTCCTCCCACTGACCCCCCTCCTCCCACTGACCCCCCTCCTCCCACTGACCCCCTTCATGTCTTTCATGGCTTGGGGGGGGGGTGATCCAGTGAATTTCATTATAATTGCTTAAAGGAGCGTAGGCACCTTACCTGACTGTCAGCGACACCTCTAAAGAAACGCTTCTCCCTTCCCAGCAACCGTTAACTGCGTATAGAGCCTCAGGAAAGGAAGGGATCCACAGGAGACCCACCCCAGATTTGTGAGACAAGATGTCACTATGTAGCCTAGGGTAGCCCTGAGCTCATGATCCTCTTGCCTCTGTCTCCTTATTGCTAGGACTCCAGGTGAGCACCATCACACTGGGCTCCAAATTTACGTGAAATTATTTTGTAATATATTGTCATGGTGTGTGTAAGGGAGTCAGTTCTCCTTCTACCATGTGGGTTCCAGGATTGAGCTGAAGTCACCCACATGTCAGCAGACACCTCTCTACACGTTGAGCCATCCTGCCAACTGCAAACTTGCATCTTTAACCACTGCTTCCTGCCTCATCCACACACATGGATGCCAGATAAGCACATGCCAGCCACCCAGCCGCCCAGCTAACCCGTGCCCAGTCCAGTGACACGGTGCTCTTCTGCCCATTCTATAGTTTGTGTAGCTGTCCCAAGGATGTGATCTTATCCAGAACATTGCATGGGTGCACTGCACACGCCTGGCTAACCAGGAAGCTTCATGCAAATAAACACAAGCAGGCATGCCCTGTCACGAGAGGCCTTCACGGGCCTGCATCTGCTCTAGACACGACGCTGAGGTGAGAGCAAATGCTCTGGGCTGTGGAGAGACTGCGGGCTCCAGCTAAGGCTAGTGACTGAGGACTGGTTCTGATACCACGAGAAAAGTACACTTGGGAATAGTTCCTCCTGGTGGTCCGCAGTGCAGTGGCTGAGGGTAAACAACTTGTAACTGCCAGGGAGACCTGTGATCCTAACCACTGACCTGGCAGGACACACACAACACAGAGCAGACAGACACTCGAAGCCCAGTGCAGCCCGATACTGTCCCGAGAATCCACACTTCTCCCTTGTCTGGGTTGTTCTCCAGGCTTATCTCTGCACACCTTTAATCCCATCATTCAGGAACCAGAGGAAGGTAGATCAGGGTCGATGAGACTTGGAGGTCAGTCTGGTCGATATGCTGAATTCTAGGCCAGTCAGGGATACAGAAAAGAGATCCTGTCTACAAAAGCACGGGCAGTTATATGGACAATGGCAGGCGGTTTTGTTTGTCTAAGACAGGGTCTTATCTGCTGGGATTATAGGCATGCACCACCATCCCTAGTTCTCTGTGGTACTGAGGATGGAACCCAGGGCTTTGGTTCATGAGAGGCAAGCACTCTACCAACGGAGACACAGCCCCAGGCTCATAAACGCTTAGTGTGTACCATAGGTTGCTAGAAGCATTTGAGATATAGGCAGGACCTCAGCCTCGTATGTATACTACAGAGGATTTACATCCCTTTGGAAAATGCCAGTGCAGACAGAGCCCATGCTCAAGATGATCAAATATTGCAAGGCTGGAGTATGGCTCAGTGGGAGAGCTCCTGCCTAGTATGTAGGAGGCCTTTGGTTTCATTCCAGTGCTGAAAGATAAAGGGGGTGGAGGGAAGACAGACCATAATTAGTAGCTTGGAGGAAGTGGCACAGGCCTTTAATCCCAACACTCAGAAGGCAGAGGCAGGAGGATCTCTCTGAGTTTGAGATTAGCCTGGTCTATAGATTTCCAGGACATCCAGGGCTACACAGAGAAACCCAGTCTTGAAAAAGCAAAATAAATATATAAATACATTGGTAACTAATAAGCCACATAACTTGTTGCAATAGTCTAAAGCGGAGCAGACTAAATGGGCCAACAGGTGAAGCTGCTTGCCACACTGTAGCAGTGGGTGAATTAGTCAAACCACTTTGACTCCCGGCAGATTGAGCATGCTCTGCACCCACCCAAGAGCTCTCTGGATTTGAGAATGAAAGACATACATAAGCCAGCTAATTTTGATATGCCTTGATTAGATCAATTGCTGGACACTTGGAAACCTTCCCATGGCTAGCACACACTCCCCTCCGGTATTCCCGAGTTAATATCTTTTAAAATCTGTATTTCATCTCTGCTTCCCCGGACCCCATGGAGGAAGTGGCCCCTAGGAAGTGGCAATTCTTTATTACCAATCTAAGCCAACTGGGGGCAGGGACCTCACATCTGGAAGTGCGGCTTTAGGAGCCGAACTGAGGCAAAGCATTAGAACCAGTTCCCAACATCTCACAAATGAGAAGACCTATGTTTGCTCCTGGTATTTTATGGTGGAAGCAGAAAATTGACTTCTGAAAGTTCTGTAGCCTCTACATGTGGGTAGTGTCACATAAATGCACCTGCACTCTTACAGTTTACACACACACACACAATTTAAAAGGTAGTTTAAATTTTAAGTTAGCTAACACCAACAGGGTGAAGGGATCCAGGATTAGAAAGAACACAGAATACCTTGAGACACTTTATAGGTGGTGAGAAAAGCACGTACAAAGGTCCTGAGGTCTGAATACTTTCTAAGGATTCAGGAACAGCAAGGAGACTAACAGCCAGACTCTCTGAATGTTTTATGGCCTCCCAAGGACATCTATAGCTCTGTGAAGCAACAATTACTATTTTTGTTACTATTTTTTTTGAGACAGGGTCTCAGTATATGTTGTACCGAGCCTGCTCAGCACTCACCACCCTGCTGAGTCGGCCCGGGGCTAGACCCGCGAGAGACCGGCTAGCCTACGGAGTGTGGGAGACTTCTGGTGGTTCCCGGGAGACCCACCGCTGTCGACACTTGCCCCACTGCTTAGCCAGTAGAGCAGATCTCCTCGCGGACCCAAGTGTTACAGCCCCTTAGACAAAGTTCTCCGGTGCCAAAGTAGTTTTGCAGCTTTATTCCTTCTGGATGGCGGGTGGCAGGACAGAGCAGGCTGGCGGGCAGGGGAGGGCGGAGAGCAGTGTGGAGAGCAGTGTAGAGAGCGGCGCAGAGAGCAGGCGGGCAGAGAGCCGGTGCAGGCAGAGAGAGAGCTACACAGCTTGGACAATCTGATATACTGGTTGGGAGGGGGGGAGCTTGGCAATCGATACTTTCTATTGGCCAGGTCTGGGGCTCTCTAGTGCCACATTTGCCTATGGGAGGGGTCAGGGCTGCTTTCTACGTGACAAATCTCACATGGCAGGCCTCTCTCTATACAGGGGTTGTGAGAACTGTGGCTGATTTTACAGGAGTCTTCTGGGAGCATTGGCTAAAAATATAATTCGGTCCCTTGTGAATATTTCACAGGGTCTCCCAGAATTTTCAGCCTTTGCTCAACCAGGTGTTAGATTGCCTGTTACAGACCACTGCCCCCACAAGTATATATAGCTCTGGCTGTCCTGAAACTATGTAGACCAGGCTAGCTTTGAACTCACAGAGATCCATCTGCCTCTGCCTCCCAAGTGCTGGGATTAAAGGTATGTGCTACAAAGCCTGGCCCTAACAATTATTATTATAATAAATGGGGCTAGGTAGTGGTGCCTCACGCTTTTAATTCCAGCCCTTGGGAGGCAGAGACAGGCAGATTTCTAAGTTTGAGGCCAGTCTGGTCTACAGAGTGAGTTCCAGGACAGCCAGGGCTACACAGAGAAACCCTGTCTTGAAAAACAAAAAAACAAAAACAAACAAACAAAACCAAATAAATGGAATGGCAGCCAGCATCTGGACCATGTATTCAGAGTTTCCCTTGTCTTATCTTTTTTTATCCTCACATCAGCCTCAGCATATATGACCTAAATAGTACCTTTATGTTGCAGGTGAGAAAACTGAAGCCCAGAGAGGCTGGGTGATTTATCCAGGGTAACACCACCAGGACGTAGCAGAGGTAGGATTTGACTGCACCATGCTGGTATGATTATAGAATCTATGTATCATACTTTGAGCTCTGTTCTCTACAGGGATGAGCATATGTAGCTGTGTGCATAGACAGAGAAGGTGCCTTTCTTCCTTTTTTCCAGAACCAGAAGAACAGAAACCTATGCCACCAGACTCTTTTGCAGCTACACTTCTTCCTTCTAGAGCCTTCGAAACCCAGAGTGTATTACCAGACTCTCTTGCAGCTACACTCATTCTCTCCTTCCCTTCTTTCTTTCCTTCAATGGCCTTTAAAAGTCAAAGCTAGTTGACTAGAGAGATGGCTCAATGGTTAAGATCACTTGATGCTCTTGTAGAGGACCCAGGTTCAGTTCCAGCATTCACATGGCAGGTCACAGCCATCTGTAACTGCCTACAACTCCAGAGCATTTAACCATGGTACATACAGACAAAACACCCGTACACATAAAATATAAATAAGTCTGATTCCTATATGCACCCACATGTGAATGCACCCCACACACATGTTCATAAAGATGCACACCAAAATGAAAACAGAGCATCAGAGCCAGATGTGGTTGTGGAGGCCTTTAATCCTAGCACTTGGGAAGAAAAGACAGATGGATCTCTGTGAGTTCAAAGCCAGTCTGGTCTATACAGTGAGTTCCAGGACAGTCACAGCTACATATTTCATGTACAACATTTCTTCCTTCCAGAGCCTACAAAACCCAAAACTGTACTACCAGAGTCTCTTGCAGCTATACTGCATTGTTCCCTGCCCCCTTCCTTATTTAGCATTCTAAATAAGTTTGTCTGTGGGAGCATAAAGAGAGAGTGCTATTGCCCCATACAATCAGAAGGTATTCATATTCAGCTTTTCTACCTTACACTGTATTACCGTCTCAGTCATTGCAATAAGATAAGAAAAAGAAGCTAGGAAGAATTAATTTTGGTGTTCTGTACCATGGGGGGGAATGACAGCATACAACCATGTCTAACTAGGCACAGTGACACATGACTGTGCTCTTTGATACTTGGGAAAGTAAGGCAGAAGAGCTTCTTTATTCTAGGAGTTGGCAGCCAACTGGACAACACAGAATGTGAAATCTCAAAACGTGGGAAGATTTGGGCTTGGTGGTTCACATTTATCTCAGCCCTTGGCAGACTGAGGCAGGAAGACTTTGGGTTTGAGGCCATCCTGAGCTATGTATCAAGATTCATTCTCACACACACACACACACCACATCACATGCTATATACAGAAGCGGGAGCATCATATAGCTTAATAGTAGCATGCTTATCTGGCACTCAGGAGGAGATCCTAACTTTCATCCTTAGCATTTCACTGACTCTTCACACCAAGTCTTAATCATTTCTGATAGATTGAAAACTATATTAGTCCCACAGAAATATTTTAGCTGGATGTGGTAGCTCATAGCTGTAATCAAGCACATAAAAACTGGAGGCACACTGGTTGGTGGTGCATGCCTTAAAAAAACAAAACAAAATAAACAAACAAACTGGAGGCAGAAGGATCAGGAGTTCAAATTCAGCCTGGGCTTCATAGCAAGTTTGAAGCCAGCCTGGGTTATGGGAAACCCTATGTAGGGAAGGAAAAAAAAAATGTTCTTCCCTGCCTGCAGCTGATATTTTCCTTTCTTTCTTTCCTTTCTTTGTTTTGTTGTTTTTTGTTTGTTTGTTTGTTTTTGTTTTTCAAGACAGGGTTTCTCTGTGTAGCCCTGGCTGTCCTGGGACTCACTCTGTAGACCAGGCTGGCCTCCAACTCACAGAGATCTGTCTGCCTCTGCCTCCTGAGCACTAGGATTAAAGAAGTGCACCCACGCCTGGCCTATTTTTTGAGACAGGTCTCTCCCTGAACTGGAAGATCTCTAGATCTCTAATTTTTCTAGAATAGCTTGCCGTTGAGCCCCGGGACCCACATGGTCACCTCCCATCCTAGGATGGAGGATTACAGAAAAAAACCTTGGGGTTTTTTGTTTGTTTGCTTTTTGGGTCTGGAGATTGGCTCAGCTGGTAGAGAGTTTGTACAGCATACTGTGCAGGAAGCCCTGAATTGGACCTATTAAATGGGCTTAGTGTTGCAAGTCTGTAATCCCAGCACCGAAATGAAGAAAGAGGGATAAGCTATTCAAAGTCATAGGGAGGAAGTCTGAGGCTAGCCTGAGCTACATGACACCCTGTCTGGAAAGAAGGGAACTGAGACTCAGAGGTAAAGTCAATGACCCATGGTCACACAACCCACATCTTCGGTGCCAGGGTGCAAAGGTAGTCAGCCAGTCTCTCCCTCCCCCGTCACCGCAAGCTGCGTCTGTGTCCCTGTCTGTCTGTTTCTATTTCCACCAGTCCCTGTCTGTCTCCGCGCCTCTGCCTTGTGCGTCCCCCATCTGTGCCCAGAAGCCGCCGTCTCTCTCTGCGCCGGCCCCCGCACACCGCAGCTATTTCGGGGATTTTGGGTGTAGCAGAAAGCCCGACAGCTCGAAGGAGCGCTTCCTCCGGCCCCCAGCTCGGACCACGCGCAGCACGCGGACGGCTCCTCCGTGGGATTCCCGGACGGGGAAGTCCCAGCGTGGGGCCGCAAGGAACTAGCAGAGGGGCCACTGCGCCCCCAGAGGCCTGCCGCCGCACCTACAACCTCCCTAGCGCGCGTGCGTCACCTGTCATCATGGTAACGAGGGCATCATCTCTGCAATCTTTGCGTCAGCTGTTTGCTGACGTCCGCCGACGTCACACACACCCTTGTAAGAGATGAGCGAGCGATAGGCGAAGGGGTTGGGAAGGTTCCAGACCCAGTCTGCAGGGGGAGCCCACGGGTTCTAACAGAAGGTGCCTCTGGTCCTCTGCACAGGCAGGTGACCCTTGACCCAGGCTCTCTCTGAACGTGTGGTGGGACGACTGAATGAAGAGGAACCCACCGGGTCCTGTTCACAAACCAGATCCAGGCCCCAGAGTCGGGGCAGAGGCAGGACCTGGGTTTGGGGCAGAAGTTAGGCAAGATGTTGAGACATCCCTCTAGTCAATGTAGCTGTTTTCTGAGTGTGTGCACTTATGCCTCAGTTTACCCCTTTGCACTTCCTCCCATTGCTTTCCAGATTGAATTTCCAAAATTTCAGCTCTAAGGTAGTGGTGAGGGAGCCTTTCTTGTGGCTTCTCAGGGAGACAGTTTTGGCAGTAGGTGGAGGAAGATAGCCCTGGGTGAGGTTCTGTGGGTCTCAGAAATAGGGGAAACTAAGGCAAGATGAAAAATTCATTAGAAAATACGGGTGGATCACTTACAAAGGATGATACTGAATATAAAGACAGAGGCCTTTGATCCCAGCGCTTGAGAGGAGAGGTGGGTGGTGATCTCAAGGCCAGACTGTGCTACACAGCAAAATTGTCTAAGAAGGAAAGAAAATCGTGTGGGAAAAAGATGATCAAATAGGGGCACAGTAGCACAGATTTGTAATGATAGCATGTAGTAAGCTGAGGCAGGAGGACCAAGAATTCAAGGGCAGCCTAGGCTACATAAGTTCCCCTCCCACTGCAAATTACTATGGCTTAAAGGGACTCTTTCTCACCTAAGTGTGGGAGGGCATCGTCCATGGGAGGCTCAGAAATGAGAGGCCTGTATGTGCCCATTAGCTGCTCAATGGAACCCCTAAGTAGCTGTATTCCTCCTGGCAATGAGACCTGTAAGACAAGCCCCAATTCCACCCATGTCCCTCCACAGAGCCCCGAGAGACCCCAGAGTCCTGCTGTGCCAACATGCTTGGGGCAGACCTGCATCACCATCTCTCATCAAGCCCTGGTCCAGGCTGGGCTTAGCCTGAGCCCTCGGATCCTGGAGTCCCTGTGATGCCGAGGCCCAAATACCGGCTGGTACTGCCTCGGATATTCATCACCAGAACGCCTGCCAGCAGGTAGGCAGGAGGGGGCTCAGACCGGGAGGTAAGCATGGGAGAACTAAGCCAACCATGAGCCTTTCCAGGGCTCCCAGGGCTTTGTAAATGTAGCTTACATGTCTGAAGCCTGCTGATTTAATTGTGGCAGCTCTTCTAGGAGGAGTCCTGGCAGCCTCAGGAACCCCTTCCTAAGTTGCCTGAGTCAGCAGGGGCCTACATGGAAGAAAAGGTTTATACTCCTCCAGAGCCTTCAGGATGCCCACGAAATTCACAGAGTGGAGGGGCTGGCCTTTGGCCCGTGTGTGGTGCAGCTGCCTCAGTTTCCCTGCTGGCAGTATTTTAGACCCCTCAGCTTTAACCAGGACGGTAGTAGCATCTTGGAGTAGGTCCAAGGCTTGGGGTGTTTGAAAAAAGGCTAAGCCCCATCTGTACTTTTTAAATTTAATTTGAGTATTTATTTGTTATTTATTTATTTATTTATTTAATTTATCGTGTGTCTGTGTTTTGGTCAAAGGACAAGTTTTTTGGTTTTTTTTTTGGTTTTTTCTTTTGGTTTTTCGAGACAGGGTTTCTCTGTGTAGGCCTGGCTGTCCTGGAACTCATGCTGTAAACCAGGCTGGCCTCGAACTCAGAAATCCGCCTGCCTCTGCCTCCCAAGTGCTGGGATTAAAGGCGTGCGCCACCACTGCCTGGCCAAAGGACAAGTTTTAAGATTCGGTTCTCTCCTTCTACCATGTGGGTTCTGAGGATCTGCCCCAAGTGGTCAGGCTTGGCAGCAAGCCCCTTTACCTGCTGAGCCATCTCAGCAGCCCACTAGTTGTGCTTTCTAGCTATTTCTCATTTGAGTCCTCCCAGGGCATCCTAGCCCTGCCCCCCACGTCTTGGCAAGAGCTCAGTTAGAGAGCCAAAGAGCTGAGCTGGCTCTGACTGCCAGCCCACCGTGCCCAGACTCCGCTCCCCTGGTCCCATCTCTGTAATGACAGTTTCTCCTATCCCCCACCCCATTCACTCCTTTGGAGGGTTCTAGGGTCTCTGCTTAAGCCATGATACTTATTTCCAGATGAGAGGAAAAAGTCCCCTCTCCCACACTCCAGCCTCTATTTAATTCAAGTCCTGCTTGATTCACCTCAGTCCTTGAGCCTTCAAATACCCGTCTTGGCCCAGAGCCTTTTACCTGCAGCCTAGCGGAGGCCTGGCCCTCCCCAATTCCCCTCCTCCAGGTCCACAGCCCTATGACACTCGTCCAGAGCTGGGGCCAAGGTTACAAGGCACAGCTTGTCACCGTCAAATTCCAATCCCGTTTAGATGCTCAGGGTAAGGTTCCTGAGAAAAGTAGGGGGCAGATACAGTTCTGGCTTTGGGGAACACCTGGGGCTGTTGGTGGGGGGCCAGTTCTTATGCCGAGTTCCTTCGCCCACGCTAGGAGTCCCCTCCAGCTAGAGAAAAGTGGTTGAGGAAGTTGGAAACTGGGAAAGGTTTGTTGCCTGTGTGTTAATAAGAACGGGGGTGGGGGCAAGAATACAAGGCCTGTCCCCCTAGGCGACCAAGAAAGGGGATGTACGGGGCGGAAGGCTTGGACCAAGGGACACTGCAGCGTCTGAACAGCGATCTAGCCTGGGAGGGAAGTGGGATACAAGGACGCATAGCACCCCACCCCCCAGCCCAGCAGCCATCGAGGCTCAGCCAGAGCCAGGAGGAGGGATGGGGACGCGCTCGGATTCCCACTCGCTCTTTGCTCGTTCGCTCGGCACGGCGCTGAGGGAGGCGGGAGCGTGAGTCACGGCAACTCCGGATTTAGGTGCCGGAAGGGGGGTTCTGAGGGCGGGGGACGCGGGGAAGAGGCTCGGATTGTTTACTCGCCTGAAAACGACAGGGGTGGGGTTCACCCTCCAAGGCTCTCCTATTCCAGCTACCCCTCCCATCTGCCTCAGTTTACCTTTTGAAGAAGTGCTTAGTCTTTAAAAATTAAAAGAAGAGGAGGCGGCGATTGGGCTAGCGAGCTTCTCAGTGGGTAAGGGCGTTTGTCTCCAAGCTTGCCTATTTGAGTTCTATTCCCGAGGCCCACTAGGGAATCGTTAAGAGAGAATTGACTTCCGCAGAATGTCCTCTGACCTCTCCTCTCCACGGCTTCTAATGGGTACGCGGCATCTAATGAGGGTGCTCAGCTGGACTAAATCTTGCTACAGGAGTTGAGATATGTAGCATTTGGATGATGAAGTGGGGGACACGAGTGCCCATACACATACACACAAAAATAATGGAATAATAAAGAATTTTTTAAAGATAAAAAGGAGGTAGCGATACCTATATATTAGCCACAGGGGGACCCAAAAGGACACACCCCCATATCTTAAGAGGCCTCCACACCGACCACACTCCAGCATGCGTCCTTAGTCACAGACAACTGAGGAAGAATCGCGTGCACAATTCGCACCAGCATCCTCCCATCATAATCACAGTACAGCGCCGGAGTGCGTGGGAAGGTGTGCACAGTCCTGGGTCACCGGAACAGACCCCACGGGACGCTCCACCCTCCCGACTGGCCGCACACGTGCGCGCGCATTCTTACACCCCCCCACCCCACCCCCACCCCCGACAGCAGCAGCGGGAGCAGCCACCACGTGCGCGCACACACTTCCAGGCGGCATCGAAAACATAGACAACCCTCGGAAGGGCCCACGTGCGCTCACATCCCGCCAGGCGGTGGAGGAGGCACACGCCGTCAAGGTCCTGCGTGCAATACTGCTGGCTTGCAGACACCGCGTCTTGGTGGCACGAGGACCACTCCCCGAAAAGGGGACCAGGGATAAAGGGTGACTGGGGTTCTAAAGACGAGGATACGACAGCCCTTGACTCCGCCCCAGCCTTGATGGATGCGGCTGAGTGACACCCCGCCAACCAGTCGGATGTCTCCGTCCTGATGCCATTAACCCTTTAACTCTTCGGTCCCTGTGCGTGCTTGCTGCTCCAAAGGGCTCTTGGAGATTGGCGCGCGTTGGCGCCCCCTCCCCGGCGAGATTGGGCTGTGCGTGGGTGTAGAGGACCGCCACCCTCCTCTCCTTGGAGGAGGAGGGGGTGGCGCTGTGACAGTCGCCGGGCGGGCTGGGGGGCAGGGAGGGGCGGGCCGGGGCGGGGAGTCGCGGCTGGCGCCGGGTTCCGAGAGCGCAGCGGGCTCCAAGCGCCAGGAGGACACCGGCGCCGCCGCCGTCCGCGTTCTCCGCCCTTGGGCGCCATGGCCCCACTGAGGCCAAGAGCTCCCGTGGGTCCCCAAGCACCTCGGCCGTGGCGCCACTGAGCTCGGACAGGCCAGGGGACGCTTTGCCCCCGGGCGCCCCAAAAGACAGAGCGGGAGCCATGGAGCCACCGGCCGCCCCCTCGGAGAGGAGCCTGTCTCTCTCTCTTCCCGGGCCCCGGGAGGGCCAGGCCACCCTGAAGCCGCCCCCCCAGCACCTGTGGCGGCAGCCGAGGACCCCGATCCGCATCCAGCAGCGCGGCTACTCGGACAGTGCCGAGCGCTCAGAGCCAGAGCGCTCGCCGCACCGGCCCATAGAGCGCGCCGACGCCGTGGACACTGGCGACCGGCCAGGCCTGCGGACTACCCGCATGTCCTGGCCCTCGTCCTTCCACGGCACCGGTACCGGCGGAGGCAGCAGTAGGCGGTGAGACTCCCCCGGCGCGCGGAGCGCACAAGCGCTCTAGGGGCGCCACGCGCAAAGCTGGCCAAAGGGGGCGCTGTGGGGCGGGTGGGGGGGTCAGTGTGACCCGCGTGGGTGGAGAGAGGGGGCGCCACTGCACCAGCCCTCTTACTTAGGAGATCCAGGGTAAAGTTGAGGGTCGGGGGATTCCTGCTGTTTTAGGGCTCTCTACAAGCTTAGCCAGTAATGGTACAGAGCAGCTGCTGGAAAGGGGGTACCACTTGGAGAGACTTACCGAGGGCTGGAGTCGTTGTAGGGTATCCTAGGGAGCTTTCGATAAGGGGTGCCTGAAGAGCCACGCTGGGTACTTCTGATGGGGTAGCACACTAGGTGCTTCTAGTGGGTGGAGAATTGGATCAGGGAAGTCCTACAGTAGCTGGCGTTAGGAATCCAGGGGATCGTATGAGGAGCATTGCCTGTATTATGACTTGGAACAAGCCCCATCCAGGCAGTTAGGGCTTCATGGCACCCCAAAGTGCCCCATGGACCTGTGCCAAGGGCATATGAGGTCCCATCAAAGAAGAATTCCCACCTTTCGGAAGTGACAGATGAAGGTGTGTAGACAGACTAGTTGGGATTACTGCCATGATAGTCTCGGAGGGATCTTCAGTGTGACAGGCTTGGGCTGCCTGCACTCAGGGCTCTGCCTGACTCTGCTATGAAGACAGTGGTTGTAACAGTGCATTGTGCTTCTGGGCTTCTGTAACTGTCCCAGGGTGACTATGTTGGTGTCAGTCACAGAGCTGTGACAAGCATGGCTGTATCTGCACTCTGCAGAGTGTGGTTGTGACATGGTGACAGTGATGGCTGGCTCTGGCATAGTGTCTGTGGTGGTGACAGAGTAACTGTGTCCCTGCAGGACATGGTTAATGTGGCATAGTGACTATTTGTTTCCAGGACAGCAAATATATGACAGTTTCCATGTTCCAGGGGACATCTCCTTGGTGGCAGGATGTGTTCCACCAGACTCAGAGGTTTGGGGCTGTGATATGTGCCTACCTTCCTTGAGACCCTGTGAGACAATGTGACCACCCTTGTGGCCAGCAGAGGCTAGCTTTGAACTTGTGACAGTCCTGCTTTGGCTTCCTGAGTGCTGAGACGACAGGTGTGCACCACTTTACCCCGCTCAGTCATGCTGTCACCTGGGTCTAGTGACAGCTCTAACAATCAGTACCTGACTGATAAGCCACGCTTCATCTGCCCTGGGTACCCTAATTACTAGTGTCTTCTTGACATAGATAGTCCCGGTGATTACAGCCACAGTAAATGCAGCCCCGGGCTCTGACTGTGAGTTCACCAGGCCCCTGGGTGATTGACATCTTACATTCACTCACAATTGCCTATTCCCTTAGAGCATCTGTAAGATGTCACATCTGGGCTTCTCAAGCCTGAGTCCCAAAACAAGGCCCCTTTAGACTACCTGCCTACATCTTTCTAGGGACCCCCAGTTTCTACAGCTCTCCAAGGACACCCCCCTCCTTTAGTACTCCCCAACCCCAGCTGCTTGAGTCCCTACTAGGCAGCAAGTGTCAGGCTCCTGAGAATTTTTTTTCCAGAGGGAACTAGGAGAGAGAAGCTGTAAAAAACAAAACAAAACAAAACAGACAAACCTCACATCAACAGGAAATGCCAAGCCTGAGACTCGGAGCCTCCGTGATGGTGCAGGGGGTGGAGCTCCAGGAATCGGGCCCTATTCCCTTTTAAGGCCTGGGACCAACTGGCCCTCGGTTGTCTGGTGAATAGTGGCTGAGTAGTAGTAATTATAAGCCCTGTGACCTTTCCTTAATGGCTCACTCCTGGGGCCTTTTCTGCTTATCTTTACCCCTCCCCTTTGCCTCTTTACCTTCCTCCTTGCCTGTGAGGGATTCCTGTTGGACTGGTGAGGGGACTGCAGATCAAAGAGGTCAAAAATTCCCTTCTACGTCAATCTCAGGCAAGTGCATTCAAGTTTCTGGTTCAGGTCTCCCTGGTACCCTTGCAAGAGCACCCTCTGAACGGCGCCTTCCAGTTAGACACTACCCGGCAGGAATCAGTGTGAGAAGGATTTTACCGAGATCGTTGCCCGAGGCCCCTGGACTTAGAGGAAAACAGAGGATGCCACAGTGAAATCTGCTTGTCCCATAGTGAGAAATCAAAACCAGGAATCTTGGCTTGTCCCTGAATCAGCTCGGGTTTCGGTTTCCCTGAGGGAGTTTGTGGCCTGTGGAGGCAGTAGTTGGGACAGTTGAGTGGCTTGTGGACTGAGAGATGGCATTGGTGCCCCTGCCCTGCATAGAAAGAGGAAGGGGACCAAGAACAAACGCAGTTCAGCTTCTGCACACACAGGGGATCCCCGTCATTCTCCATTGTGGACTTCAGGTAACTAGCGCAAAGAGGGGTGCAGTCACCCCACTAGGCTGATAACACCTCATGCCCAGGGAAGGCACTTTTTAAATTCGAGGTGGCCTCTACACTCAGTCTTCTGATCTGGCCCGGGCTGGGGGTGGGGTGGGGTGTACTCGAGATAGCGTTCCTGGCGCGGCCTGTGGGGCTGAGTCACAGCATCACTGTGATCTGTCAAAGACAGATGGAAGGCGAGGAAAGGCAGAGGCGAGGGGAGAGAGGGGGCACAGAGTTGGCCTCTTACCACTCATTGGACCTTCCCGCTTTCTCTCCATCCAGGGGAGCGCTCTCTGGCTCCCCCGAGGGACGTTCATACAATCGGGCTAGTGTCTCTTTCGTGGGTGATGTCTGATTCCACTGGGGTCCTCTGCCCTTGTGGTCCCTGCTGCGCTCCCACAGGCCTGTCCCTGTGCTGGAAACTTGGCTCTGAGAGCGCCCTCTGCTGGACTGCGAGAAACGTGCAGCCTTGGCTCTCATTATTATTTCATGTTTATTGAATGCCTGGGGAGCTGGGCGCCAGGCCGGCCAACCACAGACTGGGACAGGGCCGTGTCCCCTAACTCCACGCTACTTAGGCCACTGTAGCGGGAATAGCCACTTGGTGGACACTCCCAGAGGAACTTGAAAGAAATGTTGGCCCAGGAACAATTCCCAGCCCTCCCCTGCCTGAGGCCTAGGTCCCAGCAACCTCCTGATACACCACTTCTGGCTCACAACATCCTTGGCAGTGGCTTTTTTTTAAGACAGGTTCTCACTACGTAGCGCTGGCTGTCCTAGAACTTGCTGTGTAGACCAAGCTGGCCTGGAACTCTCAGAAACCATACTGCCTTTGCCCTCTGGGATTCTGGGACTGAAGGCCTGAGCCACCTCACTTGACTTTTGTTTTCTTTTGCTTTTTGAGACAGCATCTCTCTGTGTAGGATATCTTAACTGTCCTGGAGCTGGCTGGGTAGACCAGGCTAGCCTTGAATTTGCAGAGATCTTCCTGCCTCTGCTTCCTGAGTGCTGGGTTACAAGTGTGTGTCTCCATGCCTTGTTATTTAAATTTTTAAAAATTATATGTGTCTGTGGGTGGGCATATGCATGTGAGTGCAGATGTCTACAGAGACCAGAGGTGTAGAATCATCTGGAACTGCAGTTACAGGAGGGTGCTGGGATTCAGTCTCCCATACTCTGAAAGACTAGTGCCAGCTCTTAACCCGTGAGCTGTCTCCACGAACTTCTTTACCAGGGTGAGGTGGCCAAAGTCACAGAAAAGTAACAGAATTGAAGAGACAGGAAGATTCAGGTCTCCACTCCAGAAGAGTAGAGAAGATCTGAATGGCGTCTTCCCTCTGTGATCTAGGAGCAAGGACAGTTTTTCTCTGAGCCTTGTTTTTAGTATATTTCATTTTATTCATTATAAGTTTTTTTTTTTTTTTAAAGAATTATTTATTTATTTTATGTCCATGAGTACACTGTAGCTGTCTTCAGACACAACAGAAGAGAGCATCAGATACCATTACAGATGATTGTGAGCCACCATGTGGTTGCTGGGATTTGAACTCAGAACCTCTGGAAGAGCAGCCAGTGTTCTTAACCACTGAGCCATCTCTCCAGCCCCCTCATTATAAGTTTTTAATACTGTGTGTGTGTGTGCATGCCTGTATGTTGTGTGTGTGTTATGTGCATATGTGTTGTATGTCTGTGTACCTGTGCCTCTGTGTGTGTATTGTGTGCATGTGTGTGTGTGCATGTGTGTGTGTGTTATGTGCATACGTGTTGTATGTCTGTGTACCTGTGTGTGTGTGTGTGTGTTGTGTGCGTGTGTGTGTGTGGAAACAGAAATCAGCATGTACATGTTTCTCTATTGCTCCTCCCTTGCTTATTTTATTTATTAGTGTGTGTATGGCTGAGCATGGTTGCACACACCTTTAATCGCAGCACGTGGGAAGCAGAGGCAGATGGATCTCTGTAAGTTCCAAGCCAGCCAGGACTTCACAGTGAGACAATACCTCAAAAAAACAAAAACCAATGAAATGATATATTTTTGTTGTTTTGGGTGTGACTTTGAGCATAGTGCAAATATGGGGGTAAAAAAGCCCAAAACACCCACTTTAGGAAGTTGGTTCTTCCTTCCACCGTGAGTTCTGTGGATGGCACTAGGTCCCTAAGCCTGCATGGCAAGTGTTTTTACCCTCTGAGGCATCCTGTCAGATAAAGACTTATTTTATTTTATGTGTGTGGACCTGAGAGTGCCAGGTGTGTGCAGGTGCCTTTGAAAGTCAGAAGAGGATGTCAGATCCTCTGTAGCTAGAGGGGGCATTGTGATCTGCCCAGCGTGGGTTTTATGGAGCAAACCATGTCTTTCTGCAAGACCAGCACATGTTCTTAGCCACCAAGCACTGTTTGTACACACTGTACTTTTAGGATGAAATCCTTCACTGAGCCTAGCTTGACTTTTCTGCCGCTGGCCGGCTCCCCACACAGGTGTGCCACAGACCATCCGTCTGTCCAAGCTAGCTATCTACTCTTGTGGGTTTGTGTCTCGGTGTGTAGGCCAGGCTGGCCTCACATGTGTGTGTCTCTTAGTGGCCTGGAGCTGACTAGCCAGTAGGCTCCAGTCTCCACCTCCCCTAACTCTGAGATTACAAGTTCTTGCAACTGCCAGATTTTGTTCTTTAATTTTTTTTTATTTATTTTATGTGTATGGATGTTTTACCTGAATATATGTCTGTGCGACAGGTGCGTGTTGTGCCCATGAAGGCCAGAAGAAGGCATTGGATTCCCCTGGGACCAGAGTTACAAATGGTTGTAAGCCTATAATATGTGTAGGTTCTAGAAACCAAATACCAGGACCTCTAAGAGCAGCCAGTGCTCTTAACCATTTAGCTAGCTCTCCAGCCTCTGGCTTTTGGTTTTTGGGTTTTTTGTTTCTTGGGGTTTTTTGTTGTTGTTGACAGGGTCTCACTATGTAGCTCTGGGTGTTCTGGAATTCAGTAGTAGACCAGGCTTGCCCAGAACTTGTATGCTTCTGTTGATGTTGTTTTGTTTGTTTCGTTTTGTTTTGTTGAGACAGGGTTTTAATCGTGGCTGTTCTGGAACTTGCTCTGTAGACCAGGCTGGCCTCGATTTCAGAGATCTGCCTGCCTCTGCCTCGTGAGTGCTAGGATTAAGGCGTGTGCCACCATTGCCGATACTTTTTTTTTTTTTTTGAAGGATTTAGTTGTTTGTATTTTTTATGTATGGTTTGTTTTGTTTTATGTCTATGTGTGTGCAGCACACTGAGGGCAACAAGAGAGCGTCAGATCCTCTGGAACTGGAGTTACGGTTACTTCTGTAGGGGGCACCATGGTTTGTGTACGTATCCGATACAATCCTCTCAGACCAGAAAACTTCTGTTTTAGAAAAAAAAATGAAAACGTGTATTTATGTCTGTGTGCGGGAGTTTTGTCTCCAAGTGTGTCTATATGCCATGTCTTTGCAGAGCTGGAAGAATCCAGAAGAGGGCATTAGATCCCCTGGAATTGGGTGCTGAGAACCAAGTCCAGGTCCTCTGGAAGAGTGGCTTAACTCTCCAGCAACCCTCACCCCTGACATTTAAAAAAAAAATTACATTTATTTATTTACTTATTTGGGGATGGGAGTGCATGAGCCTTGGCTTACATGGGGATACTTTGGGGAGTCAGTTCTCTCCTTCCATTACGTGGGCTCCAAAGGTTGGCTCACCTCCAATGCCTTCATCTGCTAAGTAGTTCTTTAATGTCCCATCCCTGCCTCCCCAAGATCCCCCCACTCTTTACCTGAGGCAGAGTCTCCACATACAGGCCAGGCTTGCTTTAAACCCCAGTTCAGTTGCCTTCCCAGATACTTGGGTGACAGGGGCACACCAACACACCCAACTCCAAATGCACTTAAAAAACAGATCCTGGGCAATAGGGATGGCTCAGCCAGTAAAGAAATTTGCCGTGAGCTATGATGACCTGAGTTTGGCCCCGAGGTAGACATGGTCCCTCAGGTGGTAGAAGGAGAGAACAGACTCTGGAGGTTGCCCCGTGACTTCCACACATGTACCCACAGACACATGAGATCAGTGAATAAACATTTCAAGAAATAAAAATGAAAGCAAGAGCTAGAGAGACAGTTAAGAGGTAAGTGTCCTTGCTGCTCTGCAGAGGAATTCTGTTCCCAGCGCCCACATCTGGCAGCTCAGGGCCACCTGTAACTCCAGCTCCAGGGGATCTAACACCATCTTCTTGGCCTCTTCAGGGACCACATAAACAGAACAAATCATTTAAATATTCATTAATTAATTTATTTATGGTTTTGCCAGACAGGGTTTCTCTATGTAGCCCTGGCTGTCCTGGAACTTGCTTTGTAGACCAAGCTGGCCTCGAACTCACAGAGATCCACTTGTCTTGGCCTCTAAATTCTGGATTAAGAGTGTACCACCTAACTTCAGCAAGTGTTACAGGTAGCTGATGAATCTCAGTAATGGCCTTGGGAATCACAAAGGAATGTTGCTCTTTGCTCAGAGTGAAGCTAACGTATCTTCAAGGGAGAAAATTGGAGGTATTTGAATTTTATGTTCACATTAGGGAGCTGAGTCCTGTATATTTTAGAAGACTAGTATTTATTTTCTCTGAATTTAGTCAGGAGTTGTCAACTTATTTCTAGTTGAGTGTGACAGTAGTAAGGTTTTCAAAGCCTACTGAAAACAAGTAACATTAAACGTGTGATTTATGAGATTAGGTTGTGTGCTATTTTGACTGAGGTCAACTTTCCTTTGTCATTTCAAAGGAGAAAAAATGAATGGCCTATATATAAAACTGTAAGAGTTGATCTGTCAGAAATAATTTCCAATTGCATAATGTTTTTACAAAGTGATTTAATTTATTTTAATCATATTTATAATGTGAAATTATAAGATGATGATATTGGCTTC
>CM052706.1:93269315-93452116 GCA_028551405.1 Uromys caudimaculatus | reverse complement strand
TATATATATATATATATATATATATATATATATATATATATATATATATATATATATATATATATAAAGAGTGCACGCCATGCCTAGTTGACTGTTTTTAAGTATGTGCCCGCAGGGACTCTGGTGGAATCTAGAACAGAATGACAGGTGGCTGTGACTCATGTCGTGGGTGCTGGGAATCAAACTCAGGTCCTCTAGAGGACTGGTGCATTCCTTTACAGCTGAGCTATCTCTCCAGGGCCCAAAATAGTAAAATCTTTTTAAAACAGTAAAAAGAAAATATTTTTTTCTTTTTTTTGGCTTTTGGTTGTTTGAGATAAGGTCTTACATAGCCCTGACTGGGCTCAAACTCACTCTATAGCCAACTATGACCTTGAGTATGTTGATCCTTTGGTCTCTGCCTGGCCAGTGCTGCCAGCCTTAATGGTATGTTCGGGGTGTGCTTGGATGATCTGAGGCTCTGAAATGGTCAGCTACAGGGACAATGGAATGTAGGATTCAGTTAGCACCGTTTCATGGCAAGGACAATTAGAGATTTTTAGGAAGTCTACAAAAGCCATTTCATGTGGGCCTCCTAATAAAGGCTGGCTAACTGTGACAGAGTGTGGTACCATATGCCTGCCATCTCAGCACTAGGAGAAAAGGTAGGAGGAGCAGGAGTTCAAGATCAGCTTGGGTTAATACAGCGCAAAAGTAAACCAAACCAAAGCAAGCAAATAAAAAAAACCACACTGCTTTAGATTCTGATTCAACCACTCACAAGTCGTGACCTTGAGATAACCTTAAACAGGCTGTCTTCCTTTAAGACTCCCCTCTCTCCATTTCCCCCCAACCCCCGGTTGGCACGGAAGTTGCTATGTAGACCAGGCTAGGCTCTTCATCAGCCTTTACCTCCCCAGTGCTGGGATGGAAGCCACCATGCCTGCCTTTGTGAGTGCTTTCTCTGTGTGTACACTGGTTACTGTGGAGGCACACACATTTGACAGCGCTTTGTGGAGATCAGAAAATAATTTCCTGGAGTCTGTCCTCACCTACTATATGGGTCCTGGAGATTGACCCTACTTAGTCAGGCTTGACAGCAAGCTCCTTTACCCAGTGAGCCATCTGGGCAGCCCTTGTGTGTTTGAGACATGCTGGGAATGCACAGGGAATGACCGTCACTGTCCCTATGCCATTGTTCCCAGCTTGCACACTATGAAATATCAAACATTTTCTCAGGTGATAACAGCTATAGCTGTTGAGTTAGTCCACATTGCATCTAGACATTCCTGGGGCTTTTGGACCATGTAGCCCAGGCTGGCCTTGAACTCACTAAGTAGCTTTATGATCCTTCTGTATCCACCTCTGGAGCACTGGAATAGCACTGAGTGGTGCTGGGGAAGTTACCAAGGGCTATCTGTGGGCTAAGCAAGCACTCCACCCGCCGAGCCCAGCATTAGTCCTGAGTCAGGTATATTTATTGTACCTACTTTACAGTTGGGCAAACCAAAGCTATGGGAAAGTGATTTGCTAAGTCAAGTGGATACATTGATAGCAAACCTAGGCTCAAGTTTAGCCCCTATGTCTCTGGGCCCTGTGGCACAGTTCCAATAACTCTGGACAGAAAGCTGTTTCTCGGAAGCGCTGTCCTCAGAGTCTGTACCCCTTTCTGATCTAGAGCAAGCTTCTTGCATGATGAGGTGTACATGTCTGTCTTGTCAGCACCCAAGAGGCCCAGGCAGCCTCTGAGCTGCTGGCAGACGGGTGTGGAGGGTGAGGCGTTAAGCCACTGGCTGGCTGTGTTCAAGTCTTTCGATCTCTGATTGCTTTTCTCGTCACCAAAAGGGCTGTCCTGGGCCCCAGAGGGTCAAAGTGGTCACCTCTTGGATCCCAGATGGTCACCCTCTGTGGTCTGCTGGGCCTGCCTCTCTAGGCAAGATGTGTTCTTGGTGTTACCTCATGAACTGTGTGCTGGTCTGGAACTTGCTGTGTAGACCTGGCTGGCCTTGAACTCATACAGATCTCCCTCCTGCCACTGTCTCCAGAGAGCTGAGATTAAAGGCGTGAGCCTTCATGCCTCGGGGTTCTGGGGCTCTTAAGGGGTAGAAAGAATCCCATGGGTGTGGCTCAGTTGATGGAATGCATGCCTAGCGAGCAGGAGGCCTGTTCTCCATCCCCAGCACTAAAGGGCATGGTGTCTCACGCCTGTAACCCCAGCACTGGAGGAGATGGAGGCAGGAGGACCAGTGGGACCAGAAGTTTACATGGCCTGCCACATAGCAAGTTTAAGGGCTGCATGGGACTGCTGAGATAAGCAGACAGACAGGAGTGCTGGGGACATCAGGAGAGTTATAAGCGGCACTCTGAGACATTCCCGAGCGGGTAGATGTATCAGATTATGACCTTAAGTCTGGGACTGGAGCCAGTGAAAGGGCTCCGTGGGTAAGGACGATTGCTGCCAAGTCTCCTGTGCTCTGTTCCGTCCCTGGGATCCACACAACAGAAAGGGAAAATGGACTGCTGGACGTTGTCTTCTGACCTCCAGGGGTGCTCTGTGCCTTGCTCCCATGTATACAAGTGGGAGTGCACACACACAATAATAAATGATAGATGATATAAATTAAAGTCTAGCGCTGGCCCGAGAGCTGTGGATTAACCTACTGACACCCTGGACCTCATGTTGGGGTCTCAGCACTTGTGTGTGGGGGCATTCTAGGGTGCTGTGGAGCCACTGCAGGGTGGAGGACCATGAGGCAATGTGGGGGCATCTCTTGCCATGTGTGAAGGACTGTAGGATATGGGGGATCACCATTGACGTGGACATTGCCTTTACCTGTGGGAGATGGGCCCGGGGTGCTGGGGGTGGTGTCTGTGCATGCTGTAAGAGAGTTTTGGAAAATCTGAGCAGTTATTGGTGGTACACACCTCAATCCCAGGACTTGCAAGGCAGAAGCAGGTAGATCTCTGAGTTTGAGGCTGCTCTGGTCTCATAGGGCATTCCAGGTCCGTTTTACCCTGACACCCCCTTCTCACCCCCCAATAAGCAGTCAATAAAAAAATCAATCTGAGAAGCTGGGTCAGTGGACTTGGTGTCTCAGAACACCACCGGGGTTTGTGGATGCACTCGAGATTCCTGGTGTACCCAGGTCTTTGGGAGTGGGATGATTCAAAAAGCAATGACATCTAGGGGTCTGTGGCTACTTGGAGCAGCTTGCCTTGGAGGAAGGCGGTTGGGCTTCCTGAGGTCTGAGGCGCCCTGGCCGGGCTCCGCCCCGAGGGCGGCCCGAGCACAGCCGGAAGGGCCGAGGCGGGCGGGAGGCGCATGGCGCGGCGGGGCTGGGGCCGCATCCCCGAGCGGCGCGCGGTGGTCTGCGCGGCGGCCTTCCCGGAGGCGGCGGCCGAGGACGATGCGTTCCTGCCCGGGCCCCCCACGGTGCCCGCGTTCTTCAGCAGCACACCCTCGACGCCCTACAGACGCCTGCGGCTCTTCCGAGGCAGCGTACAGGACTGGGGCCGCCAGGCGTGGGCCGGGTGAGTGTGCACCGCTCAGGCCACGGGTTCGAGGCCATTCTGCGCTCTCCAGCAAGGCCGTCAGTGGGGCTCCAGGAGGGGGCTGCGGCTTGCTTGCTGCAGCCTCCCTTTTCTTCTTCCGTTTGAGGCAGAGATAAAAATCATCCTGCCCTCTAGAGTTGCTATGGAGAAATCTGATAGGGCATTCAGTAGGTGCTCAATAAATGTAAGGTCTCTCACTTCCTGTGCTTACATGAAGCTGTGGTTATGCCTTGGGGGACCTGAGGCCTATTCAGCATCCATTATGACCCTGGGACCTGTGTTCTTGTCTTTTTTTAGGGCTGGGGAGATGGCTCAGAGGTTAAGAGCACTTGCTGAGGTTCAGTTCCCAATACCACATCACACACGGGTACTCACAACCACTGTTACCTCCTGCTACACAGGACCAATGCCCGGTACTCAGTGACGCATTCACTCATGCACACATACATAAGCATAAAGACAAGGGTTTCAGGAGATTTTAAAATTATTATTATTTTTGGTTTTTCAAGACAGGGTTTTTCTGTGTAGCCTTGGCTGTCCTGGAACTCGATCTGTAGACCAGGCTGGCCTCGAACTCGGAGATCCACCTGTCACTGCCTCCCCAGTGCTGGGATCAAGGGCATGCACCACTGCCCTGCCAAGATTTATTTTTCAGTTATGTACACCTATGTGTGTGTGCGCATGTTACAGGGCCTGTAGAGCCCAGAAGAAAACGTTGGGTCCCCCAGAGCTGGAGTTCTAGGCAGCTGTGAGCCACCCAGTAGGTGCTGGGATCCACTGTCTAACTGCTCAGCTCTGGCTAGCTTGGAACTCACTCTGTAGACCAGGCTGGCCTCGAACTCAGAAATCCGCCTGCCTCTGCCTCCCAGGTGATGGGATTAAAGGCGTGTGCCACCACTGCCTGGCTCTTTTTTTATTTTGTGGGTTAGCTTGTTTTGTTTTGTTTTGTTTTTACTTTAAATCATTACTTTTTATGTGTGTGAATGTTTTGCCTGAACGTGTATCTGTGCACCATGTTTGTGTATGGTGCTTTTGGAGGCCACAAGAGGGCATGGGATCCCCTACAGACCCTTGTGAGCCACCATATAGATTAGTGGGAATTGAATCCCGGCTGTCTGGAGGAGCAGCCTGTACTTTTAACTACAGAGCCATCTCTCCAGATGTGGTTTTGTGTTTTGTGTTTTGTTCTGAGACACAGTCTCATGTAACCCAGGCTAGCCTCTGACTCACTGTATAGCCAAGGGTGGTCTTGAACTTCCGCTTCTCCTGCAGCTACCTTCTGAGTGCTAGGCATGGCACCCCAGGCTGGTTCAGGCCAAATCCTTTGCGTGTGTGACAGGTGCTCTACTATCTGAGCTGTATACTCAGCCCTGTGGTTTTGAGGTAAGGTCCCACTCTGTAGCCCAGGCTGACTCAACCTAAAGCAAGAGTGATTGGGTCACAGGCCTGAGCTAACCTGGGAACAAGCTTGTGTTGAGTTCCACCAACTTCTAACAGCCTGTGAAGTGACATGGTGTTGCCTTATGGGGGTGGGTTTGATTCTGTGTTCCTCTACTCCCCGGCTCCGCCTCCTGCACGTCCCTCTGCCCCTCCCCAGGGTCTCGTTTGGAAGTGATGCTACCTTATAGCGTGGAGGTATGGATGCTTGCCTCGTCAGACTGTCAGACCGTGGATGGGCCGTGGGGACAGAAAGCCTCAGGAAGCGGCCTAGAAACCACATCCGGTGTGCCTTCCAAACATCCCTTTCTCCCGGAGACTGAACTGTGTGGTAGCCTGGAGGTGGGCCCAGGTTGTTGCTGGGTCTCCTGCCTGTCACTGGGCCTGTTCTCCGCACACACTTGCTTAGGACAGAGGCTGTTGGGAGTCACCCTGGGCACTGGGCAAGAAGTGGGCGGGGAAAGGAGAGTAGAAGTTTGGCCTTTAGGATAGGGCAAGGTGTGGGAGACACAAATGTCCCTTGGGTTTGATTCTGTGTCTGTCTCCCGTTTTGTCCCTTCACTCCTCAGCTCCGCCTCCCAGCATATGTCACCCAGTCCCTCTCTAGGGTCTTGATCTCCCAGCCTTGCACTCCGCCCTCTGGGGTGCATCTGGTTTCCCCGCGGGTGCACGGTGGCGATCTGAGACTTGGAAGTGGCACAGCTCGACGTCAGGCTGGGGAGGGGTAGAAGGCGGGGCTGGGGCAGAGGGAAGGGCCGCGGGCTGGGAGCCGGGGAAACCGGAGCCCCGGGCGTCCCCAAGGCCCGGGGTGGGACCGGCGGGAAGTGGGCGCTCAGTTTCACAGGGCTCTGCAAAAGGGAGGCAGGCGCTGCGGACACTCGCGTGAGGAGGACGCAGGCACCCGGGTGCTCGCGTCCCGTGGGGGTCCACGGGGGTGGTGCCAGGGGCTAGGGCGCGACAAGTGTGGAAGTGGTGCGGGCGATTGCTGGCACCTCGGGCCTGGCGTGCAGCGCCGCACACCCTCCCTGCAGCAGCTGGTCCCCAATGCCGGCCCCGACGGCGCTTGGCTCCCATGCGCTCCAGTGCAGCACCCCGGGCCCGGCCCCGACCCCCAGCCTTGGCATTGCCCTTAGGACCGGAGTCACTGACCCATTTCTCCTTCAGCGAGGAGGACACTCTTCGACACCCTCCGGGCAGATGTGTCAGGTGGGTGGCCTGCAGCCAGTTGCCTTTCTTTGTGACCTGAAGGTGCTCTTGCCTGTTTGTGGGAAGAGGACCCTTTCCAGAGTAGCCACCCTTTGGGGAATCCCCTAAATAGCTTCCCACATCAAGCAAGAGACCCTGCCCCCTGCTCTAACCTTAAAAATGTGTGTGCCTGCTGATGGTAGGGCTCCAAAATTGGGTGCTAATTTCCACCTCAACCTGTCTACTCAAAGTTAGGGTTCCTTGGGCCTTTCTGTTCCCCTCAACCTGAGTGTCTAGCACTCTCCCTGGCAGCAAATATGGGTGTCCAGCCTGTCACCTGGGCTCCATTCCCAAGCCATTGGCCAAGAGCCAGGCCTTACATGGTTTCTCCAACCCCTACCCCCACCCCACCCCCAGCTGGGGCAGTCCGACTGAAAGCCAAGCCCTGGTGTGTGGGGGAAGGTGCCTGAGAGAGCCCTTAGGGCATTTTGAGTTGGGTGGGTAGAGCTTTGCCAGGAAGTGACCTTTTAGTTTTCTGGAGTTACAACGTCTCTTCCCCGCCCCACTGCACAATCTGGTCAGAAACCCTGATGGACACAGACACACCATTTCCAGCAAAAACACACAGGGCCACACCCACAGATGGGTTAAGCTAGGTCACCTAGTGTTTGCTATTCTAGACTTTACCAGGGTCTCCGGGTTAGTCAAGGCACTGGGAGAACCCGCAGCTGACCTATGACCATAATAAGTGATCACAAATGTTAACAGTTACAGAATACCCCTACACAGCTTGGTATACACCTTCCCTTTCCCAGGAAGACACTGTCACCGAAATACACACACACACACTTGATAACCACTGGGGTCAGAAACAGCCACAGTGTCTTGTGTGAGGCATTCTCATGAGGTCACAAGAACGTGAAAACAGACACCTGGGCAGCCGGGACACCTGACCCTCCCCATCATGACAGGTATGGACACACAGGTCCCCTGCCCTAGACCTTTACATGTGCCAGGACTTGACATCCAGTCCCACAAACACCAGTGCACCTGGCACCGTGAGCCTGCCTGGAAGACACATGCCAGAGCCAGCACTCAACCTCCGAGTGACCTTCACAGAGTGAACCAGTCCTTTCTACAGAGGCTTCCTGGCACCTCCTCTGAGGCAAGCAGGTGGAGAAGGGCAAGGAGCCTGGGAGACAGCAGGCTTGTCTTCTGTCCTCTGCCCCCAGAAGGCAGAGCCTAGCAGCCCCAGGTTCAAAGCCACCCCTAACCAAATTGTTCAGCGTTTTGTTTGTTTGTTAGACCAGGCTGGCATCTAATTTGCTGTGTAGCTGAGGATGACCTTGAACAAGCTGATCTTGTCTCTACCCCCTGGGGTGTTGGGACAGCAAGCGTGCACCACCACGCCTGTTGGTGCTGGGTTGGAACCCAGGGCTCTGTGCATGCCAGGCAGTGCCTTACCAGCTGAGCTCCAGCCCAGCCCCATGCATCCTCTCTCACCTCGTGGTCAGTTTCCTTGCCTGGAAAATGGGATACTGATGGATGTGTGAGCGTATGTGCGCCAGCACGGGGCACACTCGATAGCATTTGTGTCTGTGTCTTTATTCCTCATTACATTCTTTGTTGTCATCTGGCACACGGCAGAGGTCATAGGATAACTTTCAGATGCCCACCCCCTCTTTCCAATGTGTGAGTCCCTGGAATATTGATCCTTTTCCTGCTGAGCCACATCACGGGGCATTTACTGAACTGGAAGCTCACTGATGGGGCAAGGTTATGTGGCGAGGGAGACCCAGGACTCCTGTCTTCATCTCCCCAGTGCTGCTGCTGGTGGTCCAAACGCAACCCTTCCTGCTTCTGTGGCCAGTACTTTACTGACTACGTTGTCTCCCGAGGTCACAGCAAGAGTCTAGAGCAGTTCATTTTAGCACTGCTGTCTGGGAAGTGGCCCTAGTGCCAACATCTTGTCCTTTCTCAGTATAGTTTGTGACTTTGCCTCTTGTTGAGATCTCTCTGGCTGACTTTGGGCCACCCCCAAAGCTAGTGACAGACAGGAGGGGCAGGGGTTGTCTTTTTCCTTACATTTGTATTTTTGTGTGCATATGGGCGTGTGTATGACATTATGCACGCAGAGGTTAGAGAGCAGCTTGTGAGAGTCGCCTCTCTTCCCACAGTGTAAATCCCAGGGATCAGATTGAGGTTGCCATGCTTGATTGCAGACTAAGGTTACCTGACCCCTTGTTTCTCCCCAGGCTTCAACAGCCCAGTCCTATCCCCTGTGCCTGCGCTCAGCTCAGGGGACATTCAGGCCTAAAGCACAAACAACAGGGCCCAAGGGACCATCTCCTTACCGTGCGGGCCCCTGTGCTCCCGCTGACGCGCACTGCTTCCCTAGGGGCAAACATTTGCCACCAGAATGCCAGCTGAAAGACCTCTCAGGGTCTGTGTGAGTCTCATTCTCCCTAAACGGCGCCTGCGTTCCTGTGTGTAGGGCCAAGGGTGGGGGACCTCAGTGGGTGCCTCAAACTGCACTGGTCCTGGAAAGACAGGTTCTGGCCATCAGGTAGCTAGTAGACCACCAAGCAGTTGGAGATAACTCTGTGCCTCAGTTTTCATGTTCTTTGGGATTTTAACAGGACTCACCTCAAGAAATGGTAGTAGAAATAAATGGGTCAGTATGTCAAAGCATTCTAACAGAAGCAGGCAGACAGTGAGGATATGAGAAGTAGGGGGGACCAGATGGCTCAGTGGATAGACACCCCTGCCCCTGAGCCTGACTATGTGAGTTCCATCCCGGGGCTCGCTGCGAGTCCTCAGATCCCCACACACCATGGCACTGACACACTCTCTCACACACAATAAACAAGTAAAATGTAAGAATTTTTTAGGCTGGAGTCCTGTGCCCAAGATACAAAGGCCAATGTGCTAAGTCTAAAAACCAGTCTGATCTACAGAGTGAGTTCCAGGACAGCCAGGGCTACACAGAGAAGCCCTGTCTCAAAAAACCAAAATAAAATAAAATAAAATAAAATAAAATAAAATAAAATAAAAATAAAAACCAGTCTGAAATCAGAACCAGTGACTGTGGAAAGGCAGCTGAGAGAGGACTTCAACTTGAAGACGCCCGTGGCACCGCAGGTGCTCGCTGAGCATTGCCATGGTCACCAAAGGCCGAGTTTGTCTGTGTAGACCAGACTGGCCTCTAACACATGCAGATGTCCCTGCTCTGCTTCCCAGGTGCCGAGATTAAGGCGGGCAGCACTTTTTATTTTTATTCTGAATCTATTTTTTTTTTTTTTTTTGGTTTTTCGAGACAAGAGTTTCTCTATATAGCCCTGGCTGTCCTGGAACTCACTCTGTAGACCAGGCTGGCCTCGAACTCAGAAATCCTCCTGCCTCTGCCTCCCGAGTGCTGGGGTTAAAGGCCTGCGCCACCACTGCCCGGCTTATTTTTATTCTTTAAAAGATTTATTTTTATGCACATTGATGTGTTGTCTGTGTGCGGGTTGTCAGAGCCCCTGGAACTGGGGTTACAGACAGTTGTGAGCTGCCATGTGGGTCCTGGGAATTGAGCCCAGATCCTCTGGAAGAGCGACCAGTGCTGTTAACCACTGAGCCATCTCTCCAGCTCCCCTATTTTTATTATTAAGTATACTTTGTGTGTGTGTGTGTGACCTAGGAGTGTGTGCCTACCCATCATCCTACATGCACTGGTACACACAAAGATAAAACTAGAGTGTAGTCACCCCACATTACACATTACACAGACTCGCAGCTGGCCCCACATAGTGTGGCGTACCTCTAACTCAGAGGTCAGAGGATAGCTTTTAGGAGTTAATCTTTCTCTCCACTGTGTGAGTCCTAGGAACCAATCCTGGGGGGAAGCTTGGTGGCAAGTGCCTTTACCACCCCAGCAGCCCAGCTATCCCGCCAGCCTGAGTCTTTATTTGTCTATCTTTCAATGCTGGAGATAGAACCCTGCACCTCTGAAGTGCTTACCACTTTCCTAGGCTTTGATTTTATTATTGGGGTCTTATGTATGTACGTAGTCCAGGCTGACCTTAAACTTGTGACCCTCCTGCCTCAGTGTCCCAAGTACTGGAGTTAGAGGTGCTGGGCCAGCTGCGAGTCTGACATGTGTAATGTGGGGTGACTACACTCTAGTTTTATCTTTGTGTGTACCAGGCATGTGGGATGGGTGGGTACATGTGCCCACATTACCTTTTAAGATATGGAGATGTTTGTACCGGATCCATTGGGCCCCCAGGATCCCCAGCAGTGCTGTTTAAACCCCTTTGGATGCTGCACCCAGCTTTTCCATAGATGCTGGCGACCAGAACTCAGTTTCTTGGGATTGCACAGCAGATGCTGTATCCACTGAGCCAGTTCCTCATCCCTGGCTTGTATCTTTTAGTAAAATTCATTGGAGCAGAACAGCAGAAAGGAAACTCAGCAGGTAAGGGACTAGCAGTGAAACAGGAAGACCTGTGTTCAATCCCCAGGACTCCCTGGAAGGAAAGACTGACTCTCTCACGTTGTTCTCTGAACACACAGGCTATGGCACACACTCACAAACAAATAGACACGCTCAAGTTTAGTATAGCAGCTGTCCATTTTTTCACGGTGTATACTATTCCATGGTCTGAATTTGTTAAAATATATCAATTCATCAGTTGTTGGATGGTTTTGGTTATTTTGGTTTTGGTAGTTGAACATTTTTGCCCTGTTTTGGCCTATGGCCTTTTCCTTTTCAAGTTTTTCTATTTTTAGCCAGCCAAGCCCCTCAGTAAAAAATTTAATTAAAAAAAAAAAAACAAAAACAAAAAACAAAACCCAAACCTTATTTTTAACATGTGAATGTTTTGCCTGCATTGATGTCTGTGCACCATGTGTATGACTGGTTCCTGCAGTCACCAAAAAACAGGGTATCAGAGTCCTGGAACTGGAGTTACAGGTGGTTGTGAGCTAGGAATCAAATCCCTGTCCTCTGTGAGAGCAGCCAGGACTCTTCAGAGCTGAGTAGTGTCTCCAGTCCCTCAGTTAAATTTAAAGCCTTTAATAAAATAAAAAAGATAGAGTTTCTCTGGGTAGCCTTGGCTACCACTCTGTGGACCAGGCTGACCTCATGACCTCAAACTCAGAGACCTGCCTGCCTCTGGCTCCCAATTGTTGGGACTAAACTGCCTAGCAAAGACTTTATGGAAGGGTATATGGTCCTTCCAATGAACTCAAGGTCACCTTGGTTTGTTAAAGCTGGAATGAAGGTTTATCTTCATGTAGCCTTTCCTGAGAGCCTACATTCAGTTCGGCCCCAGTGTCCTGCCAGACCACAATGCTTTTCTTTGGATTCTGTGTATGGACACTTGGACGGTGAGCTGTTGTGAAAATTTCAGAATTACCCCCCCCACCCGTGTGTGTGTGTGTGTGTGTGTGTGTGTGTGTGTGTGTGTGTGTATGCACACATTCTTATTTATTTTGTGTGGACACAGGTAGGCATGTAATGCAGGCGCATTGGGGTAGAGGTCAGAAGATGGAGACATCTCAGTGGCTCTTAAATTTTTCAATTAATTAATTGACTTTAGACAGGATTTGGTTGTATGCCAGATTTGCTTCCCAAGTGCTGAGATTACAGATGTGAGCCAGCACACTAGCTGTGTGTGTGTGTGTGTGTGTGTGTGTGTGTGTGTGTGTGTGTGTGTCAGAGGACAACTGTGAGAGTCATTTCTTTCTTCCATCATTTGTGTCTCAGTTGAGACTCAGGTCAGCTGGCTTGTGTGGTGAGCATTTGTAGACCAGGCTGGCCTCGAACTCAGAAATCCGCCTGCCTCTGCCTGCGGAGTGCTGGGATTAAAGGCGTTCGCCACCACTGCCTGGTGGTGAGCATCTTTACCTGCTGAGACATCCCTCCAGCCTCCCATGCCCCATTTTGTTTTGTTTTGGGACAAGATTTCATTAAACCCAAGGTAGTCTTGAATTCTGATCTTCCTGCCCTCACTTCCCAAGTGATGGAGTTACAGGCATGCATCACTATTCTTGGTTTTATGCCATGCTGGTCGTGGAACCTGGAAAGCATTCTGCCAACCACTATGTCCTCAGACCCAGACAGTGTGCATACAGAAAAGTAAGGTGGGGTTGACCACGTGGTGGTGGTGGTGGTGGTGGTTGTGGGGGGGGGGGCACGCCTTTAATCCCAGCACTTGGGAGTCAGAGGCAGGTGGATTTCTGTGAGTTGGAGGCCAGCCTAGTCTACAGCGTGAGTTCTAGGACAGCCAGGGTTATACAGAGAAACCCTGTCTCGAAAAACCAAAACTACAAAAGTAAAGTGTGTTCCCTTCAGGGCCTGAGTCCAAGTTCTCCTGCTTGCATGTTGAGCCCTTTACTGACTGAGCCAACTCCCAGCCCCTCTCCCCGAATCCCTGCCACAAACCTTCTCTGTCACCTTCACACCCCGTGACCTCGCCAACACCATCTCAGCCCCCTGACTCCTCTTCCTTCTGTCCCTTGCAGCTTGGAGGCAGAAAATGGGCCAACGCCATCCCCTGGCCGAAGCCCCCTGGACTCGCAGGCGAGCCCGGGGCTTGTGCTGCATGCTGGGGCAGCCACCAGCCAGCGCCGAGAGTCCTTCCTCTATCGCTCAGACAGCGACTATGACATGTCACCGAAGACTATGTCCAGGAACTCATCCGTCGCCAGCGAAGCGTGAGCACACCCTGCCCTCCTCACCAGATCCCCTAGGCCTGGCCCTGCCACAAGCTGCCCTTCCCAGCTAAGAGTGGGGCACCGAACCCCCAGTTTGGTCAGTCCACACACGTTATCCTCTCCACTCAAGGGTAAGCAACCCCTTTCCCTCTCACACAGGACTTACAAGCTTATAAGGTTTGGCTTGCCCACCAGCTCTGCCCACACCAATCACTGGTTGCCCTCATATCTGGCTCTCCCTCTCCTCCATCCTAGACAGGGTCTGTAGCCCAGACTGGCCTCAAATGTCCTTCCTGAGTACCTAAAGCTGTTCTCAAAGTCCTGATCCTCCTGCCTCCACTGCCTAAGTGTGTAGATTACAGATATTTATGGGGTACTGGGGGTTGAACCCTAGGCTTCTTCTATGCTAGGCAAGCATTCTGCCAACTGAGGCATGAGCAACTCTGTCCATGAGCAGGCAAGCTAACCTCAAACTTGTGATTCTCCTGCCTCAGCACTCTTAGGAACTGAGATTACAAGCCCGTGGTACAGTACTGGCTCTTTGTAGTTTCTGTACCTTTCTACTTTGTTTGGTTCTGGTAATAGATTCAGGGAGTCACATGGGTGGATGCTGAGCTGTGCTCCCCTCCTTCAGTGGTCTCTCCAGCAAAAGAGGAACCCTGCTTCTGGGGGCCCCCTCTAGCCCTCCCTGGCTTATAAGCCCCTATGGGGTGGGAGCCCCCATCTGCCTGCCTTCCTCTCTCTGAGTCCCACTCCCTAGGTAGGCCCTTCCCCCTCTGCAGCCTCTCCAGCGTGCTCTTCCCACTGTTGCCTTGTGTGAATCTCCTCCCTGCCTGCCAGTCCTGAGCCCACAGTGCCCTCCCTGTAGACCTGGGGTCCTCACCTGCCCCTGTTCTTAATTTCAGGCATGCTGAAGACCTCATTGTGACACCATTTGCCCAGGTGAGACCTCCTCCTCTCATGGGAAAGGGGCCCAGCCTGGTGGTTCCTGCAGGTAGAAGCCTCTCCTGACAGCTGTTCCCCCACCCCAGGTGCTGGCCAGTCTCCGCAACGTTCGAAGCAACTTCTCGCTCTTAACCAATGTGCCCATCCCCAGCAACAAGTAAGTGACGCTGAGTCCCCAGCACCCACACTCATGCCACAGGAGTGGCTGTCTGCGGATGCGGCTCATGCCAACCCATAAGCCAGGGGCATCGGTGCACACCTGTAATCTAGTACTCAGGAAATGGAGGCAGGAGAATCAGGAGTTCAAGTTTATCCTTGGCTACATAGGGAGTCTCAGGACAACCTCGGCTGTGGGAGACCTTGTCTCCAGGGGAGGAAAAGAAAAAGGAACAGCAGGGTTCAGATTGAGCTCGCTCTGTGACTTCAGGCCAGCCAGCACTTGACCCCGCTGTTGAAGCAACCCTTTCTAAGTCAGGGGAAGGATGCTAGGAATAAAGGCCTAGAGGCCTACATGATGGTGGTGAGGCTCCGGGCCCCAGCTCCAGCCCTGGGCTCCCAGCTGTGAGGACGACGATGACTTGCTAGACAGATGGCCGTGAGAGGTGTTTGCCTTCTGTAAAATGAAAGCTGCAGAAGGGCTTTAATTAGGAAGCTTCTGTGAGAAACCCAGGACATGACACGCAGAAAGTGCTAGAACATTGCCTGGTACATAGTATATGCTCAGTAAATAAGGATCGTTCAAGTCAGGCAAGATGGCTCAATTGATGAAAGATGCAGTCAGACTTGACAACCTGAGTTCATTCCCCAGAACCCACACAGTGGATAGAGAAAACTGACTCCACCTGTGCACTGCAGCCTGCATGCCCCGGACCCATACACATGATAAATGTGAATGGGCCTGGGGGCTGGAGAGATGGGTAGTTGATTGGTTGAGAGTGGGCCCTGCTTTCAAAGACTTGAGTGTTCTCAGCACACACGTGGGGCAGCTCACAACCACCTGTAACTCCGGCTCTGAGGGATCCAATGCCTTTTTATGGACTCTGAGGGTACCTGAAGTCACATGTGCATGTGCATACACCCACACACACACACACACACACTCACACACACTCACTCACACTCACAGTTAAACGTTAAAAATTGGGATGGTTGTACACACCTTTAATCCGAGCACTCTGGAGGCAGAGGCAGGTGGGCTCTGTGAGCTCAAAGCCAGCCTGATCTACATAGTAGGTTCCAGGCCAGCCAGGGCTACACAGTCTGACTCTTTTTTTTTTTTTTTTTTTTTTTAAAAAGGGTCAGGGAGAGATGGTCCTTCTTGTTTTAGGGCTGAGGGTGTGGCTTCGGGTTACCAGCACTTGAGTGACAGCCATTCTCAAAAGCTTGAGAAGTTGGGGGAAAGGAACTTTGAGAACCCAGGATCTGGCTCTACCACAGAGAGCACTGTGGACTCAGTGACCCCACCCAGATGTGTATCCCTGGGCTCGGGGAGGCTGAGGCAAGAGCTCCAGTCCAGTCTAGCCTGCGCTTCAGTGAGATCCTGTTTCAAACATTGTCACCTGCAAAAGAAGCCAGTTTCACCTTACCGGACCGCTGTGTTCTCCCTCCGTATGGGCTCTTGGGCTGGGAATATGGTTCAGGAGTAGGATGTTTACCCTGCATTCGGAGGTCAGGATTTAATCTTAGGCACCACAAAAATAAACAAATAAATAACTGGGGTTAGGGCTCCGTTTGTCTAACTTGCATGGAGCCCTGGGTTCCACCCCCAGCATCCGATATACAGGGAAGGTGGTACACACCCGTGATCCATAGCTGAGAACGTGGGTTGTGAGGATCAAGGTCATCTTTGGCTATATCATGAGTCTGAAGCCAGCCTCAGCTGAGACTATCTCACAAGAGACAAATTCAGGCTCTGAAATTCTGTGGACTCTCAGAACCAGGGAAGCTGGTGTTACTCATGGGTAAGGGAGGCTGGTTTAGGGAGAACCCAGGCTGACATTGGAGTCTTCTCTTTTTTATTTTTTCTGCAGGAGGTCCCCACTGGGTGGCCCACCCTCTGTCTGCAAGGCCACACTGTCAGGTAGCTAAGCCTAAGCCTAGAGGTTGCGGCCCCCTTACCCTGGGTGGACCCTCATCACTGGGTGGGGGATTGTCTGGGGACCCTCTAGGTCATTTCCCTGGCCACCCTTTTCTCAGAGGAGACATGCCAGCAGCTGGCCAGGGAGACCCTGGAAGAGCTGGATTGGTGCCTGGAGCAGCTGGAGACCATGCAGACCTACCGCTCTGTCAGCGAGATGGCCTCACACAAGGTGGGCGGGGCTGAGGAGCAGTTGCTTCTGTGTGGAGGGCTGGCTGAACCCTTTGGTGGATAGGGCTAGTAGATAGGATGTACCCTTGAAGAAGAGGGCTGGTGGGCAGGGTGACCAATAGACAGGATGAATGTTTAGGGTGAGCGGAGCCAGTCCCTAAGGTGAATCTTGGGCCAGTGAGCAGTCTGACTACTTCAGAATGGATGGTATGGTGAGTGAGGTTAATCCTCTGGTGTGGGTGAGCTGACCTCTAGGCAGGGTGCCTGGGGTGTTCAGAATTCATGAGTGACCCCAATCCCATGATAGGACCTATGTGTTTATCGGGCATGGCCTGTGAATGGCGACAGAGACATAGCAGGGTCTGGTGTGGCAGAAGCAGTTACTGAGTTGGGAAGTGGAGTGGGTGCCAGCCCTGGAGCAGGGACTGGGTGCAAAGCTAGTCACCAAGTTGTGGTGGGCAGGGCCAAGGGCACTGGGTCTGCCATTCGTCTGTGCCTTTAGAAAAACAAAGCAGCTTGCACCTCAGAGCTGAGGGGAGCCTGGTGTGTGTGGGGGAGTGTGGGACGGGAGGGGGTTCAATTGTAATATTTTCTACAGGTGACTGTCACTCATGGAGATTGTGTGCTTGTATGATCTCTTTGAGTATATATCCCTGACTTCCAACCTATACGGCTGCTGGCTTTTGAAAAACTCTTTATTTGTATTTTATGTACATTGGTAATTTGACTATATTTATGTATGTGTGAGGGTGTCAGATCCCCTAGAGCAGGAGTTACAGACAGTTGTGAGCTGCATGTGGGTGCTGGGAATTGAGCCTTGGTTTTCTGGAGGAGCAGCCAGTGCTCCACCTCTCCAGCCCTGGAGGTTGGCTTTTTGTCTGCTCATTTGCAAGTATATTTGGAGTCATTCTGAGCAGTTGTGTGCAGGTGTAAGCCATCAGAACAGTGTGTGCTTATGCACAAGTAGTTATGTAGCATGCTATGGGTGTCCAGGCTGTGCTGGAGGGATATCTGAGGGTGTGACTTTGGTCTGGATCGGAATCTGAGTAGCTCTGGTTTTGTGCAAGTTCTAGGCATGTAAGGGAGGGCTTAGGGCTTCCCTGCCCAGCTGTGTGGAGTGTGAACTGTCCAACTCCAGGGGCACCATTCAGTAAGTAAGGCCATAGGAGTTGCTTCTGGGAGCCTGCAGCCCTTGTGGGCGGGTGTCTGTCAGGAAATGGTGTGCAGGTGGAGGCGGTCTCCCTTTAGGAATGCATACATCCATGTGGGTGGAGGCTTGTCTGGGAAAAGGAGTTCAGGGACAGTTGTGTCCCTGAGGATGGGTTAAACTGTTTCTTGAAGAGTGTGGGGGGGGGGAGTGTGTGTTGATTTGTACCTCTGAGTGTCAGAACCTGGACGTTGGTTCCTCAGTCTGTGTCTGCATATGGACTTTTGAAAGGAATGGGACCGAGGACCCTTGTATTCTGTTTAAATGTACAGCTACGGCTATACAGCTATGGCTGTATTGTGGCCTTGAAGCTATGTGTGTGCGTGTGTGTGTGTGTGTGTGTGTGTGTGTGTGTGTGTGTGTCTAAGCATTTGGTGTCTGACTGCATTCAGCGTCTGGGTTTGAGGACAGTGTGTCTCAAGGCATGTATGTGCTATGGAATATGTTTCTATCTAGCCACTTCCGTGGATGAGATGTGTCCTCAGAGAGGTTCCAGGACCTCCTTGCCTCCCCACAGCAGCCTTCTCTGAGTCCTGCTGAGGCTCATGGGCTCCGATGCCCCTTTAACACCCCCCCACCCCCAGCACCACCTGACTTCAAGTGCAGCCTCCAGTACCGCAGTGAGGCAGCGAGCGGCGCGCACACACACACACAGAACAGTGCACACACGAAGCCCCAAGCCTCCTCAGCACAGTTTCCTTCCCAGGCCACTTACCCAGCCTGTCCCCATGGGCACAGGTCCCCCACTGCCTCCCGCCTCTGCTGCAGAGGGACTCATCAGGACCAGGGGTTGGCAGACGATGTAACCAGGGCTGCTGCTGGGAGCGCGGAGGGGAAGGGGCCCCCAGTTCTGCTGGGCTGGCCCAGGCCCCTCCGCGACTCCCCTTGGACCTTGTCCCCTCCTCCCCAGCTGCTCCCCTCCATCGCTCCCCCCTGTCCCTGGGAACCACTGACCCCGGGACTCGGCCAAACCTTCCTTATCTGTGTGTGCCAGCCCAGAGCTAAGCTTCCACCATGCCTCTGGTCGACTTCTTCTGCGAGACCTGCTCCAAGCCCTGGCTGGTGGGCTGGTGGGACCAGGTAGGGGGATGCAGGGTCAGGGGGAGGGGGAGGGGACATTATCCATCAGGGACCTCTGATCTTATGGGATGGGCACTTGGCTTCAGCTTTGTTCATGTGTGGCTGGGCCATGTGACATGCTTTGTGGCCTCTGTGTGACCCAGGGCTGGGTGTGGATGGCAGTGTCTGTGTGTGTTGGTGTGCACTTGGGAGTCTTACTGGGAAAGGTGTCTTTCTGGCTGGGTGTGACTGACCTGTATCTGGACATGCATGTGTTTGCAATGGCTGGGTGTCCTGCCTGCTCCTGAAATGGACCAGCTGTTATGTGTTGGGGTATATTTGTTACATGCAGTGTTACTTGATGTTTCTGGGGGTATGTGACCCTCAAATGTCAATGACTGACTTACTGGGGTGTGTACCTTTGGTTGGTCTGAGCTTCTGAGCTGTGTGACACTAAACTGAAGGCAGTTGGGATTATGTGCAGTTGTGTGAGTGTGTATGTGTATCTGTGTCCAGGGTCTCTGGGTAGTACTGAGAAAAGTGACACCCCAATCTTCAGTGTGGCTCACCCCCTCCTGTCTGCTGCCCCTCTACCTTGCCCATACAAGAGTGTGTTCCTGCTGTGGGGTGCTGGGGGTGGGGAGCAAATGCCCTTTCTGCTCCAAGCCCAATGTCACAGAAGACGCCTGTGTGAAGGGACATGGGGGCACCGGGAGGGGACCACCAAACCCACGTGGGGACATATTCCCCCCATTCGTTCATTATCTACCTCTCTGAGGATGGAGGAGAGGGGAGTTTGATGGGAACCCCTCCCCCAGGTGATGGGACTGTAATTTCCTAGGTTCACTCGGTCCTGGTGTCTAGCCAAACCCTCTCCTACTCTCCCAGAGCCTGGATGCTCCAAACCTTGCAGATTGGGCTGGGCTTTCTGAACAGACCCTCATCCTACCCCTCCTACCTCCACCACCCCCAACTGAGGTCATGTTTGGCAACACCTAGGCTGGGGGGCGCTAGCTCTGGGAAGGCAAGGGTTAAGGGCCTCAGACTTGCCCCCCTTTCCTGGGCTCAGCAGCTGGTTGGAAGGGGAGTTGCTAAGGAGACTCCCATCACCATGGCGACAGGAGTCTCCTGTTGTGCTATTGGTTCTGTGGTCAACAGGAGCCCCTCCCTTCCACAGGTGCTCCTTGCATTTACTCCTTGGGGGGGGGGGGGGTCCTTTTCCTTTACTGGGAATTTACTGGGAATCCCCTCCTCCCAAGTTTAGGGGAGCCCCTCCTCCAGAGACAACAGGACAGGAAAAGCTAATTACACTCCTCAAGCAGTCTAATTGGGGCTCTGAGTAGAGAAATTGTGGGCTACAGGAATTGCTGGGAAGGGCTCTCGTGCATACGTGTTCATATGGACCCCACAGGGGTCCCTGTCACCCATTTTTTTTTGGCTCCTTCTCCTCAGTTCAAAAGGATGCTGAACCGTGAACTCACACACCTGTCGGAAATGAGCAGGTCAGGAAACCAGGTCTCAGAGTACATTTCCAGCACATTCCTGGGTGAGTGCAGGGCAGCAGGTGAGAGGGGGGGTGGGGCATTGGGTCAAGGGTCACGAGTTCAAGAGCTCCCCATTTGTGAGCCCCTCTCAAACTGTGACACCACCCAATTTCTGTGGAGCCCAATTATAAATATCTCAGGCCAGGGAGATTGCTCGGTCATTAAAGTGCTGACCTCAAAAGTATGAGGACTTGAGTTTGAATCCCTAGCACCCTGAGAAAAGGTCAGGTGCCACATAGTACACCGATAATCAAGCTCAGAGTAGAAGAAAACCTTAGCTAGTCAGTGTAGCCAAATCCGTGAGCCCCGGGTTCAATGAGACATCCTCAGCCGGACAGTGGTGGTACACGCCTTTAATCCCAGCACTTGGGAGGCAGAGACAGGCGGATTTCTGAGTTCAAGGCCAGCCTGGACTACAGAGTGAGTTCCAGGACAGCCAGGGCTACACAGAGAAACCCTGTCTCGAAAAACCAAAAAAAAAAAAGAAGCCAAAATAAAATAAATAGAACATTTCTCACACACAGCCTTTAATCTTGATGGTGAGGAGCAGAGGCAGGGGATCCCTGTGTGTGCAAGGCCAGCATGCTCTATAGAGCAAATTCCAGGCCAGCCAGGGATATACAGTCAGTCCCTGTCTGAAAAACAAATGAGCGAAACCAAGATGGAAGTAGAGGATTGATACCCAAGGTTGCCCTCTGACCCCTGCCTCTGTGTAGTGGCACACACACAACTATTTAAAAATTAATAGAGAGCCCTGTGGTGGCATATGCCATCATCATGACACTCAGGAGACAAAGGCAGGTGGATCTCAGAATTCTAGCCAGTCACAATGATTCCATCTGGAAACACAAAACAAATAGAACAACAAATCAATAAAAGAACATGTGTGGTGACGCACACCTTTAATCCCAGCACTTGGGAGGCAGAGGCAGGCAGATTTCTAAGTTCAAAGCCAGCCTGGTCTACAGAGTGAGTTCCAGGACAGCCAGGGCTACACAGAGAAACCCTGTCTCAGAAAACCAAGGGGAGGAACAAGTCAATAAAAAAGGACGCAGGGCTATAAAGAGATGGCCCAGTGGTTAGGAGTGGATTCAGCCTGGGCTCCCAGCACCCACATCAGACAGCTCACGACCACCTGTAACTCCAGCTTCATGGCCTCTGATGCTCCCTTCTGGCCTGTCAGAGTATCTGTATGCTCATACATATAGGCTCTTACATACACAAAAAAGAAACTTTTTAAAAATAAAGATAAGGGCTGGAGAGATGGCTCAGCGGTTAAGAGCATTGATTGCTCTTCCTGAGGTCCTGAGTTCAATTCTCAGCAACCACATGGTGGCTTACAACCATCTGTAATGGGATGTGTTGCCTTTTTTCTGGTGTGTCTGAAGACAGCTACAGTGTATTCATTTATATATATATGAAATCTTTTTTTTTTTTTTTTTTTTTTTTTTGGTTTTTCGAGACAGAGTTTCTCTGTGTATCCCTGGCTGTCCTGGAACTCACTCTGTAGACCAGGCTGGCCTTGAACTCAGAAATCCACCTGCCTCTGCCTCCCAAGTGCTGAGATTAAAGGCTTGTGCCATCACTGCCCTGCCAGAGGCAGAGTTTTTTTGTTTGTTTGTTTGGTTGGTTGGTTAGTTGGTTTGGTTTGGTTTTTCGAGACAAGGTTTCTCTATATAGCCCTGGCTGTCCTGGAACTCACTCTGTAGACCAGGCTGGCCTCGAACTCAGAAATCTGCCTGCCTCTGCCTCCCAAGTGCTGGGATTAAAGGCATGTACCACCACTGCCCAGGAAGAGGCAGAGTTCTAAGCCTCCCTCCAATAGAGAAGGTGTGGTGTGGCTTAGAATTCTGAGGATGCAGCCAGTGGGATGGTTGCATGCAAATTAGGCCCTCCAAGGTCATAATGGGGTCAGCCCAGCTGGTTCTCAGAAGCCTGTGAAAGCTCGAGAAGAGAGTGTCCGTGACTGTTCCTCAGGCCTACTGGTGCCAAGGGGCAGGGATCATGGATCCAGAGACCTCCCTTTCCTCCCACCTACCAACGATGTCCCCTCCTACCACTACCCTCAGCCATCGGAGTGGTATCTTCCCTGGCCAAGAAGGTCTGGCGATCCAGAGTCATCAGCAGCAGCTCCCTTGGGGGTCTTCATCCCACATCCTCATGTCTCATTCCATGTTGTGGCCCAAACTGGGCACCAGTCTGAGGGTACTCCATAGTCCAGGACCATCCCTAAGACCCCCACTACAGCCCACCACCTCCCAGAAAACTTCTTACGTGTGTCCCGGTTTCCAGCCTCAGAAAAGAGACCAGCATTATCCTCAGGATGACATACCAAGTGAGACATCTCAGGACACCACAGACAGGTATGTGGGGGAGCCTCCTGAAAGGGCTTCTCATGCTTCTTACTTGATCTTTGACAGACAAGCAGAACGAAGTGGAGATCCCATCACCCACACCTCGACAGAGAGCCTTCCAGCAGCCCCCGCCATCAGTGGTACGACAGTCCCAGCCCATGTCTCAGATCACAGGGTTGAAAAAGCTGGTACACACCGGAAGCTTGAACACCAATATCCCACGATTTGGAGTCAAGACAGATCAAGAGGACCTCTTAGCACAAGTAGGTTCGGGGTGGGGGGCTCAGCAGGGGGAGCAGCGTTGTCTGGGAGGCGTCCAGCAAAGGGCTGGGGCTTTGGGGCTTATCTAACCCAGATTCCCAGGATGCAGTCTGACCCACTGAGGGGTGGAAGGGAAGGACGATCAGAGAATGATGAAGCTTGATCCAACAGGACCCTGGATTTAGACAGCCAGTCATTCTAACACACTGGCCAGCCCTGGTACATCCCCTTTTAATCAGTGATATTAACTGAGTACCTGGTGTGTAATGTATTTTGAGGGGACCAGTATACCTTCCCCAACCCCAACACAACTGAGGTCTCATAAGCAGGTTAGCTTAAAGTCTGACCTAGGTCTGGGAGCCAGCCTGGCTTGGTTGCCAGTCCCAGAGTCCCTTCCCAGCACTACAGAAACCCAGTGTGATCCTAGCACCGGGGAGGTAGAAGTAGGAGGATCAGGCATCTGTAGTCATCCTCTACTACAGAGTGAGTTCAAGGCCGGTGCGAAAAAGATGGGGTGGTGCTGGAGCGATCGCTCAGTGTTTAAAGTGCGACTCGAGTTCAGATGCCCACTGCCCACATCAAAAGCCAGGTGTCCTGTGTACACCCCTGTTATCTCAGTGTTGGGTAATTGAAGACAGGACAGGGTGATCCCTGGGGCTCACTGGGGCTCCCAGTTCACTGAGAAACTCTGTCTAAAAAAATAAGGAGCTGGGCAGTGGTGGCGCACACCTTTAATCCCAGCACTTGGGAGGCAGAGGCAGGTGGATGTCTGAGTTCAAGGCCAGCCTGAACTACAGCGTGAGTTCCAGGGCAGCCAGGGCTACACAGAGAAACCCTCTCTCAAAAAACCAAAAAAAAAAAAAAAAGAATGATTGAGGAAGACCTCTGATCTCTATGGATATGCATACCTGCACACAGGTACACGTATATACAAAGACAATAGGTTGTCTTAAAGTCCATGAATCTGGCCAGGTGTAGTGGCCCATGCAGGCAGATGGCTGAGTTCCAGGACAGCCAGGACTACAAAGAGAAACCCAGTCTGGGGGCGTGGGCGGAGGAGATGGCTCAGTGGTTAAGAGCACTGGCTATTCTTCCAGAGGTTGTGAGTTCAATTCCCAGCAACCACATGGTGGCTCACAACCATCTGCGATGGATCTGATGCCTTCCTCTGTCATGCAGGCATACATGCGAATAGAGCACTCATATACATAAAATAAATATTTTTTTTTTTTACGTTTTTTTTTGTTTTGTTTTGTTTTCTTCGAGACAGGGTTTCACTGTGTAGCCCTGGCTTCCTGGAACTCACTCTGTAGACCAGGCTGGCCTCGAACTCAGAAATCCACCTGTCTCTGCCTCCCAAGTGCTGGGATTAAAGGCGTGCGCCACCACTGCCCGGCTTTTTAAAGTTTTTTTTTTTTTTTAAAAAAGTCCATGCATTTGAACACAATTTGTGAGCAGTAATGAGGCCCAGAGTCCTAGAAAGTGGCTTTCGAGTCCCCAGGCCATGCAGGCTCCTGACCTCTCACCCTCATCACTGCCAGGAACTGGAGAACTTGAGCAAATGGGGCCTGAACATCTTTTGTGTGTCTGAGTACGCCGGAGGCCGCTCACTCAGCTGTATCATGTATACGATATTCCAGGTAATGGGGAAACGGGGCTGGCTGGGATCCAAGGGGCTGGGGTGGGGCACTGGGGGTCAGCAGGAGTCACTGCTCTACCTGTTGGCTCCCAGGAGCGGGACCTCCTGAAGAAATTCCACATCCCTGTGGATACCATGATGACGTACATGCTGACCCTGGAAGACCACTACCACGCTGACGTGGCCTACCACAATAGCCTGCATGCAGCTGATGTGCTGCAGTCTACACACGTGCTGCTGGCCACGCCCGCCCTGGATGTGAGTACCTGCCGCCTCCCTTGTCACCACCCTCTCCTCCCATTTGTCCCCCTGATCTCCTCTAGCCCATTTCTCTAATCCTGTCTTCTCTTTGTTGCGGTTGCCTATGTGTAGAGGTCAGAGAACAACTTTTGGAAGTCTTTTCTGCCTTTTTACCATATAAATCCAGGAACCAGACTCAGGTCGCCTGGCTTGGTGACAAGTTCCTTTACCCAGAGAGCCTTATTGCTAGTGTCTGTTTTGTTTTATTAGTGTGTATGTGTAAGGGGGCGGGGCATGTATGTGTGAGCCATGGGGCATGTGGGGAGGTCAGAGGACACTCCTGTGTGTTTTACCTTCCCTTTTACCTTGCTTAAAGTCAGGATCTCACTTGTTGCTACATATCCCAGGCTAGCTGACCTAAGAGCTTCCTGGGTGTCTCTTGTCTGACCTCCATCTCACTGTAGGAATATTGGGATTACAGATGTACACTGTGGCATTTTTACATGCATTCTGGAGATTCAGATTCATGTCTTCATATTTACATGACCAGTGCTTTAGCCACTGAGCCACTCTCTAGCATTCCCTTTTGTATTTTGAGATTGTCTCATTGTGTGGCCTTAGCTGGCCTGGAACTCACTCTATAGACCAGACTGGTGTCTAACTCTCGTAGAGATCCGCCTGCCTGCCTCTGCCTCCTGAATGCTGAGATTAACACCTTCATTTTTGAAGCAGGGTCTACAACCTGGGCCACTGAGTAGGAAAGATTGTCTGGGCCAGGGATCCAGCCCTCTCCGGCCCCAGAGCTGAAATTGCACGAGCAGGCCATCATGTGGGGTCCATGGCTTATGTGGGGTCCAGGTTTGAAGCTTGGGTCCTGGTGCTTGCATAGCAAGTGCTTTACTGGTTCAGTCATCATCTGCCCAGACACTACCCCTGTCTTTCTCTTCCTCATCTTTCTGGAATCCCATCTTCTTCCTCATCTCTGTCTGTGCTGTCCCCTTTGTGTCAGACTCTGCCTCTCTCACTTCTTCTCCTTGCCCCCAAGGCCGTGTTCACAGACCTGGAGATTCTTGCTGCCCTCTTTGCTGCTGCCATCCACGATGTGGACCACCCTGGCGTCTCCAACCAGTTCCTAATCAACACCAGTGAGTGGCTTTTCAGGGCAGAGACAGTCAGGCTCAGGGCGTGGCCATTTGGCCTAGAAGCAACATCTGGTTGAAAGGAAGTGGAACTAGCACACCAAGCTGGGATGAGAGAATGGGGCTAGTCTAGCTGGACCTGGGGGCTGGTCAGGGTGAAGGTGGAGGCTGTGCTGTAGAGATTGGACCACTTGAGCTAGGGGTGGGGCCAGCCAGGTGAGGGTGGGGCTTGTGTGGATGGGATGGGCCAGCTAGGCTAGGGGTGAGGTCAGCCAGAGGAGTGGAGCAGGAACAGTCTAGGCGCCTGGCGCTTGGTTTATTTGGTGAAGCACCGATGTGGCAGAGGAGGGGGCTGGGACTGGTCAGACTGAGGATGGACCCAAATGGAGAGTGGGAACGCACAGGGCGGGGCATGGTACCCAAGTGGTACCACGTGGTACTCCGCAGATTCGGAGCTGGCGTTGATGTACAACGATGAGTCTGTGCTTGAGAACCACCACCTGGCTGTGGGATTCAAGCTGCTGCAAGAAGAGAACTGCGACATCTTCCAGAACCTCAGCAAGCGCCAGCGGCAGAGTCTGCGCAAGATGGTCATCGACATGGTGGGCGGGGCCAGTGCGGTGGGCAGGGCTTTGTGGGCGGGGCGGGCTTTAACTCTCCAGTTCAGCAGAGGAAAATAATTCTAGGGCCAGGGTAGGTGACAGAGAGAGTGGATGACAGGGGGAGGGTGGGCAAGCTTTCGTCTCCTGACTTGACATACCTTGCCTTTAGGTGCTGGCCACAGACATGTCCAAGCACATGACCCTCCTGGCTGACCTGAAGACTATGGTGGAGACAAAGAAAGTGACCAGCTCTGGAGTTCTCTTGCTGGACAACTACTCTGACCGCATCCAGGTGCCCCAGATGCCCTCTTCCTCCTTCTCGACTGCCTCTCCCATCTTCCCTTTCCAACACATGCCCCTCCTTCCTCTGCTACATTCTCTTATGCCTCTCTTTCTCAACTCCTTCCATCTCTCCCCGATCTGCTCCCCTGAGGTACCCCACCCAGCTTCTCTCACCACACACCCATCTTGCCCCGGCCATCTCTCACCTCTCTCACACTTCTCGCCTCAGCTTTCTCCTTCACTCCAGTTCATCTGCCCAGCACACACACACACACACACACACACATGCATTTGTGCACACACACACAGTTACACATTCACGCACATGGTTGGGAGTTAAGAAAACCTTAGGCCTAGTGAGAACCTGTAATCCCAGCATTGCAAAAGTAGAGACCGGAAGATGACCACAAATCCGAAACCAGCTGGGACTCCATTTGGAGACCCTTTTTAAAACCAAATAAAACCACTAAAAACTAAATCTGAATGTGTTGTTACATACCTATATTCCCAGCACTTAGAAGATGGGGGACAGGCTCACAGTCTGAGATCATCTGTAGCTACATAGCATAGTTCAAGGCCAATCTGGGCTACAAGAGATCCTGTCTCATAAAAAAGACAGCCAGAGAGAAGACAGCCAGAGATCCCACAGACTGGGATTCTGCCTGGCCTCTGAAGGTTCCTCCTTGTACTCACCAGGTCCTCAGGAACATGGTGCACTGTGCGGACCTCAGCAATCCCACCAAGCCCCTGGAGCTGTACCGACAGTGGACTGACCGCATCATGGCTGAGTTCTTCCAGCAGGGTGACCGAGAACGGGAACGTGGAATGGAGATTAGCCCCATGTGCGACAAGCACACAGCCTCTGTGGAGAAGTCTCAGGTACAGGTACAGGGCCTCCGGGCTGGAGCATAGGTGTGGCTGGCTCCCCTCTCCAGGACGACAAGCTCACTTGTTTTCAGGGTTGTGTCTCTGGGAGATGGAAGTTGTTTACTCTTTGGTAGCTCGATCATCTGAGGCCTGTCACTGTGGCTTTGCAGGGTTGTTTTCACAGACTGCTGGCTCTCCCACCTACCATAGCATAGTCTGCTGCAACCCAGGCAGTTTTAAAAACAATACTTTGTGTCTTGGGAGGGGGTTTTAGTTTTTTGTTTTACATTTGAGCCTTGAACTCACTATAGCCAGGAATATATTTGAATCTCTGCTCTTCCTGCCCTACCTCTCTAGTACTGGATCACAGGCCCACTCCACCACACAGGTTTATATGACACTGGGGGTGAAGCCCAAAGCCTCGTGCGTGCTAGGCATGCGTGCTCTACTAACCAAAGTGCCCCGTTCCCCTTTATCTTTTTTTTTTTTTTTTTTAATAAGTTGTATTGTTAATCTTACTGGGTAAAAATAAGACCACAATTTTTGAGCCAAATTTGAAGCAAGCTTTATTAAATACTGACCAGGTCCATACCTTGGATTCTCAGACTATGGCACCAAACTGCATTAGTCAGAGGCTTATAAAGGCAAAACCCTTAAGGCTCTGTATTTCTTGCCTTGGTCCAGCCTGGGGCAAGTATTCATCTTGTTACACGTCAAGCCTATGTACCTCCCACCCACATGTGATCAAGCATATCCTATGCAGTTGGGCAACCAACCTTGTTGACAGACGTGAAAACACATGGCTTGTTGTATTGCATGATTTGCAGCTCCCAAGATCCTAGGAAGTTATCCGCCCTTGGACGAGTGGGGCTTACAGAGTCATTCTTGTTTTATAGATCTGTTAAGCACAGTCATTTAAACTCAAAGCCTAACGTTAGCCCTCACAGGATCAGTACATGCCTGCGCTTACGGTGGGCAAGTGGCGCACCTGTAGTGGCACACCTGCAGTGCCAGCCACTCTTCACACCGAGGCCGGTGGTGTGTTTCAGCCTAAACATCTGGGGCAGGCTTGGGCATCTTAAGATCCTGTCTGTGGGTCAGGGCTTAGCAGGTGCTTGACACATAAAAAGAGAGAAGTGGCCCCACAAGAGTTCTCTGACATTCACACCCATGCCAAAGCACATATGTGCCCCCTGAAATAAACTAAAATTTAATAAAAATGTTTTGGGGGTTTTTGTTTTTTAATTTTTAGGCCAGGACTCACCATGTTTCCCTACAGCCTGGAACTTACTATGTAGACCAGGCTGGCCCGGAACTCAGAGATCTGCCTGCCTCAGCTCCCAGTATTGGGATTAAAGGCCAAGTGTGCAAGTGTAAAGGCGTGCACCTGCATACCTGGCCTTTCATCCCAGCACTTGGGAGGCCGGGACAGGACTGGAAAGATAGGCGCACTCCGGGAGCACTTGGGCCATCCTTCATCTGTCACCAACATGGTATGTGTATACACACACACACACACACACACACACACACACACACACACACAAAGGCAAACATTCGTACACTTAAAATAAACTGGATGGTAGTGGCATATGCCTTTAATTCCAGCACTGGTGAGGCAGAGGCAGGCGGATCAATGAGTTCGAGGCCAACCTGGTCTATAGAGTGAGTTCCAGGACAGCCAGGGCTACACAGAGAAACCTTATCTCAAAGAACCAAACAAACAAACAAATAAGAAGAAGCAGCAGGCAAGATTTCTGGGAGTACAGAGCCATCCTGGTCTACATAGTGAGTTCTGGGCCAGCCATGGCTATACAATTAGAGTGTCTCAGATAGAAAATCACCAGTTGATATATATATGGGACTATTATTAACGTGTTTGGGTGTTTTGCCCATGTGTATGTATGTGTGTATGTGCCTGGTGCCTGCAGAGGCCAGAAGAGGCCATCAGATTCCTTGGCACTGGAGTAACAGATGGTTGTGAGCCGCAGTTTGGATTCTGGAAACTGAACTACTAGTGTTCTTAACTGCTGAGCCCTCTTACCCCGCCCCAGTATGGAATGTTTCAAGTGTTTTCTCACTGTAGATTAGGTTAACCTTGATGTGGTAATCCTGCTGCCTCCTGACTGCTGCCATTATTGGCATGCACCCTCCAGTACCGCTTTCTTCTTGTTGTTGTTGTTTTGGGACAGTGTCTCCTTGTAGTCCGAACTGGCCTTAGACTCGCTCTGTAGGATGACTTTGAACTCCTGATTCTCCTGTGTCTGCCCAGGCAGTGCTAGGGTTACAGGCATCACACCACACTCAACCTTTCCCGAATGTTTTTTTGGTTTTGTTTTGTTGTTGTTGTTGGTTTTTTGTTTTTGTTTTTTGTTTTTTTTTCCGAGACAGGGTTTCTCTGTGTAGCCCTGGCTGTCCTGGAACTCACTCTGTAGACCAGGCTGGCCTCGAACTCAGAAATCCACCTGCCTCTGCCTCCCTGGTGCGGGGATTAACGGCATGCGCCACCACCGCCCGACTGTTATTTTCTTTTTTGAGACAGGGTCTTGTGCTATAGCTCTGCCTAGCCTAGAACTTACTACGTAGACCAAGCTGGCCTTGAATTCATAGAGACCTGCCTGCTTCTGCTGGGAGTAAAGGCATGCTTAACCACATCCAACAGTTGTTGGGGTTTTGTTTTGATTTTTTTTTTTCATATCAGGGTTTTTACATGTAGCTGTAGCTGTCCTTGAAGTCTCTGTAGACCAGGCTGGTGTGGAACTCAGAGGTCCACCTGCCTCTGCCTCCTGAGTGCTGGGATTAGAGGCGTGTGCCATTTCCTTCTGGCTGTTTGTTGAGTTTTATTTTGTTTTTTGTCTGTTCAGCTGGTGGGTTTGGGAGTAGGTTGTTTTGGTGGAAGGGTCTTATGTACCCTAGGCTGGTCTTAAACTCAAGAATGACTTTGAATATCCAAGTCCTCTTGCCTCAACTTCCCAGCACTTTCGTTATGGGCCTGTATCAGCACGAAGCCCAATTTACACATCCCTGGATGGAGCTCAGGGACTCCTACATGGTAGGCAGAAGTGCTACCTGCCAATCAGCTGAGCTGAATACCCAGGCTATTAGAAGATTGCTTTTAATCGAGTAGATCCTTCTGCTCGCTTCATGAAATTGCTTGTTTAAACCCCATCCCTGTCTTCTAGGTGGGCTTCATCGACTACATTGTTCACCCCTTGTGGGAGACTTGGGCTGATCTCGTCCACCCCGATGCCCAGGACATTCTGGACACGCTGGAAGACAACCGGGATTGGTACCACAGTGCCATCCGGCAGAGTCCTTCCCCCTCCCTGGGAGAGGAGCCAGAAGGGCTTGGCGATCCGGTCCTGCCTGACAAGTTCCAATTTGAGCTCACCTTGGAGGAAGAGGAGGAAGAGGATTCAGTGGAGGCTCCAGATGATACCAGAGCTCCAGCTATGGAACAGTCAGCGGTCAAAGGCCAGGGCACTGCAGTGATGGAGGTGGCAGAGAGTTTGAAGCAGGAGACAGCCTCAGCATATGGTGCTCCTGAGGAGTCCGTAGAGGCTGTGGGCTGTTTCTTCAGCCCTGGAACCCCTATTCTGCCTGACTTGAGGACCCTATCCCCCTCAGAGGAGGCCCCGGGCCTCCTGGGCCTCCCCTCCACGGCGGCAGAGGTGGAGGCCCCAAGAGACCATGTGGCTGCCACGAGGGCTTGTTCTGCCTGCTCTGGAACGTCAGGAGACAATTCTGCGGTCACCTCTGATCCAGGCAGGTGGGGGTCAGGTGGAGACCCTGCCTGATCCCTTTTCCCTTCACCCTTGGGTCCTCCCTCCCTCCCTCCCCACGTTCTCCACTCACCACAGACCACCTCAACGACTCCTGGCCCTCCTGAGAAAAAAGAAAACAGAAAAGTGGGGGTTTTTTCTCTTTTCTTTTTTTCACCCTTCCCCCCCCCGACCTTGCCCACGGGGCCTTTTTGTTGAGGTGGGGCATGGGGATCCAGGGACTGAAGTCCCCAAAAAAGGGATTTTATTTTTTTGAATTTTAATTGTAATGTTTTTAGAAAAAGAACAAAAAGAAAAAAAAAAAATGAAACACATCAGCTGTAGATGCTCTCCCCTCCCCGTGCCTGGGCCCGCCTCTTTTCCTCTTCATCCCACCCATCAACCTCAGTTCCAAGGCGCCATCCTCCTGCCTCTTTTGAGACTTGCTCCTTGAGATTCAAGCCTAGGTGTGGCACTGCCTTTTGGGCTGTTCTTCTGCTGTTCAGAGGGAATATACAGCCTGACTGGGAATAGCCACCGGGAGAGGCTGGCACAGGATAGGCTGGCCCACAGCGGCCTCTCCCTGGCTCACTGTCCTCTGCCACAAAGTCTTCCGTGTCTCTTCTCTGTTTTCTACCTTTTTTTGTACCACTCTGGCCATGTGGTTGAAGGGGTGGCCAGATGAGCTGTTGCTTTAGGATCCAGGGACTCTTGGTTTCACCCCGTCCACCAGCGTCGGCCTGGGGTCCCAAGTCTCCATTTCCTTCTCCTGATGCCATCTTCCTGGTCCACTTTGGGTCACTTTGAATTATCTCCGTTGGAGGAAGGGGGCTCTGTTCCACCCGCACAAACACATCCTGCTTCCAGCTGCTTCTTCCTCTTGTTTCTGCCTTAAAGACTCCTGTGGCCATAGATGAAGTCCATGGCTCCCTCCTGCCCCCTGGGTCCTCTCTTCCAGCATCCACTCAACCACCCTTCAGCCCGTCACTCGGCTCCCCTACACCAACTCATTGCCCTAGGAGGAAGCAATAATGGTGTGTACCACAATCCTCCCTACCTGGGCAGCGCGCTCCCCACCTTACTGAGCCTGACTCCCCACCCCCACGCCCTGCCACAGGCAGTCCCTAAGCAATACAGATAGAGCAAGGCCATTTTCTCCAAGCCATGGGGGTGAGGGGACTTAAAAAAAGGAATGAACCCATTTTCCCCTGCCACATGGAACCAATCTGCAGCAGGACAGTGGGGGGCCATTATTCCTTGTCTGCCCTGTTGCATCTCTGTACACGGTACTGTAGACCACTCCAATCCTTCCTCAGCGATCCCCGTGTAACCCACTCACCCTCCACTCCTCCCACCCCCGATGCTTACAGGGTTTTGATTTATTTGTTTATTAAGCAAGAGCAATTTCTGTCCTAGCGGGCGATGAGAACGGGCCTCCCTCCTCTCCAGGTGTGGGTTTTGTACATACTGTAAGGTCGATATATAAATTATTCTACTGAGACGAAAGGAGATCGTGAACTTGTCTTTCCCTGGCTGGGCCTCTTGGGAAGGTGAGGAAGGGTTTCTCTGGGGAGAGTTCCACCTTCCTGCCCTGCTGTATCATACGAGCCAGCCGCACCGGATTCCCTGAGTGCAGGGTGCACATGCTGTCAGTTCTTGGGACGTTGTGTCATAGCTGAGGGGAGATGAGGGTTGGGTAGCTTGTACCCTGTTCTCTGCCTTCTCCAAGAGCCTAGGATGGGGTAAGAGGACTGCCGGACCCCTGACCTCAGTCAGAGGTCCTCCTGCTGGGGTGGATGGAGGACCCTATGAGCTGCCTACATGTTGTCCTCATTGACAGTTGATCAATTGGTCTGTGGATTGACAATCAGTCCTTCAGTCTTGTTCCTAATTAAAGTGAGGCTGTCACCGGGGCTCCCGGCTGACAGCCGATATGGCTTCATTCATTGTTTCCTGGGATTTTTGTTTTGGTTTTTTTTTTTTTGAGGTATTTTTTTTCTTCATGTTAAAACTTTTTATTTTGGGGTTCGGGGCACACATCAGAGGAGAACTTGAGAGATTTAGTTCTCTTTTACCATGCAAATCCAGTGAATCAGACTCAGGTTGTCAACACAGGCAGCAAGCACCTTTACCTGCTATCTCACCTGTCCATATTCTCTGAAACCTCGGTCTCATGTAGCCCAAACTTGTGCTGTGCTGGCCTCAAGCTTGCTGTAGCTGAGGCTGGCCTCGAACTCTGGAATTGCAGGTATGTGCCACCATGCCTGGCTGATATTCGTTCACTCATGTTGAGACATGGTCTCACTCTGTAGGATCTGTAACTTCAAGTCTGGTTCTAGATTCTTTTTTCCTGTCCTGGTTCAAGGGTTTTAGTTCAGAACAGTCTTGAATGCATGATCCTCCTGCCCCTACCTCCCCAGTGCTAGGATAATAGGCCTGGGTCTCCACTTGAGTTATGCAGTGCTGCCGTTGGCTCCTGGGGGACTTCCTGCCTGCTAGGCAAGCGCTCTGCTGACTGAGGAAGGTCCCCATCCCCAAATGGCATATTGTGTCCATAGACCCTAAGCAAGCTGTCCTCTTACACGCTTTTTTAAAAAACACAGTTGGTATTTATCAGGAGGAGGTTTTTCTTTTTTCTTTATCAATTGATTATTCTATACGGAGTGGGGACACACTTGTCTTGCATGAAGCATGCTTAGAGGGCAGGGCAGCCATGCAGGGAGTTCTCTCCTGCCCTTACTTGGCTTCTGGGAACGGACGCACATTGGCTTACGAGGCGAGTCCCTCTCCCACATGAGCCACCTCGCCAACACAGGGAGTGTCCATTTCTCTGCTAGGTTTGGTTTTGTCTCGTTTTGTTTTGAGATAGGGTCTCTCTACATTGCTCTGGCTGTCCTGGGAAACTCTATGTAAACCAGGCTGGCCTCAAACGCAGAGACCCTGGTTAAATCTCTTTTTTAAAAATGATTTTTATGTGTAGATTGTTTTCTAAAGATTCATTTATTTTTATTTTTATGTTCTTGACCGTGTGCCCAGATGCATGTCCCTGTACCGTGTGAATGCAGTGCTAGGGAAGACCAGAAGAGGGCGTCAGAGCCTCTAGAACTAGAGTTACAGATAGTTATGAGCTGCAAGTGGATGCTGGGAACTGAGCAAAACCAGCAAATGTTCTTAACCACTGAGCCATCTCTCCAGCCTCTGCATTTCTTTCTTTTCTTTTCTGTTTTTTTGTTTTTGTTTTTGTTTTTGTTTTTGTTTTTGTTTTTGTTTTCAAGACAGGGTTTCTCTGTGTAGCCCTGGATGTCCTGGAACTCACTCTGTAGACCAGACTGGCCTCGAACTCTTAAATCCAAGTGCTGGGATTAAAGGTGTGCACCACCACTGCCCGGCCCTTTTTTTTTTTTTAAGACAAAATCTTCCTGTGCAGCCCTGGCTAGCCCTGGCTAGCCTGGAACTCAGTAAAAGAGGCTTCTTTCAAACCCAGAGATTTCCCCTGCAACTGCTCTGGAACTAAAGCTGTGTGCCACCATATAGAACATTGATTTTGGTTCTTTTTAAAAAGTTTTTTTACATTACATTTATTTAAGGTGGGGGTGTGCAGTGACTGAGGGGTGCACACACCATGGTACATGAACAACATTTAGGAGTTGGTTCTCTCCTTCCTCCGTGTGAAGCCTGCAATAGAACGAGTTGTCAGGCTTGACACAAGAGCCTTCACCTGTAGACTCCTAGCTAAGGCATGAGGTGGTCTAATGAAAAGGGGGTATCTAGCCGAGCAGTGGGTGATGGAGCATGCCTTTAGTCCCAGTAGGGGCTGGCAGATCTCTTGAGTTTGAGGCCAGCCTGATCTACAGAGTTCCGGGACAGCAAAGGCTACACAGAGACACCCTGTCTGGAAACAAGAACACAACAAAATCCATAACAACAAAAGTAATGTCCCTGAACTTCAGTTGTCTCATCTATGGAACAGGAAGAGCTACATGCATGACTGGGTGGTAAAGGCATGCATTTCCTGCACCGAGTCCACACAGCATGCCAAATATATGTAATGGACGGTCAAGATTTAGAGGTGCCCTAGAACCCAGTAAAACCTTCGTCACAGACACACACACACACACACACACACACACACACACACACACTCTAGTAGGACTAAAGCCTTTACTGACCTAGAACTTAGCATAGACCAGGGTGGCCTGAAAGTCACCGAAATCTACTGTTCTTTCTGGTGCTGAAAGCAAAGACATGTGCTGCCGTGCCTGGGCTTTCTTCCTCTTATTGCTGTGTTTTTTTAGTTTCAGGCTCACTTGCAGCCAGAATGGCTGTAAATCTGATGTGTGGTGGAGGCTGGCCTTGAACCCTTAACCTCCTGTCTCCACCTCAGTGCTGGGATGACAGGCATTCGACCCTATTCCTGACACTGTATATATTCTGTGAGTTGACTCTCCGTCCAGTGACTACTGGGCTCTACACTGGATGGCTCTGGAACCATGTGACATTAAAGACAGGTTTTGGAGGTGACATAACCTGATTGATGGTGCCAGGAACACTTCCCAGGAAATAGTCCCAGAGGATGAGAAGTCAGCTTGGACCCTGGGTGGAAAAGAAAACCTGGAAAAATAGAAGTTTTAGACAATCTTGAACTTTATGCAAGAAGCAAAGAGAAGACCCAGACACCGTCCCAAGGGACCTTCAAAGACTGGCAGGCTGAGGAAAGGTTACTAGGCTGGAGATCAATAGGCCACAAGAAATTCTAACTGCAGGGAGTTATTGAGCAGATGCGCACACACACACACCCCTAAGTGGTGAACGTATTTGCTCCCAGCCCCAGTTTCCCCAAGTGTAAAAGGGTTGGTAGAATGTTAATACATCGTATATTGAGGCACAAACCAAGCAAGTCAGCGAGGGTTACCTGCATCAGCTGTTCTCATTAGAATTGCCGGGGGAGGGGGAGGGGAAGGGGGTCCATCTTTCCTCAAGGGAAGGGAAGCAAGCACTCTAGGATGCAGCTGCAGACCACGTCAGAAGAGATGGGCGTGGGGAGACACATCTGTCTTCCCAGCACTCAGGAGGTGGAGTCAGGGTGACCAGGTCAACTGTACAGCAAATTCAGTAGCGGCCTTAGGCCACATGTGAACCAGTCTCAAGGAAAGATCTCACGTCCATCAGAGAGACTCAAAATATATATATATAATTTAAAAAGCTAGATTGTATTTACTTAGCGGGCGGGGGAGAATGTAGAATGTGCTTGTGCCACACTACCCACATGCAAGGGCAGAGAACTACTCATGGGGGTGAATTCTCTCCCACTATGTGGGTTCCCGGGATTGAGATCAGGCTATCAAGCCTTCACACAGTCAGTTTTTTAAAATTTGCTCTGTTAAAAAAAATTAAGCCAGGCAGTGGTGGCGCACGCCTTTAATCTCAGCACTTGGGAGGCAGAGGCAGGCGGATTTCTGAGTTCGAGGCCAGCCTGGTCTAGAGAGTGAGTTCCAGGACAGCCAGGGCTACACAGAGAAACCCTGTCTCGAAAAACCAAACTAAAAAAAAAAATTAGTATGCCTGTGGTAAACATACTGTAGCACCTTTAATCCCAGCACTGAGGAGGCAGAGGCAGGTGAATCTCTGTGAGTTTGAGGCCAGCCTGATCTACATAGCAAGTTCCAGGACAGCCAGAGCTACAAGACTGGACCCTGTCTCAAAAAATTATTCTTAGTGTACATGTATATACCTGTCTGATGTGCACTAGCTGTGTGCACTGCCTTTAGAAGCCAAAAAGACAGTGTAAGATCCCTAGGAACAGATACAGGAGGTTGTGTGCTGCCCAGTGTGGGTGCTGAGAACTGAACCCATGTTCTCCGCAAGAGCAGCAAGTGCTTAACCACTGAGCCATCTTTCCAGGCCACCGCCTCCTCCTCCTCCTCCTCCTCCTCCTCCTCCTCCTCCTCCTCCTCCTCCTCCTCCTCTTCCCCTCCTCTTCCTCCTCCTTCTTCTTTTCTCTCTTTTCTTCTTCTTTTCTCTTCTTTAAATAAAGATGTATTTCTAGGGCTGGAAAGATGTCTCAGTGGTTAAGAACACTGACTTCTCTTCCAGAGATCTTGAGTTCAATTCCCAGCAACCACATGGTGACTCACAACCATCTATAATGTGATCTGATGCCCTCTTCTGGTGTGTCTGAAGACAGAGACCATGTACTCACATACATAAAATAAATAAATCTAAAAAAAAAAAAATGCCTACTGAAATGTTAATGTAGGATATTTTTATTTTAAAAAGAGTTATTTCTAATTTTAAGTGTGTGTGTGTGTGTGTGTGTGTGTGTGTGTGTGTGTGTGTGTGTGTGTAAGGGGTTTCTTTAAGTGCAGTGTCCAAGAAGAACAGAAGGCCTGGTCTACAGAGTGAGTTCCAGGACAGCGAGGGCTACACAGAGAAACCCTGTCTCAAAAAAAAACCAAAACCAAAACCAACCAAACAAACAAACAAAAAGCAAAAAAAGAAAAGAAAAACCAAACCAAATAAACAAGAGCAACAGCAACAGCAACAGCAAAGATAACCACATAGTGTGTTTGACTATATTATTACCAACAGTCTGTATTAGCAGTCAAATCCGTATTTTATTATGAAATGGGTCCCAAGACAGATGAGAAAGGAGCCAGAACTGGGAGCACAAGCCCTCGCGCACCCCCTGCTGGGTACCTGCGGAACTACGTGAACATCAGGAAGCGGCGCAGGTGCAGACCATCTGAGAGGCGGAGCTAGGGCGGGAGGCTATTCCAAGCTATTATTGGCTGAGGTCGCTGTCAGTTGCGGAGAAATAGCCAATGAGGGTTGCGGCCGTTCGACTTCTGAGCTGAAGGCTGTGATCTATGGCCTGTAGTCCTCCTAATGACCTTGCTTTCAATCTGATTTGAACAGGACCCTAAGGTCCTTTTACTTGAGAGTATCCTGGACCTGGCGTCAATCCTACTTTAGGGTAATACCTAGTTAATCCTTTTGTTTTTGAGACAGTTTCATGTAGTTCAGGCTGGCCACGAACTCTCATGTCACCGAGCCTGGCCTTAAACTTGTAACGGATCCTCCTGCTTCCAGCTCCTAGCTCTTGGGATGACAGGCATGCACCACCACTCAACCCTATGATTTTATCCTGAGTGATCTCAATGGTGCTTTCTACTTCCTTAAGGGAAGCCTAATCAGTCATGATCGCTGGTCCCCAACAGTGTTATTTCTGCAGAAAACCGTCTTTTGTGGTATAAGAACTCTAATATCATTCCTCAGAGAACCCTAGAATCATTCACCCCTCCTCAAGGCTCCTCACAATGTAGACAAGGCTGGCCTCGAACTCATAGGGATCCGCCTGCCTCTGCCTCCTGAGTGCTGGTTAAGATTAAAGACCACTAGTGCCAACCAATGTCTTCCTTCCTTTCCTTATTTATTTATTTATTTGTTGTTGTTTCGTTTGTTTTTGTTTTGTTTTGCCTTCTCTGATGTCTTTCAGTTCAATGGGCTCTTCCATGGTCCCATGAATTTAAAAAAGCCCAAAACTCCCTTTTCCTTCCCTATATTGGGAAGAAAAAAAAACAAGATACAAATCACCCCCTAAAATTGAAAGGAGAGGGATCAATTGACAGAATGCTTGCCTATCAGGCCCCACCCCCACCCAGCGCTCTGGAGGTGAAAGCAGACGATTAGGGTTTCAAGCTCACCCTCTTCTTGGAACATAGTGAGTTGGAGGCCAGGAAGGGACACAGGAAGGAGGGCAAATTAGCTGATAAGGGAACTTATCTTGTCCCAAGTGACATACCTCATGTGACACTGCTTACAGAATTGGGCTACTAATTCTTGTAAAACAGTCACAGGAAGAATCCAATGCACTCAGCAGACATATATATTTTGTAATTTTTTTTTAAGGTTTATTTTATTTTTTGTGTATGTTTTTTGCCTGCCTGTACATCTGTGCACCACATGTGTGTCTGGTGTTTAAGGAGGTGGTGGGCCTACGTATGAGCGCTACACATAGAACCTGGGTTCTGTAGCAAGAACAAGTGCTCTTAGCCAGTAGGCCAACTCACCAGCCCCAGGCTTTAAAATTTTTATTTTACACGTGTGGTGTTTTGCCTGTATGTATGTGTGCACCACAAGGTGCAGTACCAGAGGAGGTCAGAAGAGGGCGATGGATCCCTAGAACCAGAGTTACAAACGCCTGTGAGCTGCCATGTGGATCCAGCAATCAGACCCGTCTGTGAGAACAGCCTGTGTTCTTAAAGGTTGCACAACCCTTGCAATCTCAGGGTATTTGGGGGCCATTCTCAAGCATTGTGATGTGTCAGCAGGAAGCACACCTTCAAAGATGCCTCCTGGAAGACATTCGATCTGTTCCCTGCAGTCCCAAGGTGACATCAGAGAGAGGTGGACAGAGCCTGCCCAGATGTAAGGATGAAATTCCCGCACATGGAATAGCTGGTCTCCAACGGGCCACACTGGCATGATCTAGAAATTTAGCCAGACCCATGCAACTGCACATATTTGTTTCTTGGTTGGTTAGTTTGGAGGGTGTGTGTACGCGCACATGTATGGTATGATATACCGTAGCAGGGACAACTGAGTACTTTGATTACTTGTTTGTTTTGAGACAGGGTCTCTCCGTGTAGCCCTGGCTGTCCTGCAGCTGACTGTGTAGACCAGACTGATTTCAACTCACAGAGACCCTCCAGCTGCTGCCTCTCCAGAACTGGGATTAAAGGTGTGCACCACCTGGGTCCAGATCCCCCGTTTATTTTTCACTCTTTGTATGTCTATATATGGACACACGTGCCTATCTCAGACCCCCTGAAGCTGGAGTCGCAGGCTGGAGAGCTAGCTGCCCAGTGTGGGTGCTAGGACGCTAACTCGGGCCCTATTCAAGAGCAGCACATTCCAACTGCTGAACCATCTTCCCAGCCGGTTTGATTTTATTAGGTCAGGAAACACATTTAGTGTGTGGAGATCAGAGAGCCACTTTCAGGACTGATTTCTGCCATGTTGGTGCCCAGGCATTAATTCAGGCCATGAGCCTTGGTGACTAGCATCCTTATCACCTGACCATCTCTTTGTCCTGGTCTGTTTTGTTTTGGTGTGTGTGTGTGTCTGTGTGTATGACATTTATTTTCTAAAAGGTTTTTTTACCTTTATGTGTATGGGCGTTTTGCCAAGGCATGCAGCACCCTTGGAGGTCAGCAGAGGGCTTCTGATCCCCAGGAACTGCAGTTACAGAGGGTTGTGAGCTGCCATGTGGGTGCTGGGAATCGAACTCAGGTCCTCTGGAAGAGCAACAAGTGCTCTTAACCTTAGCCATCTCTACAGCCCATACATAAAACTTTTTAAAAATGATCTCCTAGTTGCCTCAGCAGTCAACTTGACAGTCTAGAGTTATTGGAGGCTGTCTCAATTAGGGAATAGCCTTAGGCCACATTAGCCATATAGGCAGGCCTGTGGAGCATTTTCTTTTTTTTTTTTCTTTCTTTCTTTCTTTCTTTCTTTCTTTCTTTCTTTCTTTCTTTCTTTCTTTCTGTCTTTCTTTCTTTTTTTTTTCTTTTTTTTTTCTTTTTGACACAGAGTCACTTCATGTAACGCTAGCCTCTAATTCAGAGAGCCCTGGGCCTCTGCATACTGAGTGCTGGGATTAAAGGTGTGTGCCGCCATGCCCGGTGAAGAACTTTCTTGACTGCTAATTGGTGTAAGAGGACCCTCTGTGGGTGGGACCATCCTAGGTAGCAAGTCCTGGGCTGAGCAGAGGCTGGAGACTGAATCAGTAAGCTGCTTTCCTTGATGGTCTCTGCTTGGAGCTCCTGCCTTCAGTCCCTGCCCTAACTTCCCTCAGAGATGGAACAGTAAGAGTAAGCTGAAACAGGCTTTTTCCTCCCCAAACTGGTTTTGTTCAAGGTATCAGAGAATGTCACAGCAGCATTGAATGTAAATGAGAACAATGACCTTGTTAAGATTCCCAGATCCCAGCAAGTCCTCCTGTCCCACCTCTCAGCTGAAGGGTTCGTAAACCTGGACCTCAGGGGCTGGCTCTCATCCGCTGTTTCTTTGAACTGCGTTGAGGATGATTTCAGACCCAGGAGCTTGGCGGCTGACTGTGCCTGCCCACACAGACTTCATGTTGGATGCTTAAGTCAGGGAGAGGATGTGTGAGGTCCTCTATCGTGACTGTCGTTCTGGGCCGAGTTTCCCACACTACAGGAGCTTGATTTGCCCCTTTCTGGATGTTTTTTTTCTTCCCTGTTTCTGCCCGGCACGGGTGCTGGGAACCAAACCTGGGTTCTCTTCAATAGCACTGCCGAGTCTCTCCCCAGCCCTTTTGCCCCCCCCCCCATGTGAATGTGAGCTTGCTTCATCGACTGTGGTATTGGCAAGTGACCACAGACACCTGAATTTGCTGCTTTGTTACTGAATGAACTTTGGCTGAGGAGACCCCATCAGAATGCCATCCTTAAAAGCAAGAACGAGAACCCTGTTTCGAAAAAAAAAAAAAAAAATGCAAGAATGAGAGCCGGTAGTGGGGTGCAGTCTTAACCCAGGCACTTGGGAACTTGGGAGATAGATGCAAGTGGTTCTCTGAGTTTGCGGTTCTGTGTAGTGAACTCTAGGACATATGTAATCAAACTATCTCAAAAAAAAAAAAAAAAGGAAAGAAAAGAAAGAAAGAAGAAATAGGTTGGAGTGCTGTGAAGCACCCTTGCAAGAATCCCCCTGTGAGGATCTGAAAGTGCGGTTCAGTAATAGAGCCCCTGCCTTGAACTCCCGAGGGCGGGGTTAGGGGTGTGGCTGAGCAGTGTGCTAACTTGTTAATCATCAATCGCTGACTGCTGACTTCGCTTCTCTGTCCAGTCAGCTCACTTGCAGCCTTCTGCAGTACGTGCCTACTCACACGCGCCCGAAGCTGAACCACCACAACCTCCCCAGTGCCTTTCACCTTTTGCCTAGCATTTCCTGATGCAAGTCTGTCCCTAGCCAAGTCTGTTGACCTGAGGAACCAAACTCATGAACTTTGAGGTTTCAGTTTGACCCTCATCCACCTGCCCCTCCCACGTTGGTTGATGAATTTATTTATTTATGGCCATGCTGGGGTTGAGACTGGGCCTTTGCATAGAGCTCTCCCACTGCCCTACTTGACTGCAATTCTTTCCTGCAGTGGAGCCAACTAGGTTAGTGAGATCTTTCTTTCTTTCTTTTTAAAGATTTATTTATTTTATTTATATGAGTACACTGTAGCTGTCTTCAGACACACCAGAAGAGGATGGCATCAGATCCCATTACAGATGGTTGTGAGCCACCATGTGGTTGCTGGGAATTGAACTCAGGACCTCAGGAAGAGCAGTCAGTGCTCTTAACTACTGAGCCATCTCTCCAGCCACCCTGCCCCCTCCCCTTTTTTTCAAGATAGAATTTCTCTGTATAGCTCTGGCTGTCCAGAAATTCACTCTGTCAACCAGGCTGGTCTCCAACTCAAGAGACCCACTGGCCTCTGCCTCCCTTGTGCTGTGACTAAAGGTTTAAAGGTGTGTGCCACCACTGCACAACTCACAGCTAGGTTTTTGTTTCTCATTTTTCATATGAATACACATAAGGTGTGCATGCAGATGGAGATAGTTGCTTGCAAGCGTGTTTGGGTGCTTTTCTGTGAGGCCCCAATTTGACATCCTGGGCTAAGCTCATGGCTCTCCACCTAACTTTCCAGGCAGGGTCTCTAGGACTCAACCAGTAGGGAGAGCTGGATGCAAGGGATCCATCTGAGATAGTATTTTTGTGTGGTGAGTGCTTTATCCACTGAGCCATCTCCGCAGCACTATGAGGTTTTTGTTTTGTTTCTGTTGTTATTTTGCTTAAAAACAAGATCTTGGGCTAGCAAAATGGTTCAGCAGGTAAAGATCCCCACTAAGGATGCCCAGTAAGCCTGAGTGATTCCCAACCGACTCCTTCAAGTTCTCCTCAAAGGCAGGGGGATCTTTGAGTTCAAGGCCTGTCTACAGAGTAAGTTCCAGGACAGCCTGGGCTACACAGAGAAACTCTGTCCTGAAAAAACAAAAAAAACAAAGAAGGCATGGGATGCTCAGTCAGTAAAATGCTTGCTGCACAAGCAAGGAACCCTGAATTTGATTCCTGCACTAAAATAAACATCCTGGCATGGCTGTGCAGTTGTGATCCGTGTTGAGGGAAACAGGCAGGAGGACCCTGAGGCACACTGGCCAGACACTTCAGCCTAATCACTTAGCTCCAGGTCCCAGTAGATCATATCTCAGAAAGCACTGTAGACAGTTTCTAGGGAATCACATCTGAGCCTGAGGTCTGACAGTCACATACATGTATATGCAGACACACATGAACACAAAAAAATTGGAAAGGGTGGTGTACTGGCTAGTTTTGTGTGTCAACTTGACACAAGCTGGAGTTAGCACAGAGAAAGGAGTTTCAGTTGAGAAAATGCCTCCATGAGATCCAGCGGCTAAGGCATTTTCTCTCTCTTTTTTTTTTTTTTTTAGTTTTTCGAGACAAGGTTTCTCTGTGTAGCCCTGGCTGTCCTGGAACTCACTCTGTAGACCAGGCTGGCCTCAACTCAAAAATCCACCTGCCTCTGCCTCCCAAGTGCTGGGATTAAAGGCGTGAGCCACCACTGACTGGCGCATTTTCTCAATTAGTGATCAAGGGGGGAGGGCCCCTTGTGAGTGGTACCATCTGTGGCTGGTAGTCTTGGGCTCTATAAGAAAGCCAGCTGAGCAAGCCAGGAGAAGCAAGTCAGTAAGTTACATCCCTCCATGGCCTCTGCACCAGCCCCTGCTTCCTGACCTGCTTGAGTTCCAGTCCTGACTTCCTTTGGTGATGAACAGCAGCATGGAAGTGTAAGCTCAATAAACCCTTTCCTCCCCAACTTGCATCTTGGTCATGATGTGTGTGCAGGAATAGAAACCCTGACTAAGACAGGTGGGTAAGTTGGCTCTGTGGGAAAGGGGCTTGCTACCAATCCTGATGATCTGAGTTTTATCTCTGGGACCCATGTAGCAGAAAGAGTAAGCCAACTCCTACAAATTGTCCTCTGACCTCTATCCACACACAGGCCGTGACACACTGACCCTAACACACAAACACACACACTGGGAGACAGGCAGGGGTGGCACATGCCTCCGGAGACAGAGACAGGCAGATCTCTGAATTTGGGGCCAGTTTGGTCTATACAGTGAGTTCAAGGACAGCCTGAGTTACACAAAGAAACCCTGTCTTGAAAAAAACATTAAAACAATTAAAAAAACAAGTCAGCAAGCTTAAAACTGGCCCCTAGTCATCCAACCGCTGCAGGGTGTGCTGCCCAATAATGTCCAAAGTCCTGTCCTCACAGATAACACCTGGCAAACGTACCTGATCCTGAGACCCAGCAGTTTCCTGGACTCAGAGACCTTGACCTGAGAGTGAGGGCCGTGACCCTCCACGGCAGAGACCACCCCACTATGGTGAGAGATGAACTGGGAAGCTGCTCTCCTCAGCGGGACACGTGATTCTTCTGGAACTTTCACTGCTGTGCACAGGACTTTCCTTAGTTTCCCTTATCCACATGCTAAGTAGCCACTAGGAAAGGAGCTGGTGAGAGGGCTCAGTGGATAGAGGGGCTTGCTGCCAGCATTAGGCCCTGAGTTTGAGACCCAGAACCCACATGGCCGAAGAACTGACTCCTGAAAGTTCTCCTCTGACGTCCACACAACTGTCAGTGTGCTTACACCCTTGCCTCTCCCTAAACACAGACAAGTGTAATTGAAATAGTAAGAAATATCAGGGGCTGGAGAGATGGCTCAGTAGTTGAGAGCGCTGACTGCTCTTCCAGAGGTCATGAGTTCAATTCCCAGCAACCACATGGTGGCTCACAACCATCTGTAATGGGATCCGGTGTTCTCTTCCGGTGTATCTGAAGACAGCAACCATATACTCACATAAAAAATCTTAAAAAGAAAGAAGGGTCAAAAATGCTGAAAAGTCTATCCAGGTGACATCTAGGAAGTTTCTCAAGGCTGCCCATGTGCTCTCTCCTTCCTTCCAGACCCTGCAGACCAACCGTGCTAACCTGGCAGCCTAAGTACAAATTCCCCTTGCTCCCTTCTCTTCAAAAAAAAGAAAAAAATTTTTTTTTTCTTTGAGACAGGGTTTCTCTGTCTAGCCCTGGCTGTCCTGGAACTCACTCTGTAGACCAGGCTGGCCTTGAACTCAGAAATCCACCTGCCTCTGCCTCCCAAGTGCTGGGATTAAAGGTGTGCGCCACCACTGCCCGGCCAAAAAATTATTTTTTAAAATGTATGTGTGCTTTTGTGAGTTCACATGCAGCGCAAGCATCCAGGAGCCTATCCAGGCCAGAAGGCATCAGACTCCACAGGGCTAAAGGAGTCACAGGTAGTTGGGATGTCCATGCCAGGACTGAACCTGGGTCCTCTGCAAGAGCAGTAGGTGCTCTTCACAGCTCAGCAGCTCTCTCTAGCCTGCTCTCCTTCCTTCTGTCTCCTCTCTCCCTGTGTGGACAGAGGTGGAGGACAGAGGAGGAGTGCTGGTGTTTTCTTCTATCTCCCTCCTCCCTCTCTTCTCTCTCTCCCCCCTCCCTCTCTGTCTCTCAAACTCACAGAGATCCATGTGATTCCACCTCCCAAGCACTGGGATCAAAGATGTGTGCCACCACACCCGTCTGCAAGGGCTCTATTTTACTTCATTTCCAGCTTTTTGAGAGACTTTTTAGGTATATTATCTGTGTGTTTGTCTGTCCACGCATTTGTGGACAGGTGCCTCACAGACGGCTCTGGTTATGAACCAGGCTCTGGCCCTTGGGAAGAACCCAGAAGTCACCTCTCTAGCCTGATGTATGGATCCTTCGTTTGCTGTGTGGCCAGGATCTCACCATGTAGCTTGGGCTGGAATTCAGAGATCTGCCTGCCCCTTCCCAGCGCTGAGATTAAACGTGTGTGCCGCCACTCCTAGCTCCATATATATGAGAGAGGATCTTGCTGTGTAGTTCAGGCTGGCCTTGAAGTCACAATCCTCCTGCCTCAGCTTCCCATCATTGGGGTTACAGGTTTGTGCTACCATTCCAAGCTATACTTTACATATGAAGACATCTAAGGAAATTCCCAAAAGGAGAGCCACCGGAGATGGAGGTACAGTTGTCTGTGAGGCCCCTAACATGAGTGCTGGAAATGAAAACTGAGCCTCTGGAAAAGTAGCAAGTGCTCTTAACTGCTGAGCCATCTCCAGCTCCTGGGATCAAAGGTGTGCACCTTTGTTGACCTTTTCTTCTGTAGCCCAGTATAGCTTCCAGCTCCACAGATAGCCCAGGATGACCCTGAGTCTCCTTTCTTCTAGTGCTTTTACAAATATTCCCAAGAGCCTAGCATGTTTTTTTTTGGTTTTTTTTGTTTTTGTTTTTTTTTCTTTTTTCTTTTTTTGAGACAGTTTCTCTGTATAACAGCCCTGCCTATCCTGGAACTCACTCTGAAGACCAGGCTGGCCTCAAACTTGGCAGAGATCCGCTTGCCTCTGCCTCCAAAGTGCAGAGATTAAGTGTGTGCGCCACCACTGCCCGGCCATTACTCTTGAGTCAAGGTCTTGGTGGGCCAGGCTGGCTTTGCATTGGTTATGTACTCTATCATGACTCTGAATTATCTGCCTGGTTCTGCCCCCCTGCTGCTAGGATTACAGGTGTGATCCACCATGCCTAGTTCATGGGTGCTAGGTATGGAACCCAGGGCTCATACATGCCAGGTTAGCTCTGAGCCACTGAGCCACAGCCATTGTCCCAGAAATCTTTATTTTCCTGCTTGGGTACAAAAAGGAGAAGCAGGAACCAAGCATGGTGGTATAGAGGTGTAAACCCAGCACTCAGGAGGTTGGGGCAGACGGCAGGGACAGGAGTTCAGGGTATGAACTGAAGGCCACCCTGGACTTTGAGCTTGTCTCAAAATAAAGCAAAACAGAGGAGGCCCCAGGAGACGTGGCACAGAAATTAGATCATTGACTTCTAATGCCCTGAAGCTGACAGACAACTGTGTGTCCCATGAGGGAGCAGGATGCCCTATGTGAGCGGAATGTAGAATCGTAAGCAGAGACAACAGACGGGTTTCAGATACCAGCCCCGATCAGGATCTGAGTGTATTTCAATAGAAGAACTGTCTCTCCCTGAGGGATTCCAACCGCCCTCTGAGGACCTGTGTGCAAGACACTGACTACTCCATCCTTTATCCCCATGGGAAAGTTACAGGGTTATTTAACAAAATAGCTGTCCAGGGCAGAGGCTTCTCTCTGCAGGCTTGTCCCCAGGGCCCCAACTCCAGAGGGAGCTTCAGTCCCTTGGCCTCACCTGTCCCTTCTTCCCCTTGTCCCCTGGAATTGATCACCAAGTTGCAGGAACCAAAGAAAAAACACGTGACCTTCTGCTTTGCCTGCCCCTCCCCCAAAAGGGGGTCTGGGTGCTAGCAGTGGGAGTTCAGGGGCCTCTCACCTGTGAGGGTGCCCCTCTGACCCCATCCCAGACGGCAGACTTGGATGCTCCCGGGGCTGACAGATGGGCCCATGGGTCTGAGTTCTGGTCTTCCACACGGTCCTTTACAGGGCATCCTAGTCGCCCTTCCTGGAAGAAGGGATGACTTCTGCTGCTGCTTCTGCCCTGTGTTTTCTGTTTGTGGTTTGTTTTCTTCTTTTTTCTTTAGTACAGCGACAGCAGTGATACAGACTGTCTTTCTGTCCTGTTGTCAGTGCTCAGGTATTCCAAGTGCTTCAGCAGGTACAGTTTTGTTGATCAATTTGCTTCCGACAGGGCTCCATGGTGACAGCAACACCCACCCCACTGCGGCCAGATGTCATGCGGGTCACCTCACTCCAGGTGTCACTGTCTGGGTCATAGCATTCCACACTGTCCAGAAAAGTGTGGCCGTCGTAGCCTCCTGCAGGGAGAGTGAAGAGAATGGTCACCCCCCTCAGAGGGCTCAGCCCACCACACATGAAAAGGCGGCTGAAAACAGGAGGGAAGAGAAGCCACCAACCAGTCTGATGGATAGGGAGGAGATGCAATGTGGCTCAGTTCAGAGCTCCTGCCTAGACTTCCCAGTGGGGGGTGAGGGGTGGTAAGAGCAGGTGGGGCATGGCTCAGTGGTGAGGAGTGGCTGGGTGGTGGGGCGTGGTACAATTACAGAACACACTTGCCAAGCATTCAGGAGTCTCTGGCTTCTATACTCAGCACCAAAACTTGAAAAAGAAAAGATATGGACACTTAAGCGTGTTTTTCACCCTGACCCAGCCTCCAAGGGCCTCACCGAGGACGTAGATCCTGCCCTGGTGCACGGTAATCCCCAGCGCGCTCCTGCGATGCTTCATGGGGGCCACGAAAGTCCAGGTCTCTGTCTCCACATCGTAGCGCTCCACGCTGTTCAGCTGGTCCTGCCCATCGTAGCCCCCTGCTGCATAGATACAGTTGTGCAGCACGCAGACCCCTAAAGGAGAGCGCACAGTGGGAGTCACAGTGAGGCTGGTCTGGGGGGAGCCGTGCCACTGGACAAGGGACCTTAGTAGCCACTGCTCCACCACTGGAGAAGCTGGGGAGGGAAGATCAGGAGTTCAAAGTCAGCCTCATCTACATAAGGACTTGGGGCAGCCTCAGTTATGTATGACCCTGACTCAAATAAAACAAAACAAAAACAAGCTTGTAGACTCCTGGGCTACAGGGAGGGGCAGAGATAAAGGAAGCCCTTCCTCGACGGGTTAGGTGTGTCTTTACTCCAGGCCCCACTCACCGGCCCCGCTCCGGATGGTGTTCATTGGTGTGATCATGCGCCACTCGTTCCTCTCAGGATAGTAACATTCTGCAGAGTTAAGCCGGTTAGTCCCATCAAAGCCGCCCACTGCATACAGCAAGCGGTTGAGCACTGCCACGCCCACGCCAATCCTCCGGGTCAACATTGACGCAACTAGGTGCCACTCGTCCCGCTCTGGCTCGTATCTGCAAAGGACATAGTACCCTGTGGTCACCCCAGGCTGGACTTCCTTACATCAAGGTCCACCATCTTCTAGCACTTTTTATTTTTAGTATTTTTTGGAGATAGAGTCTTGCTATGTAGTTCAAGCTAGCCTTGAACTCTCCACGATCTCCTGCTTCAGTCTCCCCAGTGCTGGGATGAAGGATGTACAGCACCACTCCTGGCTCTGATCTCTTTACTTCCCTCAAGTAGTGAGAGGGAGGGGCTGGAGAGATGGCTCAGCAGTTAAGAGCACCGACTGTTCTTCCAGAGGTCCTGAGTTCAATTCCCAACAACCACATGGTGGCTCACAACCATCTGTAATGGGATCTAATGCCCTCTTCTGGTGTGTCTGGAAACAGCTACAGTGTACTCATATACATAAAATAAATAAATAAAAAAAAAAGAAGTGAGGGGGAGTGGGCAGCTCCGTTTCCAGAGGAGGAAACCAAGGCTCACTGTCATCAACTATGAAAGCAGCAGCAATCCCCTCAAGCCTAGGCAGCTTTATCCTTCAGGGCTGCAGCGCCTGTGCACTTCCCCCTAGTGGAACCCACACCACAACAAGAAATGTGGGGTAGGACATCCGGAGTCACTAAGTAACATCTGGGCAGGTGTTCAACTCCAGAAGTCTAACTGGTTCTCCCAGACGGTTCTCCTCCGAGCAGCATGGTCAGAGATGGCGTGAACACGTCCCAGGTGGCCCAGCAGCGTCCAGTCCATACCTGTGTCCCTGTCCTTCTTGAAAGTGGCCCGCTCAGAGGGAGGCATCATCCCACCATCCTATTCACAGACCACACACATTAGAGACCCCTAGGGCATTTGTTTAAAATTCCATTTGCAGGGTTAGCTCGGGCTGGCCTAGCAAGCACAAGTTCCTAGGTTCGGTTCCCAGAACTGCAAATACAGAGTTTAAACTTCTCTCCTTTTCTTACTCTTGCTCCAGCCCCCTCCAGCACTTTGCAACTCTGGACAGAGGAACATCCCAGCCACTCAACCTCACATGGAGGCAGGGACAAGAACAGGTGCTGTCCCTTCGGGCCCCCTGTGCTCACCTCTCCACGCTGCTGTGGTGGATGCAGCCGTGGGAACCCCCGACTGCGTAGATGTGGCCATCTATGACCCCCACCCCGATGCGGTTTCGCGGCACACTCATAGAGGCACAGGGCGACCACTGGTTGGTCATGGGGTTGTAGCAGTCCAGGGCGCTGGAATCCGTGTTGCCGTCCGGTGAGTTGTTGCGGCCGCCCACGGCGTACAGCAGCCCGCCCACCACGCAGCCTGCCAACCCGCTGCGTGGCACCTGTAGGTCTGCCAGGCGCAGCCAGGAACCGTTGCTCGGGTTGTAGGCCTCCAGGTAGCTGAGCGACTGTCGGAAGTAACCGCCAGCCGTGTAGATGAGTCGGCCCACTTTGGGCGCCCGGCAGGGCACCGCCTGCGTGGGTTTGTGCAGTGTGAGCTCCTGGAAGATCTGCACCAGGTAGTCCTTGCAGCGCGCATCGGCCTGAAGGATCTCGCACTTCTGCAGCTGCGTCTGCAGGAAGCGCGGCGTGAGCGCGTGGCAGCGCACGGCCCGCAGCAATGCCTGCACGTAGAAGCGCCGCTGCGGGCAGTCATATTTGACCCAGTCGATGCATGCGTGGAACACTTCGGACTCGCAGCGCACGTTCAGATCATCACGGCTGATGAGCGTGGCCAGCTGGCAGTGTGACAGGTTGAAGAACTCCTCCTGCTTGGCCACCTGCAGGGAGTTCAGGTGAGAAGGGGAGCCCGAGCACCCATACACCGGGCATTACATAGGCCACACAGTGTGGTCTCTTTAGGTGCCTCTATTGGTTTTGGTTTTAATTTAAATATATATATATATACATACATACACATATACATATATATGTACATACCTACTACGTATGTATGTAGTGGCACACTCCTATAATCCTATCCCACGAGAGGCAGAGGCAGGAGGATTTATGAATTCAAGGCCAGACTGGTCTACATAAGCCAGTTCTAGACCAGCTAGGACAATATTGTAAGATCCTGTGTCAAAATAAATAATTGAACCTAGTCTGGTCTTTAATCCCTACACTGGATTAATGGCCATTTGGAAGGGAGAGACAGGAGATGACTGTGAGTTCCAGGCCACTTGTTCTACATAGTAAGACCCTCAGTTTAAAAAGTTTGTTTGTTTGTTTGTTTGTTTTGGTTTTTCGTGACAGGGTTTCTCTGTGTAGCACTGGCTGTCCTGGAACTCACTCTGTAGACCAGGCTGGCCTCGAACTCAGAAATCTGCCTGCCTCTGCCTCCCAAGTGCTGGGTAAAAAGTATTTTTAATTACATTTAATTATTTATTGGTGTATTGTATATGTGTGTGAAGCCTGCCATAGCTCAGTCTGATGGGTGGGGTCTCACTTTCCACCTTGTGGGCCCCTGGGATTGGTCTTCTGGCTCAGCAGTGAGTGCCTTCACCAGCTCAGAAAGGCACTAGGTTTGTTTGTTTGTTTAACCCCGAGGACTCATATGCTAACAGGAAAGCATCAACTTCTGCAAGTTGTCTTCTGACCTCCACAGGAACTGTGGCACGTGCATCGTCCCCTAAATAAATACCATAAAAATTCTAGATTAATAGGAATATAAAGTGACAGGCAGTGTTACAGCTTGGCACTTGTTTTTGTTTTTGTTTTTCGGATGTAGGAACATTTTATACAAATGATGAGGCATCTCAGGAATGAGAGAAGGTATAAACAGAGCTTCCATCGAGCCGCCAAGGCCTGGGTCAAGTCTCAGTGCTTGGAACCTGACACGTGAGGATCTTGGGTTTCAGACAAAAGCCTGGGCTATGACGACCTGCTGTCTCAAAACTCTAAGTGAATAAACAAAATACATTTATGCTGGTCCATACTGACCTTACACAGCTTGAAGGCTCTGTGTGTGTGTAACTGGCCTGGAACTTGTTATGCAGAGCAGGCTGGCCTCCAGCTCGCAGATCTGCCTGCCTTTGCCTATCCAGTGCTGGGATTAAAGGTGTGCACAGCCACACTTGGTTTACCTGAGGTGGGCATGGAACCCAGGGCTTCATGCATGCTGGGAAAGTGTTCTACCAATCCAGCAGCACGTTGGCCCTGTGAAGATGTTCTGCACTCTGCTTAACACGCCTGTGTGATCACGGCCCCTATCGTGTGAGGTCAGGTGTGGAACTGTCCACCTGAGGGTGACACATGGTGTTCAGAAGCTCTTAGAGCATTGCCAACTTGGGGTTGGGTTGGTAATTCTCAGGATGCAGTCATGTCCAGGGGACTTTTCTAGTCACTGCCACCCAAGAGCCAAGGCTGCTGCTGACTGGCTTTCCCTGAGAACGTCGGATTACTTTCTCTTGAGGACTTCCTGCACTGAGAAACGAAAATGAAAGCAATACCATGTGAACCCAGGAGAAGCCAGGCAAAGCTGGAGACTGCATGTGTGAGGTTGGTGGGTACTGTTGACTGCCTGCCACTTGGGGGGGGGTATCGGTATCAAGACAGGATTTCTCTGTGTAGACCTGGCTATCTTGGGATTCCCTCTGTAGATCAGGCTAGTTTTGAACTCAGAGATCTGTCTGCCTCTGCCTCCTAAATGCTGGGATTAAAGGCATACACCACCACCACCACCACCACCACCACCACCACCACCACCACACACACACACACACACACACACACACACACACACACACACACCCCACTTTTTTAAGACAGAGTCTCACTGTGTAGCCCAGGCTGGCCATCACTTTTAACACCAGAGAGACCAGGCTGCTGAGGCTCTGGGAGGGCATATCTTCACCTGTTCCTAAGGCCGCTCTATATTTGGATTAGGGGCTCAGAATTTGAGTTTTCGGGCCAGCAATATGGCTTTGTGGGTAAAGGCACTTTCTGCTGGACCCAATGATATGAGTTTAACCTAGAAACATATATAAGGAATCAGAGAGCCAGCTCCTGCAATTTGTCCTCTGACTTCCACCCAAGATCAGTACACACGTATATACACACAAATATATATGTATACATTTACTTTTTCAGAGTGTGGTGTGACTTGCCTGTGATCTCAGCACTCAGAATGTGACAGCAAAGCCTGGACTTAAAAAAACAAAAACAAAGCCAGGCAGTAGTGGCGCACGCCTTTAATCCCAGCACTTGGGAGGCAGAGGCAGGTGGATTTCTGAGTTCCAGGCCAGCCTGGTCTACAGAGTGAGTTCCAGGACAGCCAGGGCTACACAGAGAAACCCTGTCTCGAAAAAAACAAAAAACAAACAAACAAAACAGCTTCAAAAGCCAGGTGTGGTGGCACGGGCCTTTAATCCCAGAGGCAGGCAGATCACTCACTGTTAGTTCCAGGCTAGGTAGGTCTACAAATTGAGGTCCAGGTCAGACAGGACTATTACACACAGAAACCCTGTCTCGAAAAAATAAAAATAAAAACAAGAAAGCTTCAGCTAAAGAAGATTGTCAAAAAAATAAAATCAAAGGTGCTGGAGAGTTGGCTTAGTAGTTGAGGGTACTACTGGCTGCTCTTCCAGAGGACCCAAGTTCAAATCCCAGCACCCACATGGCAGCTCACAACTGTCTGTAACTCTGAGATCTGACTTTCACATAGATATACATTCAGGCAAAATGCCAATCCACATAAAATAAAGGTAAATAAATTTAAAAAAAATAAAAATAAAGTCCCAGGGCTCTGCTGGTAGAACACAGAGGCCTGGGTTCCATTTCCAGTCCCTCTTACGTATATTGGGAGAGTGAATGTCTGTAACTACAGTACTTGGGAGACTGATTCAGGAATCAGGAATTTAAAGTCACCTCAGATACACAACCAGATTAGGGCCAGCCTGAGCTAAATGAGACCTTATGGAGAAAAGGAGGATGGAAAAAGAAAACACGTTTTCCTCCAGCCTTGAATGGCTGCTCCAGTCCCAGGGGACAACGCCATGCTGGCCTATCCCACGTCTTGTGACGACCGAGCCCAAACCCCAGGTCTCACTCACCTCCCCGAAGTGCATGTAGATATACTCCCGGGCACGCTGGTGCAGTTCAGTGCAGCCGATCTGCTCGGCGAAGTTGGCGATGCCAATGGCGTTGCTGGGGTCCAGCTGCTGCACGAGGAAGTCACTGCAGGCTCGGACCACGCTGTCGATCTGGTACATGACCGCCCCGTTCATCACATGCAGCACACACTTCTCGCCCACGGAGATGGAGGCCGTGTAGGCGAACTCAATAAGCCGTTCCATGACCTTCGGGTGGATGCCTTCAATGGACACCACCTCCATACCCTGCTCCCGAAGCCCGTTGGTGAACATGGCTTTAAAGACTGGGCTGGAGGAGGCCAGCACCACTTTGTGAGCCATGAATTGGGCAGCTGGGATGTCCTCATATTTGACCTGCAGGGTCACGTCACAGAGCTGCTGGCTCAGCCGAAGTTCGTTCATGATGCTGAAAGCCTGCTTGGTGTGATCCTCTAGTGTGTAGCTGAAGGTTCGGTTACCGTCCTGCGAGGGCGTCACCTCCGCCTTGCACTCCGTGGAGGCATACATCACCGCGTCCCCTGACCCCTCAGGGCACTTAGACCACAGGGGCAGGAACTGGCTGCTGCGGGGAGCCCCGCTAGGCTTGGGTTCGGGCTGCATGGGGTTCCTGATGACAAGATACAGATCCTCCACTAGCGGTTAGGGGCCTGGAGGGAGGGAAGAGTACAGGTCTGGGAACAGAGGTTGGGTTGGGCCAGACTCTGCCACTTTTTTTTTTTGAGACAGGGTCTTAGATAGCCTAGGCTGGCTTCAAACTCACTATGATTTCTAGAGCAGTTTTTGCCAAGCCAAGTAAACTGGACACACCCGGCTCCATTCAAACTAACTTCAGCTCAACTCACGGGCCTTCAGGACAGATCATGTTCCTTTTCCTGCTCAGAATCACCCAACACCTTTCACGGAGCCTCAATGGCCTGTAAAACTCCACACCCCCTTTCCAACCTCTTCACTCTGTTCCAGCCATCCTTCCCTTCCCTTCATCCAACACGTCAAGTTCCTTTCTTCAACACCGCACCAAAATCTACAGAGCCTGCCATTTATGTACTTGGAACTGTTCTGAGCTCCAGGGACACAGCAGGAAGACACAAAAGGCCTGAAAATAAAGCAAGGTCTGTATAGAAAACTCTAAGCAAGCACCAAGGTCCTGGGGCAGAGAGTGTGTAGCATCTGGAACACCCACGGGGAAGGATTCCGGAGACCCTTGGAGACCTGGGGCCGGGGGAGGAGTTATGCTTTCAAAGGAGATGTGGGGAGACAGAAAGGGTCTGCAGCTGGCTCTGGGGCTCAGCCTGGAGTCGCGTCCCCGCGTGTTATGTCTATTAGATCACCGTGGGGTGGGGGGGAATGAAATGCTCCAGGGGCCCCAGTTAAGTGAGCGACTGTCACGCGTGACCACACTGCCGGAGCTCCGGCCTGGCATTGCGCAGGGGGCTGTGCAGCGGCCGCCCGGTACCCGGTGCCTGCTCGAGCGGCCTCCCCACCGCTCGGAGGCGCAGCCCTGACGCCTGGAGAGCCCGCAGGGCCTGGTCCCGGGCCGCGGCCTGGAGCGGCGCACTCACCCCGCCATGGCCGCGCTCTGCCTCCGCCTCCGCCGCGCGGGTCACGGTGACTAAGCACAGCGCGCCACCCTGTCACAATAAGAGTCCCGGGGCGCCGGCCGCGGGCGACCCCTACCCTCCACTCGCCGCGGCCACCACCCTACGCGGGAGCACGGGCTCGACGGCAGGGTGCGCGCTTGGGGGGGCACGCACTTCCCCCAACCGCGTGCACGGCCCCACGCGCGACCGCGGGCGGCGCCCGGAGCTGGCTCCCCACCGCATCCTCCGCGGGCGCTCGCTCACCTCCGTCCCACCCCCCCGGGTGTCTCTGTGAGTGCCACGCGTCCAATCCGCGCCGCCGGGCCGCCACGCGCCGCGCTTCCGGGAGGAGCCCAGGGGACCAGTGGGGGCCTCGGATCGGGGCAGCGGTGCTGCGGGGTCCCGGACCGCACGCGTGGGAGGAGCGGGAGGGCGGAAACGGGCGGCGGGCACGCAGAGGCGGTTCCAGCCCTTCCTGCAGGTGCCGGGCGGAGGGAGCAGGGCGTGGGTCTGGGCGGCCCTAGGAGCCTGCCTCCGGGTCAGGCAGTCCAGTACGCCTCCAGCTGAACCTGCACCGGCGGACCCTCCCACACCCTACAGGGCCAGCTAGCCCCATCTACGGGGTTGAGATGTTTATCTTCTTTTAAAATAACTTTTTAATGTTTTTATTTCAATTTGTATTGTACTTTATGAGTGTAGGTGTTTTGCCTGCATGTATGTCTATGCATCGTGGGCGTGCATTGTCCCCTAAAGTTACAGGTGGTTGTGAGCTTCCATGTGGATGAGGGAATTGAACTCTGGTCCTCTCCAAGAGCAGCAAGTACTCTTAACTGCTGAGCCATCACTTCAGCCTTCTAACTTCTTTTTGAGACAGGCCTCATTTCATAGCCCTGGCTGGCCTTAGACACACAGAGACCCTCCTGCCTCTGCCTCCTGTATGCTGGGGTTAAAGGCTGTGACACCACGCAGGGTTTTGTGTACATTAATTAATTTGTGTGTGTGCTTGTGTAGAGATCGGGGACGACTTGCAGAAACTGATTCTCTTCCCCTGTGTGGAGCCTGCAAGATGCAGCTCAGGTGCTCCAGCGACACACTCTCCTCTCTCCTGTCTCCTTCTCTCTCCTCCTCTCCTCTCTCCTGTGTTCTCTCTCCTCTCTCTCCTCTCTCTCTCTCTCTCTCTCTCTTCCTCCTCCTCCTCTCTCCTCTCTCCTCTCTCCCCTGTGTGGTCATTTTTTCATGAGGAGAGGTGTGGCATTCATCTGAGGGTGTTGGAGTGTTGCAATGCCCAGAGCTGCCTCTTTGCATTTCTCACAGAATCTTTATGTATTTTTTAATGGTAAGAGATACTTATTTGCCGGGCAGTGGTGGCGCACGCCTTTAATCCCAGCACTTGGGAGGCAGAGGCAGGGGGATTTCTGAGTTCGAGGCCAGCCTGGTCTACAGAGTGAGTTCCAGGACAGCCAGGGCTACACAGAGAAATCCTGTCTCGAAAAAAAAAAAAGAAAGAAAGAAATGAGAGAGAGAGAGAGAGAGAGAGAGAGAGAGCGCTATTTGCCGCACATGACATTTATGAGAGAAAATTATTTCCTTGAACTATCAAGATGGCTCAGTGAGTAAAGATGCGTTTGGCCAATTCTGGCCACCTAAGTTCCATCCCTGGCGCTCTCAGGGCAGTAGAAAACTTACCCCTCCAGGTTATCCTCTAGCTTCCACATGCACACACAAATTAATCTTGAAAAATAAAGTTATTTCTTATTGGTGCTGGAGAGATGGCTCAGTGGTTACAGTACTGACTGCTCTTTCAGAGGTCCCAGGTTCAACTCCCAGAACAGGTATGAGGGTAGACATGAATGAAGTCTGTAACTCCAGTTCAGGGGATCCAATGCCCTCTTCTGGCCTCCACAGGCACCAGAACCGTGAAGACAAAACATCCATATACATAAAATAAAGATCAATAGAGTTTTTAATATTTATATTTGACTGATTGGTTGACTGGTGCAGACAGGATGTCATTTTTAGCCCAGACTGACTTTGAACTCTGAATCTCCTGCCTCCATCCCCCCAGTGCTGGAATTACTAATGTGCATTCTGTTTTATTTTTAAATTTTATTTATTTTTAATTTCAAGTGCATTGCTGTTTTGCCTGCATTTATTTTTAAGGGTGCTTGCTGGATCCCCTGCAACTGGAGTTACAGTTGTGAGCTGCCTTGTGGGTGCTGGGAATTGAACCCAGGTCCTCTGGGAGAGCAGCCAGTGCTCTTAACTGCTGAGCCAGCTCTTTAGCCCCAGTTTTACTTTACCATCTTTGAGACTGTGTTTCACTTTGTAGCCCAGACTGGCCTTGAACTCATAGTAATTTTCCTGCCTCAGACTTCCAAGTGCTGGCATTTTTAATATAGACACCATGCTTTGCTATATAATTTTATATTTAGCAGCTGAATAAAGAAAGAACTGTCCGGTGGAAACGATATTGATCCGTGTGGGAAGTTCCTGGAGACCCCAGGTGAATTCAACCTTTCCTATGTTCCCTCTCAGGACTTGGAACTAAAGCCAAAGAAGCTGCAATTCCAGGCTTCTCCAGAGGTGGCGCCTCTCACACTCAGCTATGGTGGAGAAGGTGTTGGATTCCTGCCCCCATAAGACCACAATTTCTATCTCTCAAAGTCAAGTCTATAGGCCCAGTGAGCTGGCTGTGGAGATTTACCAAGGTTCATTCATACATGCATGGCTAAAATTGCATGACAGTATAACTGTCAAAGGATTCACCCAACTCCTACATCTTTTTGTAGGCTTCTGACTCAATAGCTGGTGGTATTTCTGTAGTGTGAAATACTATACAGTCAGTTAAAAGAAACAAGATGGACCTGGAGATGGAGGCCTGTCATTTCAGCTACTCTGGATGCTGAGGCAGAAGAATGACAGGTTCAATAGTAGAAGGAGAGTTCCCACCTGTATTATTTATCATGGTTCTCTAGAGTCACAGAACTTATAGGTAGTCTCTATATAGTAAGGGAATTTGTTGATGACTTACGGTCTGTAGTCTAACTCCCCAACAATGATCAGTAGCAGCTGTGAATGGCAGTCCAAGGATCTAGCAGTTGCTCAGTCCCACAAGGCACACAGGCAAAGAAAAGTGAATCTTCCTTCTTCCAATGTCTTTATACAGGCCGCCAGCAGAAGGTGTGGCCCAAATTAAAGGTGTATACCACCACACCTAGATCTGGGACTTGCTTTGTCCCAGGCTGACCTTGAACTCAGAGATCTCCTTGCCTTAGTCTCCTGGGATTAAGGGTGTGTACTACTTTGCCTGGGCCTAAGCTTTTCATGGCCACTGTGCCTCAAGATCTCCATGCCAAGATCCAGGTCAGAAACCTGTGTCTTCCAGACTCAAGATCTGGATCACAGGTGAGCCCTCCAATTCTGAATTATAGTTCACTCCAGATATAGTCAAGTTGACAACCAGGAATAGCCATTACAGACAACTTGGATAACAATGAGACCTTGTGTCACAAAATTATTTAAAAAGCAAAAGAGCTAGAGATGGCTCAGCAGTAAAGCTCAGTTATCTACTATATCAGGGACCAGAGTCTAGATCCCAGTGCGCACACCAGGTGATACATGTGTCTGTAGCTCCAGTTCCCAGCCATGCCCCACTTCTAACCACCACCACCACCAACACACACACACATGCACACACTTAGAAAGTTTTAACAAATTAAATTAAAAAGCAGGCAGAACTGGAGAAATGGCTCAATAGTTAAGAGCACTGGTTGCTCTTCCAGAGGTCCTGAGTTCAATTCCCAGCAACCACATGGTGACTCATAACCATCTGTAATGGGATCTGATGCCCTCTTCTGGTGTGTCTGAAGACAACTACAGTGTACTTACATATATAAAATAAATAAATAAGCCAGGCACTGGTGGTGCACGCCTTTAATCCCAGCACTTGGGAGGCAGAGGCAGGTGGATTTCTGAGGCCAGCCTGGTCTACAGAGTGAGTTCCGGGACAGCCAGGGCTACACAGAGAAACCCTGTCTCAAAAAAAAAAAAATAATAATAATTTTTTAAAAATAGGCTAGGGGGCTGGGAGAGATGGCTCAGTGGTTAAGAGCATTGGCTGCTCTTCCAGAGGTCCTCAGTTCAATTCCCAGCAACCACATGGTGCCTTGAAACCATCTGTAATGGGATCTGATGCCCTCTTTTGAAGTGTCTGAAGACAGCTACAGTGTTCTCATATAAATAAAATAAATAAATCTTTTTTTTAAAAAAAAAAAAAGCAAGCTCAGCATTAGGGGGCTTACCTGGCATGTTTGAAAGACTGAGTTTCATCCCCAACATAAGAAAAAAAAAAGTAAAGACAGAAGTTGGGTGTGCTGCTAGAGCTTGTAACTCCAGCACTGAGGTGAAATAATAAATTCCAGGCCAGCCTGGGCTACACGGAGCTTGAGACAGCCTGGTTTACATTGCAAGTACTAAGCCATCTGGGGCTATATAATGAGTGCCTCTCTCAAAATAAACGAATAATAAACAACTTTAAACATTTTTAAAAGATTTATTTAGCTCATGTGTATGAATGTTTTGCCTGCATTCATTCTGTGTACCACGAGTATGCCTGGTGCCCTCAGAGGTCAGATGAGGGCATCAGATACCTTGGAACCGAAGTTGCCATTGGTTGTGAACCAACACTTGAGTGCTGGGAGTGGAACACAACACAGGTCCCCTGCAAGAGCAGTAAGTGCTCTTAACTGCTGAGTCACCTCTCCAACCCCAATAAACACTTCAAAAGATGATGGTTACAGCTTTCTGGGGGGAAATAAATAGATGAATGACTAGAAATGAATGGGTTCTGAAAGATCACAGTAAGGACAGCTTCGTGAGTTGTTTTTATTGTGGTTGTAATCTGTATGAAGAACCGGTCCACACTCTGGAAGTTTGGCAGCTGATATCTGGCTAAGTCTCCAGAGTCAAATTTTTGGACATAGGCTTTACCTTAATGCCTTTCTCTACAGCTCTGCCTCACTCTGTAGCCAGCCACGCCTCCTGCCAGCCCTTGGCGCGCTATCTAGATTTCACCTGGTTCTGAGCATACTTGGAGCCTTCCCTTCACCCCTTCGTCTTCCAGTCGTTCCCCTTGAACTCCGGTAGTCACAGGGTACCTGTGAAAGTCTGAATCCAGGAGAGTCCCTCCTTTGTTTAGAATTCTCTGTGGCTCCCACTTCTCAGAGCCAAACCAAAGGCCTTCAGAACCAACAAGACTTCCCCACGACTTGCCCTTTCATCTCCTGCTTCTCAATTTCTGCTGCAGCCACACCGCTCCTTCAGGGGTTCCCTCCACTACCTTCCCATTACTTCTTTTCCTTATTGTCCATCTTAGACCCCGCGTGCATTTTTGTCTGTTTCTGTTATGGGGTGGTCAATCCATTTCCCTTCCTTCTTGTATGTCCCCTCCGTCGTTGGCTATTTCCTACAGATGTGCGCTTATTTGGCGAGTCAGTCAGCTCTTGCAAAGGGCGACAGCGAGTTGGGAAGCGTCAGTCTGTAGCAGCAGGCACCAGGGTCCGGTTAGCGGTTGCTGCTCCGGGACTGCCGGTGGAGCAGCTAGTGTCCACCCCGTCCCGTTGGGGAGACGAGTGTTCTGATGGACTAGAGCTGCGATCCAGGGTTGGTGGCAGGCAGCGTCGCAGGCCACCACCGGAAGGCCCAGCAGCACTGGGGGATCGCTGCAAGCTGTTGGAGGAGTCTTGGTTGCAGGGTCCGCGGCCACAGCAGAGCAGCCGCAGGAGCGCGTGGCGCAGGTCTCGGTTGGTGAAGGTGTAGATGATGGGATTCAGCAGCGAGTTAGCCATGGCTAGACCCAGAAAGGGATCGGCCTGCAGGAGTACGGGACACGCGCGGGCTGGGCAGGCGACATCCAGTAATAGCAAGAGAAACAGAGGTCCCCAGCAGGCCACGAAGGCCAGGAGCACCACGCTAAGCGTGCGGAGCAGGGCCAACGAACGCGGCGTGTGCCGGGATCGCGAGGACGAGGTGGCCCTGTGGGACCCAGGACCCGCCCTCAGGCGACGCGCATTGGCCCGCACCTGACAGTAAATCCTTGCATAGAGCGCACAGATGGCAGCCAGGATGCCCAGGAAGGCCAACACGCAAAAGAGCACATAGGCTTTGGCGTAGAGCGGCAGCACGGTGGAGCAGGCTTCCAGGCGTCCCATGCAGTTCCAGCCCAGCGCCGGCAGCAGCCCGAGCAGCAGCGACGCGCCCCAGGCGGCCACCGCCATCGCCAGCGTGCGAGCGCGACTGGCGGCGGGCGCAGGTCCACGACGGGCCATGGTAAAGTGGCGCTCTAGAGCAATGGCCAGGAGACTCAGCACCGACGCAGCGAGCGCCACGAAGACGCCCCCTTCTCGCGCAAACCAGAGCGCAGGCGACAGATGCAGCGTGAGCGGCCCGGACAGCAGGATGTTGGTGGCGTAGGCCGCCCCGGCGAGCAGGTCTGACAAGGTGAGGCTACCCAGGAGCAGGAACATGGGCGCGTGGAAGCGAGGGTGGCGGACCAGCACCAAGAGCACAGCCAGGTTCTCCAGCACGATGAAGGCGCACACAGCCAGGCACACTGCGGCGTCTGCGCGCAGGCCGGCGCCGGGCTGGTAGCGCGCCCCGCGGAGTTTGCCGGTGTAGTTGTAGTGAAGGACAATGATCTCGCTCACCGGCGCTGGCCGCAGCAGCCCGGGCTCCATGGGCTGCCCGCCGCCCTCCGCGGAGATGTCGCTGCTGTGTCCTGTCGGTTGTCCACGGGAGCACTGTGCAAAAGTCTATGGGAGGCAAGGACAGTCAGGATCTAGGAATCCTGAAGAGCCCTGGAAGAGGGTCCCCGATCCAAGCGCCTCCCCACCACGCCCCCTAAGGAGGTCTTTGTTTTTTTTTGAGACAGGGTTTCTCTGTACAGCCCTGGCTGTCCTGGAACTCACTCTGTAGACCAGGCTGGCCTCGAACTCAGAAATCCGCCTGTCTCTGCCTCCCTAGTGCTGGGATTAAAGGCGTAGGCCACCACTGCCCGGCTCCCTAAGGAGGTCTTGAGAAGGTTTAGGACCGAGGAGGAAAGACTGGATACAGACATTCCACACAGAGACTATCTGGAAGGACCAGCCTGTCGTCATGGTGGCTCAGGCCTGTAATTCCAGCATTTGGGAGGCAGAGGCAAAGGCCCAGGAGTTCAGAGTCAGCCTTAGTCTGGAGAGAGAGCTTAGCGATTAAGCTCTCTTGCTACTATTCCAGAGGACTCAGGTTTAGTTCCCAGGACCCACATCAGGCAACTCAAAGCCACCTGCAACTTCAGCACCAAGGGGTCAATCCCGCTCTGCTTGGCATTTGCACATGGGTATATGCGAACTAAAAATTAAATCACCTTTAGAAGCAAAGCAACCCTGGCTACATAGTGAGTTCCAGGCTAGCCAGCCTGGGCTAAATGTCCAAAACCAAGACAAACCAAGACAACACCCCAGCAAGATGGCTCAGCAGGTAAGTGCGTCTGCCACCAAGCCTGATGATTTGAGTTTAATCCCAGGACCTACATGGTGGAAGGAGACAAGTGACTCCTAAACGTTGTTTTCTGACCTACACAACACACAAAATAAGTAAATAGAAGTTAATAAAGTATTCGGTTTAAAATAAACAAACAAACAAACCCCAAAACTACCCATGCTGGCCAGGTCCTGTAATCCAGCACTGCAGAAACTCTGGAGGATGGCTACTGGGAAGCTAGTGGAGGAGTAAGCGGGGTACCCGGTGCACACCTGTCCTCCAGCAACTGACAAGGAGGATCAGGACTTCAAGGTTATTGTGAACTACACAGTAAGTCTGAGGGCAGCTTGAGACCCTGTGTCAAGATTAAATAAAATAAAAAGAAACTATTGTAACAAAAGCAGAGACACCTTCAAATGCATCCTCACTCGTAAACAAAGGAGAATTCAGAAAACCACCTCTACACAGACAACCACAGATAGGGACACCAAACAAGGAAGGGGGCTCGACACAGACAGGACACGGACACACTGGTCTGGCTGGGGACCTGTAGCTCAGTAGAAGGTTACATGCATAACATGCTCAGGTGGCCCTGAGCTCCAGCCCCAGCATTGGCTTCCTCGACACTCAAAAAAATGCACACTGTCTTGTAACCAACTCCAGGGACACATGAGAGTACATTTCCACATGAAACATTCACACGCAGATTTAGTGACAGAAGCCACCACAGGGGCTCAACCCTGAGAATGGTCTCACGCCCAGTAGCACAATTTCACAACCTCCACCCACAACCAGCCTGGGGCCCAGTGCCCCATACCACACATGCACATGAGAAATACGTAGGCATTTCCTTATGTTTTTTTTTCTTTTTCTTTTTTAATGTTGCTGGGTGGTGGTGGTGGTGGTGGCAGCAGCGGCGGTGGTGGGGTACTGAGTTCGAGGACAGCCTAGTCTAAAGAGTGAGTTCCAGGACAGCCTGGGCCACACACAGAAACTCTGTCTCGAAAAACAAAGCACAAAACAAACAAACAAAACAAAAAGAAAAGTTGTTTCCTCAAAGCACCAGTGAGAATGTTTGTTGATCCTGGCCACTCAGAGGTCCTCAGTAGAGACACATGTCATTAAATCACAATGACTCTTCAGAAAGCCACCTACCCTTTAATCCTCTCAGCAATTCTTCCCTTAGTCCCAATTTACAGATAAACAAAAACAGGTTCCTAAAAAATACCTCGGAAGGCTGGCAAGATGGCTCAGTGGGAAAGGGAGCTCCCAGTCACGTCTGGAACCCACACAATGTAAAGAGAGAACCAACCCCCACAAGCTGTCTTCAGACCTACACATTTGTGATGTTTGTGGCATGCATATGCTCACAGTCCCACCCACCCATCCACCAACACACACACATAAGTAAATGAGATTTTAAAATAATTTTTTTTTTTTGAGACAGTAGACAGTCTTACTATGAAGCCCTGCTGGCCAGGGTCTAACTGTACAGACCAGGCTGACCTGAAACTCAGAGATCCAACTGCTTCTACCTCCCAAGTGCTGGGATTAAAGGCACACACACATCACCATGCCTTGAATTTTTTTTACAAAAAGAAATGCCCTTCATAGAAGCCTTGGACAAAATTAAAAGCAAGCCTCAGATACCCCAGCTGGCCCCAAACTATGTAGATGACAATTATATTGAATTTCGGATCCTCTGGCCTTACCTCCTGAGTTTGGAGGTCACTGGAACATGCCACCACCCAGTTTATCTGGACATGAATCCCTGGGCTCTCTGCATACTAGACAAGCCTTCTACCAACTGACCTCCTGAGGTTCTCTTTTTGTTTGTTTGGTTTTTTTTTTTTCGAGACAGGGTTTCTCTGTGTAGCCCTAGCTGTTCTGGAACTCACTCTGTAGACCAGGCTGGCCTCAAACTCAGAAATCCACCTGCCTCTGCCTCCCAAGTGCTAGGATTAAAGGCGTGTGCCACCACTGCCCGGCTCCTAAGGTTCTCTTAGTCCCATTTTACACATGAACAGAACGAGGCTCCTGAGAATACCTTACATAGAGGTAGACACAGACAGCCCCACAAAAACAGTGACACGGTTCCCAGGACTCTCTGCTTTAAAGATGAAAAAACCCAGGCCCGGGAGACAGATCTCTGAATACCTGGAAGGCAAAGGGACAAAGAGGTCCCACACAGTTTCAGAGTAGCACAGACTTGGAGGTACTGAGCCACTTTGAGTGCCGGAGAGGCATCAAATACAGAGATACAGGAAACAGCTTTCTCTGCTTGATTCACTTGGGAGAGGGTAGGACTTTTGTAATAAAAACCCCCAGTGACCTGACATGCCTGGAAATGATACTAGGAAAAGTTTGAAGGAACCCAGCCAGGCTTAGCTGGAGGGTTCCTGGGGTCCCCACTCCCTTCAGGCAGTACCTGCGAGTACCCCTGGAATTTTCAGTTTTTCTCTGCTGAGGGTTCCATAAAGGATCTAGAAACCCCAGCAAGGAGCGCTGTGTTTTTCCAGCCCTGCAGGACCCGAGACCCACTTCCCGCAAGTTCCCCCAGTGCTGGACACTCACCCCTGAGCCTGGGTCTGGTCGTGCGCCCTAGGCGGTGCGCCTGGGAACACTGGACGGCTGCAACGGGGGCGGGACTGGAAGTGGCAGGCCTAAGGGCGGGCCCAAGACGCCAAGTGCCGGCTAACGCCCTCAACTGCCCCCTCCTTCTCCCAGCCCGGGGTTGCCAGCCTGTGCCACCCGCCGCGGCACCGGAGAGCGCCTCAGCGGCGACTGGTACCAGCAAGTCCTAACTTCTCCCTCGGGTCCCCTCCCAGGGACACTCGGGGTGGGAGGGCCCAGAATCGCAGGAAAGAGAGGGCTTTTCTAGGTGAACCACTCTCCTACTCCAGATAAGGAGCCTGTCTGTCCTCTGATATCTGGACCCCTGAGCCTGCATCCCAAAGACACCTTAAGGGCGCAGTACCTGGGCAGCGCAATTTAAGAGATACTTTTAGTGGGCGCGGCTGCTGGAGTCTTCTGGTCCTCATCGAGTGGGGACAGATCTCCGCTCCACAGCAGGGGTCTTCCCCCACTTTACGATCATTCTGCAGAGCAAGAGGAGGGAGGGGCGGATACAGAGGTACAATGGAGGTGGAGGGAACTTCCAGGTCCCCAATTAAGTAGGTTTTGACTCCTCCCGCCCAAAGGCTTCTCTGTCTCCGCCCCATTTCTTTCAACTTTTAGGATGTAAACCATTAAATATAGCACTTGTGTTTCTGACGTCAGGGATTTGAGGCTGTCTTGGGCACAGATTATGGCCAATAAACACTTCTGGATGAGTAAGGTAATAAATGATAAATGAATGTCTACGCCGGGCAGTGGTGGCGCATGCCTTTTATCCCAGCACTTCAGAGGCAGAGGCTGGCGAATTTCTGAGTTCGAGGCCAGCCTGGTCTACAGAGTGAGTTCAGAACAGCCAGAGCTACAGAGAGAAACCCTGTCTCGAAAACAAAAAACCCAAAAAGCCAAACCGATATTTAAAAATGAATGTCTACTCCCTATGTTTCTCTCCCCTACGGTCTCTCTTTTTTTTTCTTCTTCTTCTTCTTTTTTTCGAGACAGGGTTTCTCTGTGTAGCCCTGGCTGTCCTAGAACTCACTCTGTAGACCAGGCTGGCCTCGAACCCAGAAATTCACCTACCTCTGCCTCCCAAGTGCTGGGATTAAAGGCGTGCGCCACCATTCCTGGCTTTAAATTTTTCTTAGAATTATGCTTATTTATGTATTTGTGTGTGTGTGTATATATGCGTGTGTGTGCTATGTCATATGTATGGAGATCAGAGGACAACTTGTCAAAGTTGGTTTTCTCCCCAACCCCCATGTGGGTCCCCAGGATTGATCTCAGGTCACAAGTATGCTTTATGCAGTGATCCATCTTTCTGGCTCCTCTCAGAGCCTCTTGTTATCTGTTTCTCCCTGTGTCTTTGTGTGTGTCTCTCTCTCTTCCACGCTGTCTGTGTCGCTCTCCTACGCCTCTCCCAGGCCACTCCTCCAACAGGTCAGTCTCAGCTGGCACTACCAGTCCCACCTCCCAGCCCTGTCCCTTTGATTCCCAAGATTCCTGCCAGGAATTCCCAGCTCTTCCAACCTCAGACCTATGCCCACAGTCCGGTTTCTGGTGACTGTTTGAATGACCTTCTTGGGGACCATACAAGGGTATGGTCCAGCTGGGGGGGGGGGGGGGTGAGAGGTGAGTACATAATTAGAAGTCATAGGGAATGAGTCTAGAGTTGCGGGTGGGAGGAATCACGAAATGTCCCAGGCTAGGTCACGCCTCCGTTGGACCCCTTGAGAGAGCTCTCTAATGTAGACCCCTGTGGGATCCCCACGGCTCCAGACCCAGCTGTTCCAGTGGGCAGAACCCCTCCTACCAGTTTTAACCAATTGAAACCACTCACCGGACAGTATAGCCAATGGGATATATGGATCGAACCTTAGGTACTTAGTTCCTCACAACTCCAAAGACCGGGCATTTTTTTGGGATTTGGGGGGTGCCTGGAAAATGAATCCCCCCCCCCCCGCCTTGTCTAGTAACCAGTAGGCACTTGCCAAATGGTTTTCTGTATCAAAGGGGAAGCGGTGTGGGAGGTGGCTGCTTCACACCTCCCAGGTGACAATATCACCTCCTGTGAGCCCTGCCAGGCACAGTGGGATTCTTCTGGGCCAGCTGGTGGCCATAGGTCCCAGGCCCAGAGGCTTCTACTCCTGCAGACACCTTGCTTTCTTTCCCATAGACTAGGACCCTGGACCTTAGGCTGCAGCGACCTGGACAGATGTCAGGAGATACACTGACCATCCATGTTTCTGCCCCTAATTTTCACTATACAGCTGGAGCCAACACTTGTTGCCACTGGAACTGGCCTCTGTCCTGCTCCAAAGCCAGCCATGGTTCCCTACGTCTTTTAGCCTATGTAGCCCACTCAGCACCACTTCTTGATATCTATATACCCTAACCCTCTCAGTCTCAGCCCTACTGGGCCAGTGAGATAGCTCAGCTGGTAAAAGTGTTTGCTGTAGACCTGCCAGATGGCTCAGCCAGCTACCAAACCTAACAACCTGAGTTGAGCCAATTCTAGAGTTGTCCTCTGACCTCCACAGGGGCACCATGGCACTGGGGTATCTGCATACACACACACACACACACACACACACACACACACACACACACACACACACACACACACACACACACACTGAATTCTAACACAGAGAACAATAAAAACAAAGCAAAACTTTCAATCTTGAGAAAACAGTCTGCCTGCACTATTTCCCAGATGCTCATGGACCCCTGCACACAGGCCTTTTATAATTTAACTGTGATGACTGGCAAAGTCTATAAAATCTGGATCCAGAGTCAGTCCCTTTGGGGTTGCTAAAATAGAAATATTTCAGGGCTCGCTACCGGGACACTGACTGTGCATACAGCAGGAGTTCTGTAATTTTGAGCCTGGGTAAAATTTGCCACCATTGTATCCCAACAGAGGAATTAGGGAGGGTGACAACTGCACCCCAGGCATTCACAGCACCGCACCCAATTCCCACTCCTACCCATAGATACAGCAAGAAACCAGCCCTGGCCCCCACACTCCTGCTACAGCCTGCCCCCAGGCTTGTCTAGGCTGTTCACCTACCCAGCCTGTTCTACAGATGACCCTCAGGCACAGAGACTGCCACACCCATGCTGTGCCCACTCTCTGGAAGGCAGGGCTGGGCCTTGCCAAGGGACAGAAATGTGCTCCCCCGCAGAACAACTTCAGAGCCAGAGCTGTTCGAGGGATGGCTGATTCTCACTCTCCGGCTGCCTTCTGCAGGCCCCAGCTTGAACAAGGCGGGAAAGCGTAAGCTCGATTTCCACAGAACGTTTAACAGGTCAGGTTTGGGGGTCAGCGATGGGGGTGGAGCACTGGGCTTTGTGCATGGCAGGCAAGCACTGGCTTCTCAGCAGTTTGTTTCTTATTAGGAATCACTGTGGTCTCCAAGATGCTGAGTGAGTCTGGGGGAAGGCTCTACCTCTCTCTTAGCCATCCCCTCAGGCTTGGAGAACTCTGCGCAGAGGAAAATCTGACCTCACCTACCCAGGAGGGCCCTCCTGTATAGCGCTCGTGTGTTTCAAAACAAAAGCCAAAACTTAGGAGGGAGAAGAGATGGGGTCCTGATTGCTTCCTCCAGGTGACCCCGCACACCCCTTCCCTTCCAACTACTGGATTTGGAAGCCCTCTTGTTCTCTCTGCCACATTCCTTTCACTTCACATGCTGGGTGAGAAAGGAGAAGGTACCATCACACGGGAGAGCACAGGCAAAGGCCCGGAGGCTGCAAAACACCTGCAGTAAAAGACACTGAGTTCAATCTGGCCTGGTGTGAGATTGGCTTAGGGCAAGAATGGAGCAAGGAGAGGAGCTGAGGCAGAGGTGATAGAAGACTCAGGTCCAGCAAGGCCTTGATCTGCAGGCCCAAGGAGTGTGACTACCTGCTCGCTGTGTGTCTGGGCACTGCTAGATCAACCTCTCTGACCTCAGTTTGCTACCTGTGAAATGGAGACATATTACAGTAGTCATTGGTACCTGATCCCTATTGTGTCAGTGAGAGGGAGCTAGAGGCCAGAAGATGGTGAGTTCAAGGCCAGCTTGGGCTAGTTAGGAGACTAGAATGTCCATGCCTCCTCAGCACTGCATAAACCTGGCGTGGTGGAGCACACCTGTTAACTGAGCACTTCTGAGGTGGAGGCAAGAGAATCAGGAGTTCAAGGTCATCCTCGACTACAAAGGTAGTTTGTGGCAAGCCTGTGGCAAACCTTTAATCCCCACACCCACGAGACAAAGGAAGGCAAATCCCTGAGGGTTCAAGTCCAGTCTGGTCTACAAAGCAAGTTTGGCACAGTGAGTTTTGTCTAAAATAATAATAAAGCAGCTGGAAAGATGGCTCAGCAGTTAAAAGCACTTGTTTCTATGGCAGAAGACCCACGCTCAGTTCCTAACACAAACGTTGAGGTGACTCGAGACCTCCTGTTAGTCCATCTTCTGGAAATCTGACACAGTCTTCTGGACTCTGCAAGGACTATCCTCATGTGCACAGACACAGCCTCATACACAAACACACATAAAAATAAATCTTTAAAAGGGGGAGCGTTAAAGGAGTAGCAGAGACCCCTTAGAAGATAAAGAAGCTTGCAGCCAAGTCTGTGGGTTTTTAGTAGCTCTGAGATGATATAATTTACATAAAATCGTAGGTCAGATGTAGTGGTTCACTTCCGTCATCCCAACACCCAACACTCAAGAGGTGGAGGCAGGAGGATCAGGTGTTCAAGGTAGGTCATCTCAGCTACCAGGAGGTCAGAGCTAGCCTGAAGTATATGGGAGCCCTCTCACTGCCCCAGAAAGATTTGATTTTATTATACCTCTCTAGTAAGAGTGAAGTAATGTCTCACCATGCTTTGAACAGTTTCTATGTTCATCATTTGTTTTCGTTTCGAAACGGTATCACTATGTAGCCCAGGCTGGTTTCAAACTCACAGAGATCCTCCTGCCCTGCCTCCCCAGTGCCGAGATAAAAAGATTGCACCTCCAAAGCAGAGCCTGGCTAATATTTTTTCTTAGTCCTACTCTCTGTCAGCAGTTTGTATTTTGTTTTGAGTTTGTCAGTTTTGTTTTAAAGGTTTATTTATTTCCTTATGTGTGTACTTGTGTCTATGTGAGCACAGGTATGTGCCTGTGTGTGAGCCCAGGATTCCCCTTGTCTCAGCTAAGGTCAGCAAACCCCAGCGATTCTCCTGTCTCTACTTTCTTTTAAAGAAGGTGGGTTCTGGCATGTCAACTTAGGGCCTCATGGTGTCACAGCAGCCATTAATGACCTCTGGGCTATCTCTCCACCCCTGTCATTTATTGTTTGGCTCTTGTGATCCTGAGGCAGGGCCTCCCTGTGCAGTCCAGGCTGGCCTGAAACTCACTATGTAGACCAGGCTAATTTTCAAGATGAGGCAATGTCCCTGCTTTTCCTCCCAGTTGTTGAGATGAAGGTACATTCTTCTGTGCCTGACTCTAAAACATGGCCTCTGCCACAGTGCCCAGGGTGCCCTGGGACTCCTGATTCTGCCAGAGCCTTTGAGTAGCAGGAAGGCAGGGGTGTCCTGTCGTGCCTGACGCCCGTTTTTATCACTGACCATACCTTGCAGTCCCTCTTTCTGTCCTCATGTTGTTCCCCACCCTTTGCAGGTCCCAGCATCCTCTGATCGCAGTTCAGAAGCCAGGCCGTTGTCCTAGCAACCCAATACCCACGGCTTCTGCCTCCCTTTCTCTAGACCTCTGGCTGGAATACAGACAAGCCCTTAGTACTCACTTTTAATCCCAAACAATGATGGTAAAGTCAGTTTGTAGAAGGAAGCACCCATGTTTGAAAGTGATGTTTGATAGAGTGGCAGACAAAGTCACGAATCAGAGAAAGATTTGGCAGAACTTCATGCCCAACTCTCACGAGGAGAGGAAAGAGAAGAGAGGCTACTTAAGGGAGAGACAGCCAATACAGGAGACGAGAGTACGGCACAGGATCCAGTAGAGTTCATGGACAGCAGGACAGTAGAGCTGAGGGGGACAGCAGAGCAGCACAGAGAGGGAGAAAGAGGCAGCTTTACTGGGAGTTTCACAGAGACAGATTGAAGAGAGGACAAGCTAGACACAGGTGAAGACGGAACAAGCCAGAAAATGAGAAGGAGCCAAAAGATTAAAACAGATTGCCAGAGATAGTTTGAGGCCAAGCAGAGGAATTCAGGAGAAGCTGAAAGAAGCCATATAGAACCAGTCAGCTTGGAGAGGAGTTTGAGCCAGAACAGCTGAACTGAACCAGCCAGCCAGAGTTTAGAAAGAACTAGGAAGGTTGAGCTTATTCAACAGTAAGTCTCAGAGGCTGAAAACATTCTAGGCCTAGATAAGAAGGTAACAGAGGGCAGAAGCTTCAAGGACTAGGTAGCAGACAGGAGCAGTAAGCCTCTGAGATGACAGTTATAACAGACAAATACAAGTTACTATTACAATTTATTAGCCTCACTTTCCTTGTTAGGATTTGATTTTTAAGATAGGGTCTCTCTGTGTTGCACTGACTGGCCTAGGACTTGCTATGTTCAAGACAGGCCAGAACTACTAAATGCTGGGATTAAAGGTATGCAACACCATAACCGTTGCTTTTAAGATTCTTCCTCTTCCTCCTCCTCCTCCTCCTCCTCCTCCTTCTCCTCTTCTTCTTCCTTCCTCCTCCTCCTCCTCCTGCTCCTCCTCCTCTTCCTCCTCCTCCTTCTTCGATATGTTTATAGATATTTGCCTGTGTGTTTGGGCACTGAGTGCATGCCTGGTACCCACAGAGGCCAGAAGAGGGCATTAGATTTCCTGGGGTTACGGATGGTTATGAACTGTCAGGATGCTGAGAATCCAGGCTCTCTGGAAGAGTAGCCAGTACCCGTAACCACTGACATTGCTCCAACTCAATTTTTAAAAAATAATTTATTTAATTTTATTTTATGTGCATTGGTGAGGGAGTGTCAGATCCCTTGGAACTGGAGTTATAGACAGTTGTGATCTGCCATGTGAGTGCTGGGAATTGAATCCTGGTCCTTCAGAGGATCAGACAGTGCACTTTTAACCACTGAGTCATCTCTCCAGTCCCCAATTCTGGCTCACCTTTAAAAGATTAAAAAATATATATGGGAAAGGGGCTGAAGTCATGGTTCGACCATTAGTAGCACTGGCTGCTCGTCAGAGGACCCATATTCATTTCCCAGCCCCCACAGGCAGTTCAAAATCATCTGTAACTCCGGTTTCAGGGGTTCCCAAGGTATCCGGGATGCAGCTGGCACACAGACATACACACAGGCAAACATTCATACACATAACATAAATAAATATTTTAAAAATTATCATTGCTATATTCACTCAGCAACCGCATAGAAAGAGACCGATTCATCCCTAGAGCTACAGCAGAAATCCAGACCACCTGTCATAAACAACCTATCAGTTGGCCTCGAGGATAATGGGCTGCTCTGATTGGCCAGTCTGAGCAGGGTAGGAGTGAATGCCTCTGTGGACCCTAAGGAGTTCTTAAATGATAGTAAATTGCCTCTCTGGCATCTGGCTAGAAAGCCCACAGGCTCTAGAAGTTCAGAAGTTCATGATAGGACGATACGCCTTCCAGACGTCATGTGCTTCTGCTGAGTCACTGACCTGAAGCAAGCACTCACTTGATGTCTTGGTGGCTCATAATCCTTTTATTGGTTTTATGAAAACGTAATTCCATACAACTGAGAATTGTAATTAATATGAGGTATTCTTTCCCCGCCGGGAGCTATCTGGTTCCCTTCCCTTCCTGCTTCGACTTGACTTTGCATTTCTAGCAGTACAGCTCGACTCCTTTTCCTTTTCCCGTCTTTCCCTCCCTCCCTCCCTTCCTCCTTCCTCCCTTCTCCCCCCTCTCTCTTTCTTCCTTTCCTCCTCCTCCTCCTCCTCCTCCTCCTCCTCCTCCTCCTCCTCCTCCTCCTCCCTTTTTTCCTTTCCCTGCTAGGTAGGGTTTCTCTGTGAAGCCCTGGCTGTCCTGGAACTCATGACCAAGCTGGTCTCAAAATCACAGAGATCCGCCTGCCTCTGCCTCCTGAGTGCTGGGATTAAAGCCATGTGACACCAGTGCCCGGCTTTTTAATTTTTTTCTCCAGATATTTTAAGTTCGTTCTTTCTTTCTTTCTTTCTTTCTTTCTTTCTTTCTTTCTTCCTTCCTTCCTTCCTTCCTTCCTTCCTTCCTTCCTTCCTTCCTTCCTTTCTTCCTCTCTCTCTCTCTCTCTCTCTCTCTCTCTCTCTCTCTCTCTCTCTCTCTTTTCTTTTTTTGGTTTTTCGAGACAGGGTTTCTCTGTGTAGCCCTGGCTGTTATGTAACTCACTCTGTAAAACAGGCTGTCCTTGAATTTAGAGATCTGCCTGCCTCTTTCTCTCCAGTGCTGGGAGTAAAGTTGTGTGCCACCACTGCCCGGCTGTTTTTTTTATTTTTATTTATTTACTTGTAAAGACTTATTTATTTTATGTATATGATGAGTGCTAGCATTCCTTCTAAATTCCACCCCACAGTTACCTGGCAACAGCCAGGTATGCTCCTTCCCTCAGTTGCCTGGCAACAGCCAGGTGGACCTGGCCCTCTATAAAAGGGGCTGCTTGCCCCTCCTCTCTCTCTTATCTCTTACTCTTGCCTCTCTCCTACATCTCTTACCTCTCCCCATTCCCTTCCCCCTGCTCTCCACGTGGTCATGGCCGGCCTCCACCTCTCTACTTCTCTACTCTCTCCCTCTCTACTACCCTCTTAACTCCCCTCCCCATGCCCTGAATAAACTCTGTTTCTATACTATACCTTCGAGTGCGTCTGGTCCCTCTGGGGGAAGGGATGCCTGGGCTCGGGTCTCCTGAGGCACACCCTTCCCCCACACCTACCTCCCCATAACCCCATATAACATATATATCTCTATATATTTTTATAAACACATCAATGAGTACACTGTCTTCAGACACACCAGAAGAGAGGGCATCGGATCCCATTACAGATGGCTGTGAGCCATCATGTTGCTAGGAATTGAACTCAGGACCTCTGGAAGAGCAGTCAGTTCTTTTCACTGCTGAGTCATCGCCTCAGCCCTGTTTTTTATTTTTTGAGGCAAGATCTCGCTATGTAGTTCTGGCGTCCTGAAACTCACAGACATTATTCTTGCTTCTGCGTCCTGAGTGCTGGGATTAAAGTCTTACCTGGCTACACTGGTATTTTCCTGTTTCTTGATTTGCTGTTTTGCTTTGGTGGCGCCCACTCTGAGTTAACTCTCAGAGCACGCACAGTAGTGGCAGTTCTGATCTCCATGTTGTGAAATGTTTTGCTTGATTGGTCTTGACCCTCAGTCCATGTTGTGTGTATGCACCCATACACAGGGACGGCTGTCAGCTGTCCTGCTCTATTCTCTGTCTTATTCTTGAATCTGGTGGCCAGCAAGTCCCAGGAGTCCCCACAGCACCGGGGTTACAGGCACACTGGCCACACTGGGTTTCTTATGTGGGTTCTCAGAACTCATGTTTTCCTGCTTGCACACAGACTGCTTCTTCTGGTGTGTGTGTGTATGTGTGTGTGTGTGTGTGTGTGTGTGTGTGTGTGTGTGTGTGTGTGTGACATGGAACATGTGTAAATGTCACAGAACAATCTGGGAGAGTCTCTTCTATTCTTCCATCATGTCAATCCTATGGATCAGGTCATCAGATTTGTCAGCAAGCTCCTTCACCCACTGAGCCACCTTACAGTCCCTATGTTTCCAGCCTTGTGTCCTTCTGTGACAAATGAGGCAGTGAGTTGCAGCCTGTGCAGTTACAAGGGGGAAGCAGCTCTGCCCATACCCTCTGCATGTGATAGGAAGTAACATTAGACTAAAGCAAAATGTATTGTTTGTTTGTTTGAGACAGAAGTCCCATGTAGTGCAGGCTAGCTTCAGGTTCCTTATGTAGCCAAGGATGACCCTGATCTTCCGGAGTTGTTAAAGTTTCTCTCTCTCTCTTTCTCTCTCTCTCTTTCTCTCTCTCCTTTCCTTTTCTCTCCTTCCTTTCTTTTTTATAATTTTCTTTTTCTCTTTCCTTTTCTGTCTTTTCAACAACACCCCAGGCACCCATGCTGTACAAATATGACAGGCGAGACAGTCCAGCTCCAGACGGTGGAGTCTGACAGAGTGTAATAGAAACTAGTGGGTTGTGTGGCTGTGTCTTCCTCTGCACTTCCGTCATGTTTTCTTTAAGCCTGTGTCATTTTTGCCAACAACTGCTCAACCTGGGAGGGAGTTCAAGGGAAGACGTATTTCACCCAGGGCATGGGAACTGATTGGAGGTGCTCAGGAGCAGTTTTGGAGTAGCAGAGAGACTTTGCTAACTTGAGGATCCAATACCACAATGTCACCTGGAGAAACCTCCCCATATAGGGGACTGTCATTGATGCCCAGTGCCGCCAAATGGAATTTTTTCTTGTTCTCCTCTTCTTCCTTCCTTTTCTTCCTGATGATTGTGATGGAAGCCAGGGTCTCAGCCTTGGCAGGCTGATGCTCTCCGTCTGTGTGGTGGTGACCACACAATCTCGCCATGACTCAGGACAGAGAGAGTCAGGAAGGTTCTGACACAAGGTCAGAAGGGCTCACGTGGTGAGAGCCTGGCTCGGAAACCAAGGGCTGCCACCATCAGGAAGCTTTTCCAGAACTGGCGGTGGAGCTCAGCAGGCTGCTCTTGCAGAAGACAGGAATTTGGTTCCTTAGCTCACAGCAGGTGGCTCTCTCTTTCTCTCTCTCAAACACACACACACACACACACACACAGAGAGAGAGAGAGAGAGAGAGAGAGAGAGAGAGAGAGAGAGAGAGAGAGATTTTTAAAGAAGTCTCTTAGAAAACCAAAGTAACCAAACAGAAACACCACTGTTATTTAGAGAGGCTGACTCAGCTCAGGTGGCAGGGTGCTTTGTTTGTTTGTTTGTTTGTTTGTTTTTTCAAGACAGGGTTTCTCTGTGTAGCCCTGGCTGTCCTGCAACTCACTCTGTAGACCAGGCTGGCCTCGAACTCAGAAATCTGCCTGCCTCTGCCTCCCGAGTGCTGGGATTAAAGGCGTGCGCCACCACTGCCCAGCTGGCAGGGTGCTTACATAGCGAGCCTAAGGTCCTGGATTCTATTCCCCCTCACACACATACATCGGGGTGATAGTGTGTTCTTGTCCTGCTAGGCGTTAAAGGTAGGATGATCGGAAAATCAAAGTTGGAACTGGAGAGATGGCTCAGTGGTTAAGAGAGCCAGCTGATCTTGTAGTGTACTTGGGTTTAATTCCTATTACAAACATTTTGGTTCACAAGGGAATCCAAGAACTCTGACAGCAACAGGCTTACACGTGGTACCCACACATGCTTGCTGGCTTCCACACTTATAAAGATAAGCAATTTAAAAACCTAGTCTATAAAAAATAGTTCAGACCATCCTTAGCTACACCATTAGTTGGAGGATAGCCTGGGCTATACGAGATTCTCCCCAAAGTATTGCATGGCATATCCCACTCCCTCCACACCAGATGTGCTGTGGCAGCTTGGCTATCTTCCTTCACCATCCTGTGGGTGGCTGAGTGCCCAGGCTAGCTTCCCCTGTTCAGTATTACAAAAGAACTTGGTAAATGTTGCCAGCCAAGGAAAAGATCAAAGTTCAAGATTAGAGGCACACTTCCTGCTGAACCTCAGTTGATCTTACCACATGTTTCAATCAGGAAATCCCGATGGGGATTTTTGGTGCGCGCCCCTAAATGATGAATAATTGCAAGGACTCTTGTTGTTGTTGTTGTTGTTGTTGTTGGTGGTGGTGGTGGTGGTGGTGAAGTATACCTCTCCTTGCAAAGCCTAGGCTAGCCTCAAACTCACTGTGTAACCAAGGCTAGTTTTCAGCTCATTGCAGTCTTCTGGTGTCAGCCAGCCTCCTGAATGCTAGGATGACAGGCTTGAGCCATCACACCCAGCTGAATGAATGCCATTATAAAATGAGGAAGAGGGCTGCAAATGTAGCCTGCTCAGAAATTTAAAAAAGATTCCCCTCTCTCTTTACATTTTTATTTAGAGTATGTGCACATGCGTTTGTGTGCATGTGTGTGTGTGTGCACGTGTGTGCATGTGTGTGCGTGTGCGCGCGTGTGTGCATGTGTGTGCGTGTGTGCGCGTGTGTGCATGTGTGTGCGTGTGCATGTGTGTGTGCGCACACGTGTGTGCGTGTGTGCACGTGTGTGTATGTGTGTGTGTTTGTGCGCGTGTGTGCATGTGTGTGCGTGTACGTGTGTGTGCGTGTGTGTGTGCGTGCGTGTGTGTGTTTGTGCACGTGTGTGCACGTGTGTGCACGTGTGTGCGTGTGCGTGCATGTGCGTGTGTGCGTGTGTGTTTGTGCGCATGTGTGCATGTGTGTGCGTGTGCGTGTGCATATGTATGTGTTTGCGTGTGTGTGCATGTGTGTATGTGTGTGCGTGTGTGTGTTTGTGTGCGTGTGTGCATGTGTGCATGTGTGTGCGTGTGTGTGTGTTTGTGCACGTGTGTGCATGTGTGTGCATGTGCATGTGTGTGTGTGTTTGTGCGTGTGTGTGCACGCTCGCATGCGTTCTCAAGTGTGTGTGTGTGTGTGTGTGTACTAGCATACTACAGAATTCATTTGGATATTTAGAGGACAACTTTTGGGAGTTGGTTTTCACCTTCTCCCACGTGGGTCCTGGGGGTCAAACTTAGGTCACCAGTCTTAGCAACAAGTGCCTGTGTACACGGAGATATTTACAGACTCCCTGTCGCCCCAATTTTGATTTTGTTGTTGTTGAGTTTTGTTGTTCTAGTAGTTGTGTGTGTGTTGTTGTTTTTTCATTGTGAGTACACTGTAGCTGTCTTCAGACACGCCAGAAGAGGGCATTGGATCTCATTACAAATGGTTGTGAGCCACCATGTGGTTGCTGGGAATTGAACGCAGGACCTTCCAAAGAGCAGTCAGTGCTCTTAACCATTGAGCCATCTCTCATGCCTGTTGTGTGTGATTTTTTGTTTGTTTGTTTGTTTTTTCGAGACAGAGTTTCTCTGTATAGTCCTGGCTGTCCCAGAACTCACTCTGGAGACCAGGCTGGCCTGGAACTCAGAAATCTGCCTGCCTCTGCCTCCCAAGTGCTGGGATTAAAAGCATGCACCCCCACTGCCCGGCTTGTTGTGTGTGTTTTTGATACAGTGTCTCATCATGTAGCCCATGGTAGTCTTGAACTTACAGAGATCCTTAATGCTAGGATCAAATACATGTGTCACTATGAGCTCTCTCTCTCTTTCTCTCTCTCTGTTTTGTCTTTCTCCCTCTTTTATTTTTATTTTTTTCAAGACAGGGTTTCTCTGTGTAACCCTGGCTGTGCTGAAACTCACTCTGGCCTTGAACTCAGAGATCCTCCTGACTTTGTCTCCCTAGTGCTGGGATTAGATGTGACCTACCACTATCCAGCATCCCCACCCCCACCCCTGTTTTTTTTTTTTTTTCCCTTGAGATAGGATCTGATGGGCCTCACATTGGCCTCAAATTTGCTATGTATGTAGTCTAGGGTGACCTTGAACTGCCTTCATTCCCCAAGTGCCTGATACACACGATATATGTGGTGCTGGGGACTTAGCCTGTTGGGTTTGATGGGGGGTCCGGAGTCTGTCCCAGAGCTCGGGCCACTGGGGGAGGCAAAATATGGGAACTTTGACAGTGCTCACCCCACAGCACTGGGCAAGTGTCAGGCTGTGAGAAGCCGAGGGACACTGCCTGGGGATGGGGGAGCGTGGTCAGGGGTCCCAGAGACTACACGGAGCTCAGGGATCTCGGGCCTCTGAGGAGACCAAGACTTCTGTTTCTCAGGCTTTTGGGCATCCCAGACGCCACTGGATGCTGCAGAAGAGCTGGGAATGGAGTGGGGCCCTGGGGCTGGATCTAGCCCAGGGCTAAGGGGGAAAGGCGGGGAGGAGCCCAGCTGGGTCCTGCGGGGGACCTAGTCCGTGGCTTGTCGGAGGCTGGTTGGCTTGGTTTGGTAAAGACTGTGGCTGAGAGCACTGAGAGGCCTTCTGTGGGAGACTGGACACGGCTCTTTAGATGAAGACTTGTTCCATTGTTCCCCACAGTGAATCCCAATGAAAAGAGACAGTCCATGGTTTTAAGGCTTTGTTGTCATGGCAAAGAGTGGTGACGAGTACCCCACTTTCTCAGGGTGGCCCTGAGGCTAAATACCTTTAGCAGGGAGGAGTCTCTGAGAAGTGGAGTTTATTGGCTAAGCCACTAGGTACCTCATTAAAATGGTGATCTGTCTTGAGGCTACATAAGCACACTTTCTCTACCTGTGGAGGGGCTTGGGGCATTGCCCTTATGTGACTGATGGTCACAGACCTATGGAGAGCTGCGGCCTTGTGTCAGGAGCCTGGGGCCCAGGAGCATGGCAAACGCCTACTGTCCCTTGCACGGTGTCCCCTGCTGGGTCGCTGGAGTTTTAAACCTTAGCTCAACCAGAAACCAGGGTGCCTTCCGTGGTCCTACATGAGCCCACACTTTGTGCATGCCAGGTAGGCACTCTACCAACTAAGCCCCAGCTTCAGCCTTATTTTAAGTATCTAGGGTGACAATCTGATATGATTTCATATCAGGGAAATGTCTAAACAGTCAAGGTACTGACATAACGACTACCTCAACAAAGATGCCTTCGGCCTTTCTTTTCTCTTTTGCAGTGCTGGAGACTGAGCATGCCCCATGCATGCTAAACCAGTGCCTTACCAATCTACCCTCATCCACCCCCCTCCCTGCCGATTTCCCCTCCCTCCACCCCCATCCAACTACAAATGAGGTTGCAGCTTTTTCCATTTTATATAAAAAGACATCTTATTTTCTGACGCCCTCTCTTCTTCCTCTTTGGGTTGGAATCTTTCCTTGGTCTCCATCAGCTGTATAAAGATTCAGTTAGGGCCAGGCAGGAGGATCATGTATGCCTGTAATCCCAGCACCCTAGAGGTGGAGAAAGAAGAATCATAAATTCGGGCCAGAGTAGCAGGTAAAGGTGCTTGCTGCCGGGCCTGATGACCTGAGTTCAGTCCCTAGGACTCATGTAGTAGCAGGACAAAGATGACTTCCAAAGGTCGTTCTCTGATGGCCACACAAGTGCTGTGGCAAGGATGTGTGTGTGCATGCACACACACACAGAAAGATAAATAAATGTAATTTTAAAAAAGGCAAACTCAAGGCCATCCTCAGCCACATAGCTTGTAAGTTTAAGGCCAGCCTGGGCTACATGAGATCGGGTTTCAAAATACCAAAACTGGACCTGGACAGATGGCTCAGCGGTTAAGAGCACTGACTGACTGGTCTTCCAGAGGTCCTGAGTTCAATTCCCAGCAACCACATGGTGGCTCACAACCGTCTGTAATGGGATCTGATGCCCTCTTCTGGTGTACATGAAGACATTGTACTCACATAAAATAAATAAATAAAAAAGATTAATTTAAAAAATACCAAAATTGCCGGCAGTGGTGGCACACGCCTTTAATCCCAGCACTTGGGAGGCAGAGGCAGGTGGATTTCTGAGTTCGAGGCCAGCCTGATCTACAGAGTGAGTTCCAGGACAGCCAGGGCTACACAGAGAAACCCTGTCTCGAAAAAACAAAAACAAAAACAAAACAAACAAACAAACAAACAAAAAAAACCCCAAAATTGTTTTTCTTTTATAGTCTTACAGATAGCTCCCTCAAGTTTTGCTCAGGAGGAAACTGAGGCACAGAGAATCATGACCTACAGGGCACTGGGGCCAAAGATAGAAGTCACATCCCCAGGGTGACATTTGTTCTGGGTTGATAAACTGTTGTGTTCACAGTCTCTTTCATTCTCATGAAGCCCAGGCTGGCTTCAAACGCTGTGCACAGCAGAGGAGGAGCCTATGCTCCTGCCTCTGCCTCCTGAGATTTGGATTGCACCACTACACCCAGTTTCTGGGTTTCTGGGAATGGAACACAGGGCCTCGTGCATACTAGGCCCTCTACCAACTCAGCTCCATTCCCAGTAGGCTCAGTCTTTGAGTCTCCCAGCACTAGGAAGGCTGAAGCAGGCAGACAGTCATGAGTTGGAAGCCAGCCTAAGCTACATGGTGAGTTTTCTACCTGGGCTCTCAAATTTCACTGCAGCTGGGGTCATATCTTCTGGGCGTGACAGCGGCTAGTCAATTCCTAAGCAGGGTTTGAATACTCAGGACAGACAGGTCTAAGTGAGAGCTTGTCTCAAAACTCTGGAAAAGGTACTTCAGATGGCTCAGCGGACAAAGGTGCTTGCTGCCTGGGAACCTGAGTTGGATTTTTTCAACCCTTAGGATGGAAGACAAGAAGAGACTCCAGCAAGTTGCGCAGACACGGGCATGACAAACCCTAGGTGTCGCAGCCAGAACATGGGACCTCCACTGCAGTGGAATTTGAGTGGCATGACGGGGAAATCAGCACCCTGGAGCGAGAAAAGATCTGGCGTCCGCAGTTTCAGGTGTCATCCAGAAGGTCTGCAAGGCTTCAGAAAGGGGTGTCAATGGGGGTGGGGGGGGGAAGAAAGGGGTGTCAATGGGCGTGACTTCTCAGGCTCGGATCTATTGGTCTCAGATAAGGGACCCCCCTGGGACTCTCTTGAGCCTGCGCGGTGAGATTAGGAGGGTGCGGCGAGTCCAAAGGAGGCCGGCAGTACGGGGGCGTGGCTTGCCTTCTGACCAAGCCCATCGTATCCGGGTGCTTTGGGCGGCCAAGATGGCGCCGGCTGTGGGACCCCGGCTATCCGCTGCGGCCAGAGCCGGACCTGGGAGCCTGGCTCTGAGTATAGAGTAACGCTGTTCTGGCCGCGGGGCTTCCCCCAGCGTTCGCAGTTCCCCCGACTTCGGGGACAGCTGCGTCCTTCCTCCCCAGCGCGTCCATGAACTCCGTGTCGCCGGCCGCGGCGCAGTACCGCAGCGGGAGCCCGGACGACGCGCGCCGGTCCGATTGTCGCCGGCCGAGGGGACAAACCCGGATCCCGGATCCCAGCAACCTGGGACCTTTGGGGTCCGGAGTGGCAGCTCTCGGCTCATCTGAGACCGACCCCGCCGAACCCGACGAGGTGGATAAGTTCAAAGCCAAGTTCTTGACAGCCTGGAACAACGTCAAGTATGGTGAGGAGGGGGTGCACAGGTCAAGGGTGTCAGAGGGGTCAGCATAGAAAACCAAACCTTTACTCTATCCTGCGGATGATCCCACCCAGGAGGAGTCACCCGCAGGTCCACCGCCCTTCCCAGTTCTGGACGTGGAGCAGGTTAGATGGGAAAGGTTTTCAAGCCCCGCCCATTGCACCTGTGTGACCTTGGCCAAATTCCATGCTTTCCTGCGGTCTGTTAACTGCCTTCTGTAACATAGGTGCAATAGTAAGAACAGAGCTAGCAGATGGTGGGTCACACCTGTAATCCCGGTACTTGGGATGCTGAGGCAGGAGGTTTACCAAGAGTTTTAGGCTAGCATGGACTACATAATAAGTTCCGGGCTGACTTGAGCTCCTCAGGAGACTCTGTCTCAAAAAATCGGGAAAGGGGGCTGGAGAGACGACTGCTCAGCAGCCCTGGCTGTTCCTCCAGAGGACCCAAGTTCAATTATCTGCACCCACATGGCAATTCACAGTTGTCTGTAACTCCAGTTTGATGAGATCTAACACCCTCACACAGACATACATATAGACACACCAGTGGATATTAAAAAAAAAAAAAAAATTGGAAAATGGCTAGTGAGATGCCTCAGTAGTTAACAGCATTTGCCGACAAGCTTGAAGGCCTGAGCTCCAGCCTGGACCCCGCTAGTGGAAGGAGAGAACCAATTCCTACGAATTTTCTATACTCCAGACCCAAGCTGTGGTGCTTGTCCACATACATACACAAGCTCACATACACAAAATTAAAATGTGCTTTATACATTCACAGCAAAACCCAACAGTCAGAATAGGATGGCCCTGACTCTCTGGGTTGAGAGTGGACCCTTATGAAGATGTGACTACGTCCCACCTGTGTTCTAGACAGATGTGACGTGGCGTGGATTTTGCAGAGCTGCCCCTCTGACATCTCAGCTAGGATCAGGCCCATTTCACCACTGGGGAACGATGACCCATTGCTGATACTTGAGTGCTTTAAATTGCTGGGAGCTACCCTATGTTTCCCCAGGTTGGGCAGTTAAAAGCCGGACCAGCTTCAGCAAGATCTCCAGTGTTCACCTCTGCGGGCGATGCTACCATTTTGAGGGAGAGGGTGAGGTGTCAAATCTGGGATGAGGGTAGGGGAAGTCTCCTAGGATTCTCCTTGGTTGATAGGCTGACTAGTTGGTTCTCATAGGTGACATCCAGCGGTTTCAAAGGGACTTTGTATCTCGACTATGGCTCACATATCGCCGGGACTTCCCAGCATTAGCTGGAGGCAGCCTGACCTCAGACTGTGGCTGGGGATGTATGCTACGAAGTGGTCAGATGATGCTGGCCCAGGGCCTGCTCCTGCATTTTCTGCCTAGAGGTGAGTTGTGTATATTTAGGCTGCAAGTGCCAGGCTTCTGGGTCAGCACTTTAAAGCTGCTTGCAACCTGCGAGTTGAACAGTGCATGGTAATCCCAGAATCTGGGAGGCTGAAGCAGTGTTTGGAGATATAGTATCCAGTCTGGGATACATAGTGAGTTTCAGGCCAGTCAGAGATAAGTGTGTGTGTGTTTGACATATATGTATATATGTATGTCAGTAAAACAAGATCTTAAGTGGTGCCTGCCTGCAAACCTAGCAAGTAGTTGGGGGAGGTAGGAGAAACAGAAGTGCAAGATCATTTCCGAAGGCTACACAAGAAGCTGTCTCAGAAATTAAATAGTTAGGGAGGCATTTGCCATCACGCGTTTAATACCAGTATGTAGGCAGAGGCAGGCAGAGCTCTGTGAGTTTGAGGCCAGCCTGGTCTACAGAATGAGTTCTAGGACAGCCAGGGCTATTATACAGAAATCCAGTCTAGAAACAAACAAACAAACAAAATGAACTAAACAGAAAAAGTAGGTCAACTTGGAATTCCCATAAGTATTGGAGTTGAGAGTCAAATAGGGAAGTAGGAATGTCGTGCTGAAGTTTAGCTCTTAAGTGTACATTTTAACTCTTAAGTTTCGTCTCTTCTACAGACTGGAGGTGGGTGGAGGGCACAGGACTGGCTTCCTCTGAGATGCCAGGGCCAGCCTCTCCCAGTCGCTACCGAGGGCCTGGTCGTCGTGGGCCCCCAAGATGGACCCAGGGTACATTGGAGATGGAACAGGATCTTTGGCACCGGCGGATTGTTTCCTGGTTTGCCGATCATCCTCAGGCCCCGTTTGGTCTGCATCGGCTAGTGGAGCTTGGGCAAAGCTCTGGCAAGAAGGCAGGAGACTGGTATGGGCCCTCTGTGGTGGCACACATCCTCAGGTGAGACCCGCTGCAGGGACGATGGGAGCTGCTGCTGACCCCTGGCACTCAAGCCTGTCTGCTTCCCTGCCCCCAGGAAAGCTGTGGAGAGCTGCTCAGAAGTCACCCGCCTGGTGGTGTACGTCTCTCAGGACTGCACAGGTAAGGCTGGCAACAGGCTTCTACCTGGAGCCACCGCTACTCAAAGCACTGATTGCTCAGGGGCTGATGCAAGTTTTGGGGTGGGGGGAGTCATGGAGGTTCCCTCTCCTGCCTCTCTGCAAGACCTAGAAAGTCAGAATGAAAGATTCAAGACTGGAGACCCTCCTTCACCCTTCTTTACTTCAGTCCCACTTAAAACAAACAAACAAACAAAAACAAAAAACCAAAACTACATGTGTTGGGGGGGAGGGGCTGTACCAAGGTGCACATGACCTTTTGTGGGAGTGGGTTCTCTCCTGTGGGTTCCAGAGATCGAACTTGGGTCATCATGCTGGCAGCAAGTGCCTTCACTTGCTTGGCTATCCCATCAGCCCTGTTCACTTTAACTCTACCAAACTACTCTGATTGTTAGCCAGTTCAGTATCCTTAGGCTCACAAGCTGGCAGAGGATTCTGTGACTCATTGATAGCTCAGTGAGTAAGGGGCTTGCTGCAAAAGCCTGACAACTCGAGTCCGAACCCTGCACATGTCTACAAGGTTGTCCTCTGACCTCCAGTTTTGTGCTTTGGCATGTATACCCCCAGACACACAATAATAATAATTATACTTTTTACAAAAGGGCCAGACAGATGAAGGCTCAGCTGGTGAAGGTTCTTGCAGCCACGCCTGATAACATGGATTGGATCTCCTGAACCCACATGGTTGAGGGAGAGAGCTAACCCACACATGACACATACAAATATATTAGTAAACACAGAGCTCATAGGGGGTGCCCAAATGCTAGCCATTGCTTTCTTCCAGGTCAGCTAATTATAGCTATATAGTTTTCTTTATATATTATGTTAGGGTCTCTTGTAGCTCAGGCTGGCCTCAAGGCTACTATGTAAGAATTCTGAGACTGCCAGGCAGTGGTGGTGCATGTCTTTAATTCCAGCACTTGGGAGGCAGGCAGATCTCTGTGAGTTTCAGATCAGCTTGGTCTGCAGAGTGAGTTCTAGGACAGCCAAGGCTACACAGAAACACTAAATCTTGAAAAACCAAAAAAAATTTCCAGCACTTGGGAGGCAGAGACAGGTGGATTTCTGAGTTTGAGGCCAGCCTGGTCTACAGAGTGAGTTCCAGGACAGCCAGGGCTACACAGAGAAACCCTGTCTCGAAAAAAAACCAAAAAAAAAAAAAAAAAAAAAAAAGAATTATGAGAATGGTCTTGAACATTAGGTCCTCCTGCCTGAGCCTACAGAGGATTGCAGTTTAGAAGAGGCGGGCATGGTGTTGTATGCCTTTAACTCTGACATTTGAGGCAGAGGCAGTCAGCTCAGCCTAGCCTGTTCTACATGATGACTTTCCGGAGAGCCAGAGCTGCATAGTGAGATCTTTTTTTTAAGAAAGGGGTTGTGTTTTTATGTGGGCTGAGGAGGTAGCTCCGTTGTTTCCATTATCAGAGCCCAGGCCTGGTAGCAAGTGCAGACAGGGTGATCCATGGGGCTCCCTGGCAGTTAGCCTAACCTAGGTTTTGAGCCTCAGGCCAGTGAGAGATCCTGGGGTTAGATGGGTGCTCCTGAGGGACAATAGTGGAGGTTGCCCTCTGACCTCAGGAGTCCACACACGGGTATATGCACCCATACACACATGTGAATATGCACTATCCAGGGACTCATGGGCTGGGGCTGGGTGGGGCTGAGAAATGTAGATAAATTGTAAAGGGGTTACATTGATACATAGGCTCTGACATTTATCCCCAGAATCACAAGAAACAGTTTAAAGCAGGGCTTGCTGGTGGCTGCTCAGAATCCATGTTACTGAGACTATGGACTTATCTGGTAGAGAGAACAATTCCCTGATATGCATAAACCCAGTTTGGTGGCGCACAGCTGCAGTCTCAGCCCGTGAGAGGTATAGCAGGGTGGTCAGGCCTCACAGTCACCCTGGCTACACAGAGTTCTAGGCCAGTCTGGGCCCACGAGCCCCTCAGGCCCTCACTCACTCTTCCTGCTAATGGGATAGTCAGCACTTGCCTGGGGGTTCCAGGGTGGTCTAGGACTCAGTGGATGAGAAAGTCTCTGCCGATGAGGACTGCATTGCTCACCAGAGTTGCAAGGGTGATAATGTGCTTCTGGGGCTAGAAGCCAGAGTAGAAAGGTGACCTGCTGCCCTGTCCCTGCAGTGTACAAGGCAGATGTGGCACGCCTGGTGTCCTGGCCAGATCCCACAGCAGAGTGGAAGTCTGTGGTCATCCTGGTGCCTGTACGACTGGGCGGGGAGACCCTTAACCCGGTGTATGTGCCCTGTGTGAAGGTAAGCACCTTGTGATGGGGCATCTCTGCATAGGGCCTCCACACTTAACAGAGGGCAGCCATGGAGTCATTCTTTGGGACCTGTGTCTCTTCTGTGTGTGCACACACGGGTGTGCCTGTGTGTTTGTGAGAGTGCCCTCTTCTGTTATGTAAGTCTATGTGGTACATACACATGTATGTGTATGGATGTGCACAGGAGGGAGTGAGAAGACACAGGGTACCTGTGTCATTCCCTTGTGACAGTCCCTCACTCGTCCTGGCGCTGGGGTGGCAGCCGGCAGTCCCAGTGACGCCCCATCTTTGCCCTCCCCGCAGTACCGGGTTATGTAGTCCTGTGTGACCGTGCCCAGGGTTTTACACAGGTGCTAATGTTTTGAACTCAGCCCTCGTGCTTGGTGGGCCATAAGCCCAGCCCCCACCTAGTTTTAGGAGACAGTTAGTTATAGGTACATGTAGCATGCTTCTGTAGGTTCTGGGGATTGAACGCAGGTCCTCACACTCAGCACTCCCCACTAGTAACACAGCTGCAACAGATCCATTCGCTATCATGGGGGCTGGGATCCAAACCCAGTGAAATGAGCCAGAATTCTGAGTATGTCAGGTAGAGTGGACCTTCTGAAAACAAGCTGGAATGTTCTGGAAGACTGAGGAAGAAGCTCAAGATGGAGACCTGTGTCAGGCAGCACATAGTTCAATCCCAGCACACAAATGTATTTCTTATTAAAAGCAGACCTGTCATCCCATCCAAGCACTTGGAAGGCTGAGGCAGGAGGACCTTCTAGAAGGCACATGAGGAGCTAGAGAAGTGTCCCAGCGAAAGAGGGCAGCATGACAGGCTCAAGCAGAAACCCTCTGGCAAGTTTGCACTCAATGAAACACCAAGCTCTCCCTGTAAGCCTAAACATGCCATCTGTCACCTTGCCAGTGTCCCCTCTAACCACTCCCCGTCTCTCCTCAGCCCAGCGACACTGCCCAGTGTGGCGTTTGCAGAACATTCCTGCTCAGGGCCTCATCCCTGCCCCCAGGGAAGACTCCACACTCACACCCAGCCTGCTAGGTCTTTGCTCTCCAAGAGGCCTTTCTTGACTTATTTAAAACTTCAAACCTTCTGGCTATGAGTAGGTATGGCGAGCTGCCAGAGACATGTGTAAGATCAGGCTTCCATCCCCAGCACCAAATCAGATCAATAAAACCGGGTGTGAAGGCACACTCCTGTAATCCTGGAGGTTAAGGCAGGAGAACTAGGGTTGAAGGGCAGCCTGGGCTACACAGGGAGGCTAACTCAAGCATTTGTCCTCTTGCTACAGTTCTGGCACTGCAGCTAGTATTTGGGAGGCAGCAGAGACAAGGAGGATCAGAAGTTTAAGGCAAGCCTTGGCTATATGAGAGTCTGTCTTTTTTTTTTTTTAAGAAAGTGCCAGGTGTAGTGGAGCACGCCTTTAATCCCAGGACTTGGGAGATAGCGGCATGTGGATCTCAGTTAGTTCAAAGCCAGCCTGGTCTACATGGACCTTACTTTGAAAACAAAAAATGTAAAAAGTGGCTAGAATCGTAGTTCTCACCTTTGGTTCGTGGCCCCTTTAGGGTGTGTCAAATGACCCTGTCCCAATAGTTGCCTAAGACCACTGGAAAACAGATATTTACATTACAGTTCATAATAGTACCAAAATTACAGTTAAATGAAGTAGCAATTAAAAACTATGGTTTGGGGTCACCACAACATGAACTGTATTGAAGGGTTGCAGCATTGGGGAAGTTGAGAACCATTGGGTTAGGAAAATGGTTAGCGGTTAGGAGGGAGCACTGCTCTTGGAAAGGACCAGAGTTTGATTCATAGCACACTCAGCTGCTCACACTGCCTGTAACCCCAGGGAGTGGATGCCCTCTCCCGGTACTGCACTCAGGTGCACACACCCACACACAGAAGCACACAGACGGGCTCCCCCTTGAATCCCAGCACTTGGGAGGCAGAGGCAGGTGGGTTTCTGAGTTTCAGGCCAGCCTGGTCTACAATGAGTTCCAGGATAGCCAGGGCTACAGAAAAACAACATTAAAAAGTAAATCTTGTAAGATGTTATGTGGCCCTCTCTCTACAAGGTCTTCACATCCAATAGCTAAAGTTTCTGCTCTAGAAGTCTTAGTGCCATCAGACTGGTTGGTTAGCTTGATAGCTGCTCCACTGATCCCCTGGCTTCGTAGACTCTGGGTACCTGTTCGGTGTGCTGAGCTCCTTCCTGTCTGATGCCAGCCTCTCTTCTACAGGAGCTTCTGCGCTCAGAACTCTGCCTGGGCATTATGGGGGGAAAACCCCGGCATTCACTGTACTTCATTGGCTATCAGGGTAAGGCACAACCCCTCTCCTAGGGTCATAGCCCTCTGCCTTCCTCTCGCCCACCCCAGTCTACATTTGTCCCCCTTCTCCCCACCAGATGATTTTCTGCTCTACCTGGATCCCCACTACTGCCAGCCCACAGTGGATGTCAGCCAGGCCAACTTCCCCCTGGAGGTGAGCTGGTGACTTTGAGTGGGGGCAGCAGGTATGGGCACAAAACTGGGGTGCCTCAAACCTCTCTTATCTGCCCAGTCCTTTCACTGCACCTCGCCCCGCAAGATGGCCTTTGCCAAGATGGACCCCAGCTGTACCGTGGGGTTCTATGCTGGGAACAGGAAGGAGTTTGAGACACTCTGCTCAGAGCTGATGAGGGTGAGCTACCATCATGGGGGTATTATGTCTTAGAGGTAGTGTTCCTGCCTCCAATGTGCTAGACAGACTGGGTTCCACCACAGTCCTGGGACAGTAACAGAACACTCATGCTTGACAGCAGAAGGACATCAAGGTGTACTTCAGTCAAGGTGATTTCATCCATCCCAGAATAGTACTGAAAATCTCTGGCCACTGTTTGGGGGTATTTTGGGGTCAGGCACCTGGAGCTCTTCAGAAGTTTCAGGACAGCAGCTCACAGGCTGATCCAGTTATACACGGTCCAGCTGTGGCAGCTGGTTCTGAAAGACCCTCAACTGAGACCACTCCTCCATCTCCTGCAGATCCTCAGCTCCTCCTCAGTCACGGAACGGTACCCCATGTTCACAGTGGCTGAGGGCCACGCTCAGGACCACAGCCTGGATGCCCTCTGCAGCCAGCTGTCCCAGCCCACACTGCGGCTACCTTGCACAGGACGCCTACTCAAGGCCAAAAGGCCCAGCTCCGAGGACTTTGTGTTTTTATAATGGGAAGGGATGGGGAAAGATGTCAGACTATTTATTTTTTTATTTATGTCATGTCAGGTATGGGATCTGGAACTCCAGTGGTGGTGCTGGACCCCTGTCCTCATGTCTCCGTCCTCCCCAACACAGCTGAGACCTATCTGGGGCCCCAGCTTGGGGCTATGCCCTTTAGCTGTCCTTACCCCCAGCTGCCCCTGTCTCCTCAGGAGCCAGGGATGGAGAGTGGGCTCCAGGGCACTCACTCAGGGCCTGATTCAAGTTCTGTAGCCTGCACTGAGTCACTGTACTCACTGGTCCCAAGGTCCCAAAGACCCTGTCCTGGGAGAACCGACTGACCGCTGGGCGGAGGCTGATAAAGATGCAGACTTGAATGAGCCTGGCGGTGTTGACATTTCAGGTTGTCTGTGGGGGAAGACAGAGCTCTGGCAGCCTCAGCTTCCAAGCTTCCAAGAAACAGCAGCACCCTCTCCTGCAGGCAGCTTACATAGGTTGACAGATGGAGTATGGTCAGCAGCTTAGTTGTAGAGGCAGACCGGCTCCCTGTGGCCCTTAGGAGTGGCTCTGCTGTTTCTTCCGTTGGCGACCCAACTGGCGGAAGTGCAGCCTTTTGGGGTTGAGACCAAAGGCCTGTAATCTCTGTCGGCTGAACTTGTGACCTCCAAGTGTCACTGTGGGACCCAGCAGCCTGGCCTTCTTGCTCTTCTGCTTCTGGGATGCTGGCTTCTCTGAGGATGTGTGGGCCAGCTCCTCTTCCTTGGCTACTAAGGTCTCAGCCTGGGCCTTCTTCCCACCAGCTCCACTGGGCATGGGCAGCTGTACTTGTGGGCTGGCCTTGCTCTGTGACTTTTCTGTGGCTTCTGTGGGCACGTCCATCCTACAGGGAGAAAAGTCAAGGCTTAGGTCAGCCTGTTGTTCAGAACATGATTTTCCCCCCTTTGCTCTTTTTGTTTGTTTGAGTATGGGTTCATGTAGCTCAGGCTAGCCTTAAACTCTGCGTACCCACGATGACCTTTAACTTTTTTAAAAAGCAGGGTGGAGTGATATGGTCTATGTAGCTCTGGCTGTCCTGGAACTCATTGTAGACCACACTGGCCTTGAACTCAGAGCTCTTCAGGGGTTTTTATACAGTGCTAAGATAGAGCCCAGGGCATTATACATGCCAGGGAAGCACTCTGCCCACTTAGCCAAAACCCTGGTTTTGTTGTCTCACTAAGGAACCCAGATGGCCTCAGCTTCCTGAGATACTCATAAATATGACAACTACAGATTAGCTGGACCAGCGGAAGCCATGTATGTCAGTCAACTCCATGTGCCTTTAGTGCAGTTGCCATGTCTGTCCTGAGAGTCTAGGCCCTAGCCTCGGGGGTGATGGTGACAACTGTTCTAACAGCTAACAAGCCTGTAAGGTGCTTGTAAGAATTTATTTTGTTCAGGCTTGGGATAAAAGTCAGGACTTTAATTACGCTAACAGAATCTCACTAGGCGTGGTGGTCCACATCTTCAATCAAGCACTGGAGGCAGAGGGAGATCTGAGTTTGAGACCACCCTGGCCTACATTAAGAAGCTCCAAGAGGACTCCACAGACCCAAGTCTTAAATAAACACAATCTTTACATCCCATAGGGCAGGGTTCAAACTCACGAACCCTGTCCTGCCTCCCTAGTGCTGAGGTTACGGCTGTGTACCGCTGGGTCGTCCTTCTGATCCTTAATCTGAGTGTTTACAGGCATACACTCCATCTCTGAAGTCTGAACCATAAAGTCACCTTACCAAGAGGGACTGTGACTGGCCTTCAGTTTGCACATCTGGGTGTCAGCTACATGGGCTGCTGCCACCCTCCCCAGCCCAGTGCTTACTCTTCCTGGCACAGAGACTTGAGGATCTGCCTCTTCTTCCACACGTTCTGGGCCTTCTGGCTATACACTCGCTGCTCCTGCCTCTCCTCCTGCTCCGACCTGTGCACAGAGGGGTTCTAGCAGCTCTCCAATCTGCCCCCTCCCTCCCCCCTCCCCCGCACCCTGCTGTCACCTGTACATGCAGGTCTTCTTCAGGGAGCACCAGCGGTTCAGTTCCTTGTCATCAGCTGCCAGGATCTGCATAGGGAGGAAGATACCTACTGTGTGGTCCTGGGGTCTGCCTCTGAGCCTCCATCACTCAGCAGGGATGGCAAGAGGGTGGGGAACAACTGAGTTTAGTGTTTTGGTATTGAGGCAGGGTTTGTTTGAATGTCACTCTATAGCTCAGGCTATCCTGCAATTCACAGCAGTCCCCTCTTACCCCAGCCTCTCTTGTGCTGGCCTCCAGCGGCAGCACTGAGCTCCAGTTCTCCCTGTCACACCTCCCACAGAGAATGCTCACCTCCTCCACTACCCTGCCCTTCCTTCCATTTTCCCTGCCTGCCCTGGTCCAACCTCCTCTGTGCTGAGCCCGAAGTCACAGGGTACCACAGTGCGGTACTTGAAACGGCAGGGCAGGTCGTCGATAATGTCCTCATAGTCCAGACGGTAGTACTCGTTTAGGTACTCCTCAAAGGTCTTGTCCCCTGCACAAGCGATACACAGCCAGGGTAGTATGTGTTCAAGGCCCCATGAGGCACATTGCCCCATCATGCCTTGTGCCTCACCAGGGTCAAACACGGGCTTCTCCTGCCCCATGGCAGCTGCAAACGGAGACTTGCGCTTTCTCTTGCCTGACGAGGGGGCCTCACGAAGCTTCTTCCGAGGTTGGCTGGGGTCATAGTCTGCATCCATCTATCAGAAAGAACTGGTCAGATCAGGCCAGTTCTAAATGCTTCTGGAGCACCCCCCACCCCCCACACATACTGTTCTAAAGGTCTCACACAGCCCATGCTGGCCTCAAATGTGCTGTGCAGCCAAGCCAGCTGCACCCTACGTCAGACTCAGATCAGTGACACTCACGTTAAAGTCAGGGTCCTCACAGTGCAGTTCATGTTGGCTCCAGGCCCCGTCTTGCTCAGGTCCACCCCATGTGTCCCAGTTCCAGTCATCTGGTTCCACAGAGGACAGACAGGCAAAGTGAGGACAGCACAGGATTGCACCGACCCTGGTCCTCCAGCTTTCTAAAGACACGCACCTTCTAGCCCTTCCTCTTCCTCAAACTGTGGCTTCTCTTCCTCTGTAGTACCGTAGAAGGCATCTCCAAAGCATTTCTGCAAGGGCAGGGCAGGGCTGAGGGGCAGCAGCACCCACACACCTACAGGAGCTCAGCTGCCCCATGCCAAGGCCAGCACAATTCACCAGCCTTACTGATGTACAAGACAGGGATTCGTGTAGGCCAGGCTGGCCTCAAACTATGTACCAGAGGCTAGCCTTGATATTGTGATCCATTCACTTCCACCGAGTGTAGTAATTGCAGGTGTGTGAATGGCAGTTTTTTGTTTTATTGAGAGAAAGTCTTGTGGCCCAGGCTGGCAGTCCTGCTTCAGATTCCCAATTGCTAGGATTATAAACCCATGCCAACACACCCAGCTTTGTGTGGCTCCCAAGTCTTCCAAAAGATGGTCTCCTGTGTGCTGAGACCCTCCACGGCACCGCCTGTTGTCTAGGCTACATTGGTTTCTCACAACAGCTACAGCTCTGTAGGACTCAGACCCTACCATCGCTTGTGCCCCACTACCCATGACATAATTGCTAGTCAGGACTCCACTGAGCTGTCATCATTCCTGATACGCTGAGAGGAATCCAAGATCCTACCCACGCTAGACATGGTACACACCTGTGCTCAGCAGGTAGACGCTGAGCCCAGGGGATCATGAGTAGCAGGCTAGCCTGGGCTACAAGATGAGGCTGAAACTCAGATGGTAGGGTGCTGTCCCAGTACACATAAAGCCACGGCACCATCCCTAACACTACAATCCACATCTGAGGCCACAGCTGTGGTTCTACAAGGTCGGCCATGTCTCCATTGCTACCCCGATCCCCGAGTAAGTAGGGATATGTCAGTATACAGTAGGCTCACAATTACAAGGCAGCTGGGGCTGAGCACTCTGAATCCCAAGACCACAGAAACACTGACATCTATTGCGGCCTGCCAGAGGAAAGCACTGTCCACTGTGCATTTATTTTCATTTTTTCTGCCTTTATTTTTACTCAGTGTGTATGGAGTTTTGCCTGCATGTATACCTATGCCACATGCATGTCTGATGCTCCTGTAGGCCAAAAGAGGGAATCAGATCCCCTTAGACTGTACTTAAAGAGCGCTATGAGGTGACATGTGGGTGATGGGAGTTGAACCTTGGTCTTCTAAGGCTGAACCATCTCTCTAGGCCTATCTGTGCACTTTTTTTTTTTTTAAGATTCATTTTTTTATGTATATGAATGAGTACACTGTTGCTTTCTTTAGACACACCAGAAGAAGGCATTGGATCCCATTACAGATGGTTGTGAGCCACCATGTGGTTGCTGGGAATTGAACTCAGGACCTCTGGAAGAGCAGCCAGTGCTCTTAACCACTGAGCCATCTCTGCAGCCCACTCTGTGCACTTATTAAACACTTTGCATATGCTCAACCTGAGCAGGTTTACAGTCACCATTAACAACAGCACCTTGCTCCTTTATGGAGAAACCAAAGCTAAGATCTGAGACGTGCCTTAAATAATAGGAGTGCAGACAACTCCACGGCACTCCGCAGTCCTCACTAAGCCTACCAATGTGACATCAGCCTCCTCCATGACTTCCTCTACTTGGCTAGTGGCCCACTTGGGGATGTCATAGGGCCCAGCCTCTTCTGACGGATTTCTCAACACCTGTTTCTAAAACATGGCACTCTGTTCTTCTAGTACAACAATGTTAATGGCAAGATGAGCGGTAGGACTCGTGCTCAGTCACAGATGCTCGCATATGCAAGGCCCTGGTTTCTATCCCAACATCACAAATACACAAGAACAAACACTAACCTAGGGACCGGCAAGGGGGCTCCCCAGAACCTCTGCAGCACCTATGGTAGCTCAAGAACCAGTCCCACCAAGATATCCTCCACATACGTGCCAAGGAACATGTGACACCCCCAACACATAAATGACAAAACACATTTACAGGAAATAAATTCAAGGTCCAGCCATGGTGGTGTACATCTGCAACTGCAGTCCCTGAGAAGCAGACCAGGGGTGGTAAGGTGGAGCCCAACCTGGCTACATGGTGAGATTCTTTCTCAGAAAAGCAGGAAATTAAGACATCCCTGATGATATGTCAATGACTCTGTTTTAGTCAACCTTGTGGAATGCAAAGACAATATGTACCAAGAGAAACTACTCTTCCCCCCGCCCCGCTGTTGTCCAGGCTGTATTAGAACTGTGGCGTTGAGGACAACCCGAACTCCCTATCCTCCTTGCATGCCAATGTCAGGCTTACGGACTCTGACCATCTGAGCCAGTGTATCTGGGGGTATCTGCCTGGAACTCTCTCCTGATGGCAAACAGAGGCAGAGTGAGTTCCAGCCTCTTAGCTCTCAGTCATCAAGGAAACACCCGGCCCCACGGTGCCATGTGCTAATCTGAGTTATGCATTAGCTTGGGCGGGTTCCAGTTTTTGTTGGTTTTCTCTCTCCCCCTCTCTTTTTGGTGGCAGAGGCTACACTCCAAACATTGAAAAGATGTTCCACCATAGCCATGGGCCCAGCCCCTCCCTGGGGGACTGCAGGCAGGGTTCTACCACTGAGCCACACCCTAGGCCTTCCCATGCCCCTCTCCCGGGGGAACATCTTATACTGAATGCTGACCTCCACCCCGCTGTCCCCCAGGCGGGCCTTTAACTGACCCAGTGCAGTTGCCTCTTTCCCGTCAACTCCCACCCATCTTTCCTTAGCCAGAAGCAGTGCTCCACTAACCCTCACACTGCAGACAAAGAAAAGGTGCCACAGAGGTCAAGTCATTCTCTGAGGCTAACAGTTAGGGACCTCTGGCCCCACAGACAACTTCCTGAGCAGCCATACCTGCATGAGCTGGTCATGCTGGGCAGGGTCAAAGTCATCCTCCAGGTCCTGCTCCTCAAGGCCTAGTGTCTCATTACCAGTGACCTGGCGCAGCTTCTCCAGCTTGGCCAGAATCTCCTTCCTCTTTAGGTTCTTCAACTGTTTCAGCTCCTCCTGCTTCCTGGCCTTGTCCTGCGAGTGAGAGAAGCTCAGCATTCCTAATAGACAGAGCCTTGCACTGGGGCCTCCCAACACAAGCAGTTTCTGTTTGGCTGTGAGACAGGGTCTCAGGTAGCTCAGGCCGATCTTAACTACAGACCCTCCTGCCTCTACCTCCTGAACTCTGGGAACCCAGGCATTGTCAGCTACACCTGCTTCCTTCAGTGCTCGGATGGCAGCCAGCATTCTGTGCAGTAGGCAAGTCTCACTATCTAACTCAAGGTGGCCTACAACTCTATGTAGACCAAGCTGACCATGAAATTGTGGTGACCTGTACTGTCAATAGCCAGCTTATTTTTACTCATTATTATTGTTATTATTATTATTATTGTTGTTAAGATTTATTTATATGAGTATACTGTAGCTGTCTTCAGACACACCAGAAGAGGGCATCGGATCCCATTACAGATGGTTGTGAGCCACCATGTGGTTGCTGGGAATTGAACTCAGGACCTCTGGAAGAGCAGTCAGTGCTCTTAACCTCTGAGCCATCTCTCCAGCCCGTTTTTTTTTTTCTTTTCTTTTTCTCTTTTTCTTTTCTTTTCTTTTCTTTTCTTTTCTTTTCTTTCTTTTTTTTTTTTTTTGACATAGGGTCTTTGTAGCCTAGGCTGGCCTAGAATCTCCTGTCTCTGCTTCCTGTAAAGGTGCATGCTTACTTTCTTCTGTGGAGTTGGTGTAAGTAGGTTTCCCAGTGTGGCCTTGAAATCTCTACCTACCTCAGGCAGGCCCAAACTTTTCAGTGTCTGTGCCTTGGCTCTGGAGGGCCGGGGGATCACTGGCAAGCACCGCCACACCCAGCTACACTCACCCTCTTCTTACGCTCCCTCGTCTCTTCCCTCCTCTCCTTCCTGCGCTCATCCTTGCGGCGCACAGATGATGCGATGCTTCGCGGGTATGTCTTGACCTGTGGGCAGGAGAGGAGCCCAGAGGGACCTCAGAGATGGTATGGGGTTGAAGGGCTGGGCCCCGGGCAGCACGTCCTCCCTGACCCAGGCCTGGGCACACACTGAGGCTGAGTCTGGCTCCTCAAAGCGGAAGTTGTACTTGTGTTCAAAGTCTTCCTGCTTCTTCAGGAATAGCTCCCCTTCATCCGAGGAGTCGTCCACTGCCAGCTGGATTGGGGGGCCCGGAACCCTGAAGGACAACGTGATGGAGTAAGGTTCAGGAGTACTGATGAGCCTGGCCAGACACGACCTCATTTTATCCCCACAAACACTCTACAAAAGGGGCTGGTAAGATGGCTCAGACGTGCTTGCTGACGAGCCTTAGAACCCGAGTTCGATCCTATGGTGGAAGGAGAGAACTGACTCCCAAAAGCACACTACCTGTCTTTGGTGTACTGCCCCACCCCTGAAAATAAATAGATGTAATGAAGAAATTAAAAATAATGAGCTGGGCAGGGTGGCGCACGCCTTTAATCCCAGCACTTGGGAGGCAGAAACAGGCAGATTTCTGAGTTCGAGGCCAGCCTGGTCTACAGAGTGAGTTCCAGGACAGCCAGGGCTACACAGAGAAACCCTGTCTCTAAAAACCAAAATAATAATAATAATAATAATAATTATTATTATTATTATTATTATTATTTTAAAAATTCAAAGCTCACAGTGCCCTTTGTTGCCTAGCTTGGATGCTGGAGTATCACCCGAGGCACACCCTGGAAAGAGGAGATGGCTGCTTACCCTTCCTCGTCCTCCTCATCCTCCTCGTCCTCCTCGTCCTCCTCCTCTTCGTAGCGTTTGTTGAGGATATAATCCCTCAGGAACTGCTCGCCCTCGTCCAGTTCTGGGTTGCTCCAGTACTCCTTGAGGTGTGTCTATGGAAAGCGAGGGTGCCACAAGCTCCATCCCCTGGCGAGGGGCATGGAGGTAGCTTGGGATGGACTTGAGAATCAGAAATCTCACAGCCAAACTAGAGTAGGGAAATTACCACCCCATTGTGCCTTTTTTAATTTGGGACAACATCTGACTGTGTAGCCCAGGCTAACTAGGCATTAGCTACAATCTTGTCTCGAGTATTGAGATTACAGATTTGAGCAACCATACCTGGCCTGTATTAGCTCATTTTATTCACTGAGAAACTGTAGTCCTGAAACTGCTCATGTGTATCCTCAAAGAATATGCCATTGTTGATTTTTTGGTGCTGGAATGGAATCCAGGGTCTTGTGCATTCTAGGTAAGCACTATCCCTGAGCTATGACCAGCTGCTTAATGGGGGAATCTAGGCAGGCCTCTACCACTGAGCCACACCCAACCCCTCACTGGAGGACCCTAGGCAGGGGCTCCTTGGGTATCTGGGAGTATGAGGTGAGGTAAAGTAGTAACAGGCAATTTGGCCCCAAGGACTGTACAGGAGGACTTACCAGTTCTTTCAGCGACTCAGAGCTGTCAATCTCCTTTTGCCCCTTCAGCCACTCAAGGTAGTCCACTTCTTCCTGGGCCTGTGCAAGGCGAGCACTCAGGTCCTCAGGACCCCAGCCCCAGCAGGCCCCAGCCTCAGCCCCAGCCCCAGCCGGCCCCAGGCACCAACCTTGTCTTCCCCACTCTTCGTGTGCTTCTGCAGCAGCCCAGAGCCACCTTCTCCCGCACTGTCCTCATCGCTGCTGTCCTCCACAAAAGCCCGGAAGCTGCGTGCCACGGGACAGCCTTCAGCGCTGGTGACTGGCGTGACTGGCCCCGAGCTCTGAGATGCTCAGAGTGGCACTGTGGCAAGGGCCTGCGGACACTGCAGCCCTCCGGTTCCCGCCCACTGCAGCCCATGCTTACCTTTCCTTCAGCTGCTTCTGCTCTTCTACATAACTCTTTGTGGATGGTTCCTGCGGAGGGATTGCATGTGGGCCCCAGGCCAGCTACAGACCCTCACGCCCCAGGCAGCTGTTGCTCTACCCACCTGGAACCTGTGACCGACGGTCTCCCCATCAGAGTTGTCCTCGTCCACATATTTGCTGTACCAAAACAGTGGGAAGTTAGAATGCAGCGCTGGCGCACAGTAGCTCAACACACAATGTTTTGGGTTTAATTAAAATGGGCTTATTGGGCATTAATGTCTACTTACTACTTTTCTCAAAGAAATCTTTTATATGTGTGAATGTATGTAATGTGTGCGTGTACAGCATGCACATGGCTCCAGATGCCAGGTGCCAAAAAGAATTGAAAAAAGGGCCGGGCAGTGGTGGCGCACGCCTTTAATCCCAGCACTTGGGAGGCAGAGGCAGGTGGATTTCTGAGTTCGAGGTCAGCCTGGTCTACAGAGTGAGTTCCAGGACAGCCAGGGCTACACAGAGAAACCCTGTCTCAAAAAACCAAAAAAAAAAAAAAAAAAAGAATTGAAAAAAAATTGAGAGCATATGCCCTTGGCTGGTCTGAACTCACTATGTAGACCAGGGTGGACTAGAACTCAGAGATCTACCTCCCTCTACTTCCAGAGTGCTGTGATTAATGGAGTGTGCCACCATGCCCAGCTCTCCGTATTATTTTCAGACAGCCTTTAATTGTTCACTGCTGCAGCTAAGCTTGCTTCACCAAACTCCTGCAATGCACTATCTCTGCCCCTCAAGGCTGGAGTCACAGGTAAGTGCTTGGCCATGCCCAGCACTGAATGTGAGTGCTGGGGGTCTGAACTCAAGTTCTCTTGCTTTAATGGCAAGGGCTCTTACTCACTGAGCCATTTGGTATGCCCCACCTCCCACCCTGGAAGACAAGAGTTTTAGGGGTTTTTTTAGGTTTTTTAGATCCTACCTGGCTTGCAACTTGCTACCTGAAGCAGTCTGACCTACAACTCATGACTGCAGTTCTGCTCCTGTCTCTAGAATGCTGGGGTTGTAGGTATGCGCTCCTGAGTCTGCTAGAACTCTTGAGTTTTTTTTTTTTTAAGATTTATTTTTATCGTATGTAAGTACACTGTAGCTGTCTTCAGACACCCCAGTAGAGGGCATCAGATCTCATTACGGATGGTGGTGAGCCATCATGTGGTTGCTGGGATTTGAACGCACTATGTTCAGAAGAACAGTCGGCGCTCTTAACCGCTGAGCCATCTCTCCAGCCCACTCTTGAGTTTTAAATATATTTTTATTTCACAATATTTTTCTCCTTCTTTTTTTTTTTTTTTCCTGAGACAGGATTTCTCTGTGTAGCCCTGGCTGTCCTGGAACTCACTCTGTAGACCAGGCTGGCCTCGAACTCAGAAATCCGCCTGCCTCTGCCTCCCAAGTGCTGGGATTAAAGGCGTGCGCCACCACTGCCCGGCTATCTTTTCCTTTTTTTTAAACATTGCTGGGGAGCAAACCAGTGGCTTCATGGCAAACAAGCCATCCTCTGAGGCCTATACGCTGGCCCTTGGTTTTTTGTTTGTTATGGATTTTAAGAATATTTATGTGCATGTGTTTCCATGCCACATGCCTGTGGATGCCTGTAAAGGCCAGAAGAGGCTATTGTGTCCCCTGGTATATTCCAAGGGGATTTGAGAGCTGGAATTCCAGGCAGATGGCAGATGCCTGGTGTGGGTGCTGAGAATTGAACTCGTGTCCTCTAGAAGCGCACCAAGCACTCCTAACTGCTGTGTTACCTGTCCAGCTTTATAAACATTAAACCTGTTTTATTTTCTATCATATGTATATGCATGTGTGGTGGGTTGCTGTATGTAAGTGCAGTGCCCGTGGAAGACAAAAGACAGAACTCCCTCACACTCAGACGGCTGCAATCTGCTTGACATGATGAGTAAACCAAATTCTAAACCATCTCTAAAGCCTGAGGTAAGAAAAAGTTAAATGACATTGAATTTATTGTGTGTATACATATGTGTGCCTCAGGGTGATGCAGAAGTCAGTTCTCTCCTGCTGCTGCCTGAATCCCAGGGACGGAAGCCAGCATGGCTGGCTCAGTAAGCACCACTCTCTGCTAACCCTCCTACAGGACTTTGGGGTTTTGAGTGTCAGCATATAGCAGAGGCTGGCCCAGACTCCCCATCTTCCTACTTTCACCTCTTGCATTCTTAGGATTAGAGCTGAGCCTCCATGTTTGGCCTCAGTCTTCAGTGACTTAGTGCAGTGGGTTTTTATCAGGACATCTACATCTACATCTACATCTATATCTCCTCCGAGGCCTGCTAGTCCCCATTCCCTCAGGGTGGAACACTGCTTTGACCTAAGACTGCGGGGAGGATCCGAGGCTCTGCTCCCAGGGATTCCCTTAATGTGGAGGCTTGGGCTTTTCTTCCTTTTTAAAATTTTTTTATTTTTATTTTGAGTCAAGTCTCACCATGTAGCCCTGGATATTCTGGTCTGGAGACCATCATTCCTGGCTACCTTGTGCTGTTCTACCTGTAAAACCCTAAACATAGGCCAGCAACATGGCTCTGCCTGGAGAGGCGTGTTCTGTGCAAGGCAGGGGATCTGAGTTCAGGACTGTGACCCATGCAGAGGTAGGAGAGAATGGATACCAAAGCTGTCCTCTGACTTCCAAATACAGGCACTGGTGTGGCCCATGGGACCACCAACCCGTCCAACCACTCTTCCCCCATACAAGAACAATAATAAATAGTAGAGGCGGAAGGACGGCTCAGAAGGTAAAGGCTCTTAATGCCAAACCAGGAGACCTGAGGTCTCATCACTGGAACCCACAAGGTGGAAGGAAAGAACAGAGTCCTAGAATTTATCCTCAACTTCCACATGTGCTGTGGCCCTAAATCCCTGATTGTAAATAAATAAAATTAAGAAAGGGCCAGGCATAGTGGCACACAACTTTAATCCCAGAATTCAGGAGGCAGAAGCAGGTGGATCTCTGAATTCTGGTCTACAGAGTAAGTTACAGGACAGCCAGAGGTACACAGAGAAACCCTCTATAGGAAACAACCCCCTGAAACACCCTCGTGGTCCCTAGGGAACTGGAAGCTGAAGGCAGAGGAGGCCCCTCCTTACCCTTCTTTCTCCAGAATGACCTTCCTCTCGTAGTCCTTCAGGTACATAGGCTGCACTTTATCCTGCTTCCCCAAGGCTGCCGGCTCCTCCTCGCTCTCTGAAGATGAGGCATCAGCTGTGGGGTAGTGCGAGACACCTGCTGTTGCCCACAACTTCCCTCTTGCCCCAGCAGAGAACCTCATGGGGCAGGGTTAGGAGCAGACACAAGCTCTGAATCCTGGCCAGCTACTTCCAATTGTAAAATAATAAATCAGCCTAATTCCCTGGTTATTTTTCCAGGGACAGAGTACAATAAAACCCAGGCTATACTAAAACTATGTACAAAAGAAACAAACCAACTAACCAAATAAAATCTTTAGGTGCAGATACAGCTAAATTGATAGTGTTTGTCTGGCAAGCATCAGTTATGTGGCACATAACTGAATGTAATCCTAGCAAGGTGATCACAAGTGCAGTCACATCCATGACTACATAGTAAGTTAGAGGCCAGGCTGGGTTACATGAGTAACTACCACAAAGAATAAGAAAGCATTTCCAACCTGGCACATTAGACCCATGGATTCATAAAGAAAGCTTTTCTTTCTGCGTATGTTGATGCCAAAGGTCAATTTGCACATACAGCCCCTCAACTGGCATCCATTCTTGTTGTGTCCCCCACCCCCTTTGGTTTTTCAAGACAGGGTCTCTCTATGTCCTGGACTGGAACTCACTCTGTAGACCAGGCTGGCCTCAAACTCAGCTCTACCTGTCTCTGCCTCTGGATTAAAGGTGTATACCACAACTGGCTGACGGCATCCCAGTGAGCCTCCTGGGAGCTGCCTGTGTCTGCTTCCCCAGCACTGACATTGCTAATGTGTGTGCCCACTGCTTCCGTCATGTGCTTCCTCAGGATGAAGCTCAGGTCTTCAGGCTTTGCATGGCCACTACTTTATCAACTCACCCCTATTCCTGGCCTAACGTTTTGGTTTTTGACACAGGATCTCATTATGTAGCTCAGGCTGACCCTGAGCCCTGAGTTATCAGCCTCCTGAGTGCTGAGATTATGGGTTATACACTTCCACTCTGGGAAGGAAAACAGTTCATTCAACAATTCAGTCCCATCCTCACTAAGGCACTTAGGGAAGATCCCCGGCCCCACCTGTTCTCTGATAGAAGGTAGCATCTTTCTGGTAAATTCGAGGGTCCTTCTTCTTCAGCAAGGACAGAGTCCTGTAAAAGTCTCTCTCCTGCTGGGGATCAAATTCCTAGAGCAGGAAAAGGAAGTAGGGTTGACTTCAGAAGGAAGTTGAACATAGTGTGGGTAGGCTGGCGAGGACAGGGTGCAGCAGGGACCAGCAACCCTATGGGTTGAGTGGAGGGAAGGAAGGGGAAGGAATACCGAAGAGAAGAAGCACACACAGCACTGCATCTGGGCAGCCGTGGCCAGATAGGAACAGGTACTTGACAGAGTAAAGGAAGAGTCGGACAGGGTGGGCAACCGTGCAGGGGAGCCCAAAGTGCTCTTGGGTGGACTACCAGAAGGCCCCAGCTCCATACGCTGAAGCCAAGATTAGAGCCCCTGTGGGAAGACAGTGGAGCCCCTCGTGGTGCAGAAGTTACCTCAACGTCAGACTCTTGGGGTTTAGTAATGGAAAGGTGGTCCCTAGGGGGTCCACTAATTGGTATGGTGAGGTGTCTATGGTGATGGAGGATAAAGTAGAGAAGATATGACAACCCCTAGGGATGAGGAGGGCTCTACAGGGGAAGTGGAGGATTTCTTGTATGAACTGATGGAAAGTCTGGAGCCACATCTGGACAGTAGTAAGGATTTGGTGTCTCCTAAACATTGTCACCCAGTGGATTAGGGTGTGGACCTAGATGTTCTTGTAGGACCCTAGGCGATTTAAAATAAGGTGCTCTGTCCTTTTGGGGAAATAAGAAGGATTTGGTAAATCCCTAGACACAAGGAAACCAGTGCTTGTTACTCAAGGGATTAGGATGCAGGACATGGGGTTAGGGTCAGACTCCCGCTGTGGATCTAAATTGAGGTGCTGTAGGAGGCCTGAGGCTAAGTTAGGAGAGTAGGTAAATTTAGTGACCATCTGGAGGAGGCTGTCATTTAAGAGGTCAGGAGGTAAATCTAGAACATCACCATAGGGTAAGGCACCCCTGTGCATTCAGGTGAGAGCTCAGTGGTTGCGAGACTTAGAATCTCTTCCAGAAAGATGATGTATTTGGCGATCCCTGGGTTGAGGAGGGTACTGTCTGCCATTCAAAGCATGGGGGCGGGTCTTGAAGGCTCCAGCACGGTTAGGGAAAGTCCCATGTACACCAGGGTAGGATGCGAAGCCTGGTCGCGGAAGCTCACCACATGCTCATCGCTAGAGTCAGACTCGGAACTGGAGTCGCCGCCGTCGTCCGGATCTCCATAGCGATCTTTCACTGTGGAATACACACGGGGATCCCCATAGCCACCATCACCAGATGCACCCCCTAATTCCCCACACCCTGGCCTGCGCAGGCGCCCCTCACTCACGCCGCTGCAGTTCCTCACGCTCGCGGTAACGGCTGTAGCGCGCAGCAAACGCAGCGTTCACCTTTAGAGAACCAGACGCGCGCGGTTCCGGCATGGCGGCTGTGAGACCCAGCGCGCACGCGTGTAACCGCCCCTCCAGGGTGTGGCCTCCCTTAGACACGCCCCCTGAGGGTTTTTTGTTTTTTTTGTGTGTGTGTGTGTGTTTTTGGGGGGAGGGGGTTTCGAGACGGGGTTTCTCTGTGTAGCCCTGGCTGTCCTGGAACTCACTCTGTAGATCAGGCTGGCCTTGAACTCAGAAATCCACCTGCCTCTGCCTCCCAAGTGCTAGGATTAAAGGCGTGCGCCACCACCGCCTGGCTCTGAGGGCTCTTCTTAAGGAGCACGTCCATTACAGCCGTACCTTTCTCCACCCTCCACTCTTCCGGGATCCCGTTGGCCTTTTGCTCAGCAGGCCACACCCACGGGGTCAAGTCTCTGCGGGGAAAGGCCACAAGCCACCGCCCACCCTTCTCCACCCAGACGGCTCCCGGCACCCAGCTGACATCTGAGGGCCCCTTTCTCCACTCGCGGTTTCCTGCCTCTCTTCCGTTCCGACAGCACCCGACCGCTGCCCCACCCAACTCAGTTACCCTGACGCCCTGGGAATGACCGTGTTGCCCCATCATCCTACACCATTCCTAGTCTCACCCTACTCAATGAATACCCCATCCCAGACTCCGAAATCTGAAGTCATCTTCGCTGTCTTAGTTTAATGGGCCAAAACATTAAATGATCACACAAAACAATTTCTTTCCATAAAGCAATAAATATATATTTTTCAAACTCTGTACAACAGACTGGAAACCTTCCAAGAAAAAAAAAAAAAAATGAACTCATGTTATCCTTTTAACTGATTTGAAATGGTTTCCCCTCCCCCTCCCATGCACAAAGTAGATGGCTCACACTTCAGGGCTCTCTGAGCACAGCCTGCCAAGGTCACCGGCTTCCAGGAGCCTGGGAGGTGATGACCTCACTCTGAGACTAGGGCTTTAAACCCCTGCCCCGAGGTCTTCTGTGCAGCCCCAGTGCAGAGGAAACTGAACCGTTTAGGTGGCTGTTGCCTGTAGGAGCCCCCTCTTTGTCCAACACACCAAAAAGGGGTGAGAAAAACAAATGAGAAACATCCCCCAAACACACACACTCAAGAAATCAACACCAATAAACCACAAACTGCTCCTCCCACTCCCTTTTTCAATGGACAGGCGTGAAAAGAGAAAGTTTCTTTCCTCCTCTGTTGACAAGTAACCCAGTAAGGGTGGAGACAGCGGCCCTGGGTCACACTGGGATCATCATTGCCCCTGCAGAATGTCCATGAGGTTCTGAGCCCCTCTCTGCCGAGCCAGCTCCAGGGGAGTGAGACCTGAAGCGTCCCTGTGATGCAGATCAGATTCAGGAGCTAGGAAGCTGACCACCGAGCTATGGCCCTCTCGTATGGCCAGATGGATGGGGAGCGACCCAGTGCTGTCCAGGGCATTGACATCAGCACCATGCTCCACCAGAACCTTCAGGGTGTCCAGGAACCCAGTTCGAGCTGCATCATGCACGGGACTGGTTCCAGTGGCATCTTGGACATTGGGGCTGGCACCTTGCTTCAGGAGCTCCAGAGCAACCGCTGGACTTCCAAACATCATGACCTATGGAGGTGGGGAGCAAAGTCAGGAGGTTCCCACTGGAGAAGGGTCAGGCAGAATAAAGAGGTCTACCAGAAATCCAGAGTGTCAGAGAAGGGGTCCTTTAGTGAAAGGAAACACCCCAGGAAAGTCAGGCCCCAAGGGATGGGTCTCCAGAGAACAGGTTCTTTGAAAATAAGGACGCCTCACCTTCAAAGCCCCACCCCCACCCCAGCTGGAGACAGCTTTTCTTTCTGGCTGTCCTGGAACTCTGTAGAGCAGGCTGGCCTCAAACTCACAGAGACCCACCTGCATCTGCTGGGATTAAAGAAGGCCTGCGTCATCACCGTGCAGCCCAAAGCTCTCTCAAGAACACAAAAAACCCTAAGTACAACAGTGACTCTCATGAAAACTTTAAAGGGCCAGGCATAGTGACACAAGACCTAGGAGGCCCAGGAAGGAGGATAGTCTCAAGTTCAAGGCCAGTCTGAGATTCAGAACGAGACTTTGTCTTAGAAATAAAGAAAGAGCCAGGCAGTGGTGGCGCACTCCTTTAATCCCAGCACTTGGGAGGCAGAGGCAGGCGGATTTCTGAGTTCGAGGCCAGCCTGGTCTACAGAGTGAGTTCCAGGACAGCCAGGGCTACACAGAGAAACCCTGTCTCGAAAAAAAAACAAACAAAAACAAAAAACAAAAAAAAAGAAGAAGAAGAAGAAAAAGAAATAAAGAAAAAAAATGAAGAAGCAAGAGAAGCAAAGAGAATGGAAGGGAAAGGGAACCAGGAAGGTCCAAAAAGACTCTTTCAGGGACAGAGCACTCCCATATGGGAGATCATTAGGACTGTAAAGCCCTCCAACACTACAACCCCACATCCCGGGAACTACATAGAATTTTTAAGAAAAGAGATGCTCTAACCAATTTGGATCCCCTTGTCGAGGAATAACTTCCTCAGACATAGGCATGATCTTCCGAATGTATGAGTACCCATGAAAAGGTGGGACTCCTCTATAAATGCCACCCCAAATTATGGAGCCTTCAAGCAATAAGGAATTGTTTTTGTCACCAGGCATGCAGAAGATACAAAAGGGGAAAAAAAAAATCTACATCACCTGCCGAAATTAAGACTACCCTCGAAATAACCCGAGACCCTTCGAGAGGACACCTCCCCCCAAAAATGGATATCTCCCCTGGAGAAGACATGCATGCCATCTTCCAGCGATCGAATGACTTTTAAGAAGCCTCAAGAAATATGAGCTGTCCTCAAGGACTGGCACAAAAAGAAGATGAACCTCAACCCACCCACGGAATAAAGGTCTGCAGCGAAATCTTCCAGGCTATTAGACAAGGAATTCTTTAAAGCTGAAAAAGCCATCCCCTCCCCCATCCCACCCTCACCACCCACCCAACACTGGTGCAAGCAAGGACTAGACCTTAGGGGATCACCAACCCGGGCCAAGAGACTTGCAGGGATGGGGTGTGGGGGCCGGGTGCCAGCCAGGCCTCACCTGCAAGGCCGTCTTGCCAAAGCGGTTCAGGGCGTCAGGATGCACCAGCTCCCGGTGCAGAAGGCGGCGCACCTCTTGCACGTCGCCACGGGCCGCTGCGCCACTCAACCGGTCGCCGACGCAGACTTCTTCCAGGAGCATAGTGGATACGGGAGGTCTGTGAAACCCACCCAGCCCCAAGCCCAGTTCAGGTCAGGGCTGGGGAACCAGCAAGAGCTGGATCAGAACACTTAGGGGCTGCGGTGCCACCAGGGCCAACTCAACTCTATGGTTATTCTCCAGCCGCAAACCCTGCGCTCTCTGTCCGTACGACCCCCGCTCTCGCAGCCAGCTCCTCCCCCTGTCACCCAGAGAGGCAGCGGGGAACCCCGCCCAGCCCTTCGGCGCCCGCCCCTTGGGCCGGGTCTCCCCAGACTCACCCTCCCTCCTTTCCTTGCGCGGGCGGGGTCTGCTCTGAGACGGCGCTATACCGGCAGCTAGAGTCAGCCGCTAGTGGGCGAGGCTATCCCGCCTCAGGCCCCGCCCAGAGCGCCCTTGTTTTCTTACAAACTCGTAACAGAGTAGCGAGAGCCGCTTTGCCCAGCGCCCGACCTCCAAAAGTCCCGCCTACCGGGGATATTAGCCAATCAGCATGCGTTGCTGGGGAGGTTTGTCTCGCCTGTAAGGATGACTTGGCTCCTGATTGGTCAACGAGCGGCAACCGGTGGAGCTGCCCGCCACAGCAGGGTTTTTAGTTTTTCAAAACCAACAGGCGGGCCGGCGGGAAAGAGAGGGAGGTTTAACTGACCCCAGCGGAGAGGTTGGAGACTGGCTGGCGCGGGCCGATCCTGGGTCTTTAGCGCCTCCGGGAGGAAGGGAGGCAGGACTGGAAACTCTTACAACTAGAACATTCTATTCATTCACGTACCACGGAAGTCCTAATAAGCTCTTACTGTGCGACCGGTAGCTTAGTTCATTCATTCGACTACTGTGTTAAATGGCTTCTGGGCGGTAAAGTGCGGCGCCTTCTAACATTTTTGTTTTAACTTTCTGCAACAGGGTCTCTCTGTGTAGCCTTGTCAAGCCTGGAACTCACTTGTTAGATCTGTCTGGACTCAAAATCCACCTGCCTCTGCCATTGGCGCTGGGATTGAAAGAATGGGCTACCAAGCTGGTCTTCTCAAAAAAAATTTTTTTTGAGAAAGGATCTTAGAACCTGAAAGATGGATCAATAGCTGCTCTTGTAGAGGATCAAGGATTCAGTTTCAGCACCCATGTGACAGCTTAGCTATCAGTAACTCCAGCTCCAGGGATCCAACACCCTCTTCTGACCTGTACCAACATGGTGCACATATAGACAATCAAACACCCACATATTCTAATAATTCTCATTTAAATTTTTTTCTCTGAGTTTTTTCAAGACAGGGTCTTACTATGTAGCTCTAGCTGTCCTAGAACTCACTATGTAGGCTAGGCTGCCCTTCATCTGCCCGCCTTTGCCTCCCAAGTGCATGGGATTAAAGGTATGCACCATTGCGTCGGGCAATTTTCTTTTTTCCTTTTATTTTTTATGTGCATTGGTGTTTTGCCTGCATGCATGTCTGTGTGAGGGTGTCAAGTCTAGAACTGGTACTACAGAGAGTTGTGAGCTGTCATGTGGGTGCTGGGAATTAAACCCAGGTTCTTTGGAAGAGCAAGCAGCCAGTGCTCTTAACTGTTAAGCCATCTCATCTCTCCAGCCCGGCTATTTTAAGTTCTTTTAAAGTTTTTTGTTGTTGTTGTTGGTTTTTTTTTTTTTTTTTTAAAGGGTCTCAAATAGCTCAGGCTGGCCTCCAATTCCATATGTAGCCAAGGATAACCCCTGAGCCTCTTGAATGTCACTCTCAAGTGCTATACAGTCCATGTAGGACTTGGAACCCAGGGCTTAATGGATGTAACAAAATCACTCTACTAACTGATCTATAAGCCACCACTCTCTAATTTTTATTGAGACAAGGTCTTTTATAGCCTAGGCTGGCCTCAAATTCACTGTCTAGACTAATCTGAAACTCCTGATCATCCTGCCTTTATCTCTCTCTCTTTTTTTTTTTTTTTTTTTTTTTTTTTTGGTTTTTCCAGACAGGGTTTCTCTGTATAGCCCTGGCTGTCCTGGAACTCACTCTGTAGACCAGGCTGGCCTCTAACTCAGAAATCCACCTGTCTCTGCTTCCCAAGTGCTGGGATTAAAGGTGTACGCCACCACTGCCCGGCTATCTCTCTTTTTTTTTTTAAAAAAGATCTACTTATTTATTTGGTTTTTCGGGACAGGGTTTCTCTGTGTAGCCTGGCTGTCCTGGAACTCACTCTGTAGATCAGGCTGGCCTCGAACTCAGAAATCCACCTGCCTCTGCCTCCCGAGTGCTGGGATTAAAGGCGTGCGCCACCACTGCCCAGCCTACTTAGAATTTATTTTATGTGAGTCCACTGTCACTCTCTTCAGACACACAAGAAGGCACCAGATCCCACTACAGATGGTTGTGAGCTGCCATGTGGTTGCTGGGAATTGAACTCAGGACCTCTGGAAGAGCAGCCAGTGCTCTTAACCACTGAGCCATCTCTCCAGCGCCCTGCCTTTATCTCTTCAATGCTGGGACTACAGGTCTGTGACACCATGTCTATAGACTAAAGTCTGCTGGGGGTGGGGGTGTTGGTGCATGGCTTTAATCTCAGCACTAAGGAGGCAGAGGCAGGTGAATCTTTCAGTTCAATGCAAGCCTAGTCTACAAAGTGAGTTCTAGCATGGTCAGGGTTACACAGAGAAACACTGTCTCGAAAAAACAAAAACCAAAAGTAATCCCTTCCCCCAAAATAGAAATTTTAATTGCTGAGAAAAGAATCATGGTCTAGCTCAGGTTAAGCAGTCCTTGTTGAACAAAGTTATCCTGAGAAGGTCTGCCATGTGGTTCTGGGAGGTGAGTTTTACCAAGAAGCTCCTGAGATGGCCGTGCTGTCTCAGCCCACAGACACAGCTCCTGAGGTAGTCATGCACTGAGCCCATCAGACACCCACAGTCTAGGCAGGAGATGTCATCGAATTTTTTCAGAGTAGTAGATGATGTAAAGATGATAAAGAGGGCCACTAAACCCTGTAATCTTGGCACTCAGGAGTCTGAGGCAGGATTAAGTTGTAGGCCAGCCTGGGCTAGATGGCCAGTTTTCAAAACTCTCAAACATAATCCCAGGTGTGGTGGTAGACATCTTTAATCCCAGAATTCTGGAGACAGAGGCAGGTGGATCTGAGTTCAAGGCCATTGTAAGTTCCAAGACAACCAGGGCTACATAGTAAGGATCTGTCTTTAAAAACAAACAAACAGGACAGAAGACAAGACTTATTCATTAAAAGGCATATTGCTCTTCCATAGGACTCAAGTTTGGTTCCTAGCACCCACACCAGGCAGCTTAAAGCTGCCTGTGACTACAGCTCCAGGAGGACCTGAAGCCTCTGGCCTCTGCAGACACCCACACAGACCTATGCACACAACATATAGATATAAACACACACACACACACACACACACACACACACACACACACACACACTGAAAAATATTTAAAATATTTTCCTGAAGCCAGAAAAAGTTGGAGATGTGCACATCAGTGATCTCAGCCCTTGGAAGTGGAGGCTTCACTGCTACTGGGCAAGCCTGAAACCAGCCTGCATCACAGGAGACCTTGTCTCAAAAATAAAAGCGAAACTAGAGAAACCAACTGGTCATAGGGCTTCATGCCTGCAATCCACCTACATATGGAAGGCAGAGGCAAGCGGAACGCTGAAAGTTAGAAACAACCAGGCCCTATCTTAAAAAATAAAAATCAAAACAAAAGAAAGATCCTATAAAATAGGCAGTTACTGCATATACAAAGGGCCTGAGGTTCGAAAGTATTGAGTAGACCTGGGGCCTCACTATCTTTTTAAGAAAATGGGAAGGCCACCAGGATTAAGCAGGGCAATGATGGACTGATTAAGATTTTACAGCTGGGCTGGAGAGATGGCTCAGGACTTCTTCCAGAGGTCCTGAGTTCAATTTCCAGCAACCACATGGTGGCTCACAACCTTCTGTAATGGGAACCGATGCTTTCTTCTGGTGTGTCTGAAGACAGCTACAGTGTACTCATATAAATAAAATAAATAAATCTTAAGAAGAAGAAGAAGAAGAAGAAGAAGAAGGAGGAGGAGGAGGAGGAGGAGGAGGAGGAGGAGGAGGAGGAGGAGGAGGAGGAGAAGAAGAAGGAGGAGAAGAAGGAGAAGAATATGATGATTTTACAGCAACTGCCACAGCTACAGAGGGGATCAGACAGTAACAGAGAATGAAGAATGGAAAAGATTGACATGTAATCAGCAGAGGCTCCCACACAAGCACTCCCGGTCATTCCCAGTCCCTAGTGAAGAAGCACACTGACAGCTGTTAGACTCATTTTAATGACACTGTAAAACCCAGATGGAGGGCCAGCGGCCTCGGCTCAGCAGCTATAAAAGGTAGGCCCTAGATCTACCCAAGGCAGTTCACTGCAAGAAGGCACTCACGGAGGAAGGGGGTAGCGTGGCCTGGGCCCTCCTATATTTCTTCATATAAAATCAGGGTAGGACAGCTCCAAGGGCAAGGGTCACAGAGAAACCACCCCAGATGACTGAGAGAGGCTAAGGGGGTTAGGTACAGGCAGCAAGGATGTGTTAAGTTAGTGCCCTAACCCTGCGCACACACACACACACACACACACACACACACGCACGCACGCACGGAGCAAAGTCTGCGGCTGGTATCTGGGGAGATGGAAGCCCCACTTCTTCTCCCTTCTAGCTGGTGCGAAGCTGATAATCTGCAGGGGAAAAAAGACCATCTGAGAGCTGTGAACGGGGAAAGAAGGAGCGTTCTCCAACACCCACAAAATCTATCCTGGGCCCAACACAGAATCACCCCTGGAAATACTTCACCATGCTTATCAAGGCTTATAGGCTTGGGACATGGCTCAACAGTAGAACCACTGCATAGAATTCCAGATGTGGCTGGATGGTAGAACTCCTGCTTATCATGTGTAAAGCCCTGCTTTCTAGCCTTACTGTCATCACACACACAAAAAGTTTTGCTTAGATCAGGATAGGTTCCACACAGACACCTCCACCTGGTAAGCATGCCCACACCCAGGCAACACCTGGAGGTGCTAAGTGTCAACATCTTGCTGGATTTTATGGTCGCCCTGGAGCGGGCCAGCCACCCCATTTTAAAGATGGCCAAGGAAGCATGGTAAGGACAGATTTGGTGCTAGATGTGCTAAAATTTAGAACTGCCTGAACACAGCATCAAAGTCATTAGTCCCCATGCCATCCACCTGTCCCACAGAGCCCCGCCACCTTACCACCACTCTGGGTGATGTAGCGGACCCAGGGCAGGGCCTGGTACCCACTTTTCTCAATGATCTTCATGTAGCGGACCTGGAAGAACATAAAGAGGATTGGCCGAGAACTAGGGATGTGGTTCAGCCATTAACTCCCTTCTAGAGTCCCCTGTGAGTGCCTGAGGTAGACTCGGAGGTAGAGCCCTGCCTGGCATGTGCCAGTCCCTGGGTTCAACCCACAGTATTGGGGGGGGGGGGATATTGGGAAGGTGAGGTGAATAGAGTCAGAAGGAAAAGCAGTGGCTTTTGTCAAGAAAACATACAGGGCACACTTTAGAATGATACAAACTGGGAGTCTAGGCACGATATGGGTGAAGAAGAAGTGATCCAGGCCAGTGGGGAAAGGAGCACAGATGGGAGAAAACAGAAGAGAGCTGGGGAACAGGTCAAGGGAACAAAGAATACTCTGTGAATAGGAGAAGGCAGGAGTGAATAGTGACCGGTGTGTGTGTGTGTGTGTGTGTGTGTGTGTGTGTGTGTGTGTGTGTGAGTGAGTGTGTACGTTCGCGCACATGTAGATGTGAGAGGTGGAGAGGGAAAGCCCCAACCTGAGAACAGAAGAGGCAGCATTCCCAGGCAGAAGACAGAGAAGAAATGGAGAACCGAGCAAGGGGACACAGGACTTTCAAACCAGCACTTGGAAATCTTAAACCGAAGGACATCATAACTTCAAGTCCAGCCTGGGAAGTATAGTGAGTTGAGATCAGCCTGGACTTCAGAGTGAATTCTTGGCTAGCTTGGGTTACAAAATAAAACTGCCTGGTATGCTGGTGCATATCTCAGATCTCAGCACTTGGAAGCGGAGACGGACAGGTCTCTATGAGCACAATGCTGTCTGGTCTACATAGCAAGTTCCTGGTCAGCTTGGCCACAGCCAAGATCCCGTCTCAAAAACAAAACACAAACGAAAAAGGGGGCTTGGACTGGTTGATACTGTGTGTCAACTTGACACAAGTTAAAGTCATCAGAGAGGAGGGAGCCTTGGTTGAGGAAATGCCTCCATGAGATCTAGCTGTAGGCATTTTCTCAATTAGTGATCAATGGGGGAGGGCCCAGCCCATGGTGGGTGGTGCCATCCCTGGACTGGGTGGTCCTGAGTTCTATAAGAAAGCAACTTGAGCAAGCCATAAAATGTAAGCAGTAAGCAGCACCCCTCCATGGCCTCTGCCTCAGCTCCTGCCTCCAGGTTCCAGCCCTGCTTGAGTTCCTGTCCTGACTTCCTCCAAGATGTAAGTGTAAGCCAAATAAATCCTTTCCTCCCCAACTTGCTTTTTGGTCACCATGTTTTGTCACAACAATCCTTAGGAAGCCTAAGACAGAGCTGGAGAGATGGCTGAGTAGTTAAGAGCTCTGGCTGCTCTCCCCGAGGACCTGGGTTCGAGTACAGCATTCATTCGGTGAACAGAAACCTGTAACCTCAGTTCTAGGAGACCTGACGCCATCTTCTGATCTTTACAGGTAATGCACACACACGGTACCCAGGCATGTGCAAAACACTGATACACAAAACAAATAAAAGTTCAAATGAATAAATGAGGCGTGATTAGAGAGGTCAGTTAGCCAAGAGGGAGGAAAGGATGGTACCTCCCCACCCTTGGTCCTCACCTGGATGCCGGAAACAGTAAAGTATGGAATCTCAAACTTGACCCCGATGGGTGGCCGGCCCTCTACCTCCTCAGTTTCCACACTGGGGAGGCCAAAGTGGGCACGCATCAAGTACTCCTTGCCCCCCTGTGAACACATAGAAGCATCAGACTCTCTGAATTAGCCCCGTCTCTCCGACCACCCTTGCAGCAGCGTACCTGTCCACTGCACAGATTTCAAACTCAAGAGTACTTGTGGAGACCCATAGAAAAAGTCTGTGCTAGTACAAGCAAGGGAAGAGTGCTAACCTTGTTTCTCAGTCTGGAGGAAACAGACAGACAGATACACACACACACAAACACACACAGGAAGTAACAATAAAATAAAGCCACTAGTGCTCCAAGAATGTGGGTCCTATTTGGACATTGTGACACACACACCTTTAATCCCAGGACTTTGAAGGCAGAGGCAAGTAGATTTCTATGAGTTCAAGACCAGCCCAGTCTACATCCAAGTTCCAGTCCAACCATGACTACATAGTGACACCCTGTCTAAAAACCAACAACAAAAAGAATGTGGTCAACTGTCATCCAACCCATTTCACAGATGAGCTGAGTTTCCTAGAGACACAGGAACATATCCCTGAAGGACTTGTGGGGGAAGGGAGGTGCTGTTTCAAGAGGCCTCAGCTTCCCCACCTTTGATTGGTCTGGTTTGGGTTGGGTTTTTCAAACAGAGTCTTATGCAGCCTAGGCTAGATCAGAAGTACTCCTGTAGGCAAGGATAAGTCTGAATTCTTTATCCTCCTGCCTCCACCTCCCAGATGGAAGAAAGACAGGTATGGGCCACCACATAGAGTGTAACAATCTGGAACCAGACAGCCTGGGCTGGGTTTCCCCTTTCTCAGCCCTCAAGGACAGCCGTGTGCATGCATGCAATCCTCACGCACTCTTGTCCATGATGAGGTTCTTGGGGACTTTCTTCTCCTTCTGTCATGTGGCCTAGTCAAGCCTCCCCCCACTAAAGTCCCCCCCCCCCCGGCCCCCAGCTTTCACAGGACTCACAGGGAAGGACTTGATGCTCCAGATGACAACATTCTTCTCAGGCACATACTTGGCACTGCCCACACTGGTCTTGAATCGTGGAGAATCTGCATCACTAGGTACAGGCACAGAGATTTCCACTCCATTGGCCACTGACTGCTTCTTAAACTGACCCTTGGCCTGCCAGGAGAGAGCAGGAGGCAAAAAGAATTCACTCCTGAGGAAGACTTAGTGGTGGATGCTTCTGATCTCAGCTACTCTGGAGGCTGAAATAAGAGGATCTCAAGGCCACCTAAACAACTAAGTGAGATCCTTTTTGAAAATACAAAAGAAGGAGAGAATGGACTCCCTTAAATTGTACCCTGACTTTCACACACATAGACATGAATAAATAATAAATAAACATGTAAACTAAGAAAATGCATGTACGCCAATAAAACCTTTTAAAAGCCAGGTAATGTGCTGCTGCAAACCTGTACAGGGGATGTTTACAAGTTCAGAGCCAGCCAGGGATATATACTGAGAAAATATATGCATGAAAAAAGCGGCTAGCGGCACACGTCCTTAATCCCACCCAGCACTAGGAAGGCAGAGGTAGGCGGATGTCTGAATATTTGAAGCCAGCCTGGTCTATATAGTGAGTTCCAGGACAGGAGAGCCAGGGCCACACAAAGAAACCCTTCCTTGGAAAAAAAAAAAAAAAAAAAAGGCAAAAAACTGGAAAGATGGTTCATTGGTTAAGGGAACCTGTTACTATTGCAGGGGACCCAGTGTTGGTTCCTAGCACCCACAGGGCAGTTCCCAATAATCTATAACTCAGTTCCAGGGGATATTACATTCTTTTCTGGCCTCCAAGGCACATAGGATGCACACACATAAACACAGGTAAACATCTATTCACATAAAATAAAAACAAATCTTAAGGGGCTGGAGAGATGGCTCAGCACTCAAGAGCACTGGCTTCTCTTCCAGAGGACCCATGTTCAATTCCCAGCAACCATATGGCAGCTCACAACTGTTTATAACTCCAGTTCCAGGGTTCCAATACCCTCACACAGACATGCATGCAGGCAAAACACAAGTGCACGTGAAATAAACAAATTTTTAAAACTTTAGACACATAAATAAGGGCTGAGAACATGGATATATCTTTAGACCTATCCATCCCTTAGGAGGCAGAAACAGGCTGATCTCTGAATTTGAGGTTTTCCTGGTCTACACAGAGTTCAGCCAGGATTACATAGTGAGATCTTGCTTTAAAAAAAAAAAAAAAAAGACAGACCGGCTGGAGAGATGGCTCAGCAGTTAAGAGCACTGACTGCTCTTCCAGAAAGGACCTGAGTTCAATTCCCAGCAACCACATGGTGGCTCACAACCATCTGCAATGGGATCTGATGCCCTCTTCTGGTGTGTGTCTGAAGAGAGCCACAGTGTACTCATATACATAAAATAAATATATTTTTTAAAAAATCTGGAGAGATAGCTCAGTGAAGAACATTGGCTGCTCTTCCAGAGGATTCCAGTTTGATTCTCTCAGCACCCACATGGCAACTCATAACCATCCATAACTCCAGTTCCAAGGGATTTCTGACCTGTGTGGGCACAAGACAGGTAAGTCTTGCATATCAACATATATGCAGGCAAAATACCCACACTCACAAAACTAAGGAAAAAAGGAGTTAAAAACAAACAGAAATCCTGAATACGCAGCCAGGAGCCCAGCTAGTGAGAAACACCACGGAACCTGCACCGGGAAAGCCTCCCTGGGCTCACCTTCACCATGATCTCCACTCGGCTGTGGGAGAATTTCTCAATGACTGACTCGATCCAGATCAGGGGTTTGACCTGCATCAAAGAAGACAGTTCTCACAGCTTCTGGATGGCTCTCGGTCCACTGCCTACCTTCTCCTTTGTGCTGGGCTGGGTCATGCCCACCTGAGTGCTGAGCCGGTACGACATGAGTTCAAAGTCCCCATCCGGGGGTATGAAGGAGATGGTGCGGTCGTTGTCAAAGCGTGAAAGCCTCACGCACTGGTGGAATTTCACGTCTTCCAGTTCCACAGACTTGTTCTTGCTGCCTGAAACTCGGGAGTGGAGCAAGAAGAGTGACCCTGGAGCTGAGGAGGGGACCCTGCCCCACCATCTCTACTGGCCACTACCTTCTCTGGGTTTGCAGAAAAGGCAGCCTAGGGCCTGGGCTGAGTGGGCAGATGACACACAGCCCAGAGTCTTCGTCCCACCCCTAAGCTTCTGTTCTCTGTGTTCATTTCTTTGTATTTGGAGTTTATTTTTCTAAACCTTTTAGTAGGATTTTTTGTTTGTTTGTTTTCTGAAACAGTCTCTAACATAGCCTTGGCTGTCCAAGAATTCCATGCGTAGACCAGGCTGGTTTCCAACTCACAGACATCTACTTGTCTCTGGGAGCCACCACACCGGCACGAATTTTAGTATTTTTAATTAGATGGAGGTTTGTATGTTTGGGTGATTTTATATGCACACACATGCTGGTGCCCACAGAGGTCAGAAGATGCTGTCAGATCTCTTGGAGCTAAGGTTGTAAATGGTTGTGAGACACCTGCTATTGGTGCTGGGAACTGAACTCAGGTCCTTGGCAGGACTAAGAAGTGCCCTGAGCCACTGTACTGCCTTTCCAGGCCCTAATTCTCCCTTTGTGTGCGTGTGTACACTGTGAGTATATCTGTGTGTGTGTATGTAATATGTCGGTTCATGTGTTCGTTCATGTGTAAACTAGAGGTCAGTGCCTAACTTCTGTAAATTATGGTATTAATTTATTTACCTGGAGCCGGGCAGTGGTGGCACATGCCTTTAATCCCAGCACTTGAGAGGCAGAGGCAGGTGGATTTCTGAGTTTGAGGCCAGCCTGCTCTATAGAGTGAGTTCCAGGACAGTCAGGGCTACAGAGAGAAACCCTGTCTCGAAAAACCAAAATTATTGACTTGGTAGGTAGGGCCTGCTTGCCACAACGTGTTTGTAGACATCAGTTCGCTCTTTCAGCCACGTAAGTCCTGGGGCTTGACTCAGATGATCAGGCTTGCTGGCGAGGGTTTGCAGGTGCGGAGACACACCCTTTTATTTTGAACAATTATTGCTGTGGTATTGTCTGATCTGCTTCTCCCCTCCAACCGTGCCAAGGCACCAGATCTCGCTTTCCAATCTGCTGTGCTCTCCAATCTAGCTAGCCTATGAGCTTCTGGGAGCTTCTCCTGTCTCTGCCTCCACTAAGCATAGGCGTGCTGAGACTTCTCGGAAAGATGGCTCAGTGGTCAAGAGCACTGGCTACTCTTCTAGAGGATTTAGGTTCAGTTCCCAGCAACTATATGGGGACTGACAACTATCTGTAACTTCATCCCAAGGGTTCTGACACTTTCTTCTGGCTTCTGTGGGCAGTATGCACACATGGCGCAAGTACGTGCATACAGGCAAAATACATACACATAATAAATAAATAAACGAACAAGCAGTATGAGAGAAGTGCTGAGGTCTCAGCCGCTCACCAGCACTTCAGGTTTTCTGCTTTGGTTAGGGATCTCACTCAGGCCGCTGTGCTTGCAAATGAGCCAAGTGATTTTCCCGTGAGCCTTCTCTCTGGCCCCGTCTTATCTTTTGATACAAGCATCTCATTCAACTAGAGCTCATCAACTGGCTAGGCTGGCTGGACAGAGCATTCTGGGGCTCCCCTGCCTTGCTCCCCTGGTGCCACAGTTAAGATAAACGCAACCATGCCTAGCTTTTGTACTTGCTTTGATTTAATTTTGGGGACATAGTTTCACTAAGTAACTTTGGCTGCCCTTCAACTTGCTGTGCAGACCAGGCTAGCCTCCATCTCACAGAGATCCACCTGCTCTGCCTCCGTGTGCAGGGATTAAAGGGGTGCAAAACCACAGAGGACCCTATGTCTTCTTTTTATATGTGTCCCGGGCATGTGAACCCAGGGCTTCATGTTGGTGTGCAAGTACTTTATTGGGTGAGCCATGTCTTCTGTCCCTTTTCTCTCCATTTCTGTTTGTATGGATCCTGCTTTTGTTTCCCGTGTTTTGGTGTGATCTTTTCAGATAGGATTGGAGATAGCCCACGATGGCCTCAGACTCACTCAGTAGCTGAAGATGACCTTGAACTCCGGATTCTACCTCCCAAGTGATGGGATTACTCGTATGTAGCACTATGCACCCCCCAACCTGGTTTTTGTTTGTTTGGTTTTATTTCACTCTGTGTGTGTGTGTGTGTGTGTGTGTGTGTGTGCATACATTTGTATATGTGAGTACATGTGTTCATGGACAATAGAGGACAATCTCAGGTGTCTTTCCTCAGGTGTCATCCACCCTGGATTTGGTTGGTTGGTTGGTTTTGTTTTGCCAGAGATAGCATTTCTCCTTGCTGATTAGGCTGGGCTAGTCCCCTGGGAATTTTCATTTGTCTCTGTCCCTTTTCTTTTCCTTCTTTTCTTTTTTTTGGTTTTTTCGAGACAGGGTTTCTCTGTGTAGCCCTGGCTGTCCTGGAACTCACTCTGTAGACCAGGCTGGCCTCGAACTCAGAAATCCACCTGCCTCTGCCTCCCAAGTACTGGGACTAAAGGCGTGTGCCACCACTGCCCGGCCAAAGAAAGCATTTGTTAGGTGAACTTTGCTACTGACAGGCAATCATTGGAGGGAATGCGAACACTTATCTCAGAACTAGCTGCTGTCTAGGAGGCCTCTGGTTGCTTCCTATCCTATTCCCAGGAAGAGGTTTCCCCCCTGCCCCCAATCTTACGGCCAGTAAGCTCAAAGAGCACTCGGTCATTGAGGCCCAGCCGCAGCTCTGGCATCCCAGACAGAAACACCTTCAGCTTGATGGTGCCCACAATCTCGCTGAGCAAGACACTCCCATTAGCATTGACCTGCAAAGGGGGTTTCCCAATATGGGGTGTCAACAGGTACAGAGTCCCCCTCTCCTGCCCCCAGGACATGAGGCACAGAACTCACCAGAAGGTTAACAGACTCTATGACATCAATGAAGACCTCGTTCTTCTTGTACTTGATGCCCTCGGAGCGCCACGACACAGCATTGGTGACGGTAGGCGGTACTCGAGACTTGCCCGTCTCCAGCTTATTGCCCTGTTGTGTGATGTACTCCTGCAGGATCTTGCTGTCTGTGGTCTGCGGAAAGCCGAAGTCCATGAGCTCGTCCAGCAGTTCATACACGATGACAAAGTTGTCTCGGATGCTCTCTTCCTCCAGCTCCTTAAAGTACTCGCAGAAGACCTGGGAGAGGTCCCAAGGACAGACACCATGTGAGCTGGGGACACATTTAGCCAGCCAGTAAGCAATTATGGACTGCCTGCTGTGTGCCTGGACTGCAAACAAAGAGACTGGGCCTCTCTCATAGAGCAATTTAATGAGGAAAGGAGACAGGTCTTGAATGTGGAGTGCAGAGGAGGGAAGAGGCAGGGGAAACCTACACCATGAAGTGCCCTCCTGCAGGCAGAGAGAGGGAGCGGATAACAGCTTTCCTGGGGGTGGATATGGTACAGGGGCCGAAGGAAGCCAGCACCTCACCAGTAGTAGATCAGGACTCTACCACTGAGCCACACCCCAGCCCCTCACTGGGGGATTCTAGACAGGGGCATTACTGAGCAGCCACGCTCCAGCTTTTGTTTCTTGAGATGGTCCGGTGAGGAACCTAGGTTGGCCATGAACCTTCCAGCCTCTTCCTATAGCCTTCAAAGATCTAGAATGAGAGGTCTGGTCTATCTTGCTCCCCCTTTAAAAAAATATGTGTGGAGGCCAAATATGGTGGCTCATGTCTTTAGTCCAAGGACACAGGAGGCAGATACCAGTGGGTCTTGGTGAGTTCAAGGTCAACATGGTCTACATATCGAGTTCCAGGACAGCCAGGACTAAATAGGGAGACCTTAACAAACAAAACAAAACAAATGGACAAACAAACAAAACCAGCGTGAGGCTAGAGATGGCTCAGTGGTTAAGGGCCGCTCTTGCAGAGGGCCTGTGTGTACCCTACAGTCAGTTCCCAGCACCAAAATGGCAGCTCACAACTGTAACACCAGTCCCAGGAGACCCTCTGTGTTCTGCCACTCTGGCCTCTGTGGGCACTGTACACATGACATGCACAGACATACATGCAGGCAAAACACCCATATACATAAAAAAAGTAAATAAATATTTAATAAAGTGTATGTTTTAAATTTTAAAATCGTGTGTACTACATAAGCATCATCAGGTGATGGATAGACCAAGTGACATGGCGCAAATGGATAAGAGTGAACCATTTGTCAGGTGACATAGGCCAAGAGACGTAGAGAATGGATAGAGTAGGACAAAGTTCACAGACGCAACTCTTCAGCATAGAAAAACCAAAGACAAACCAAAATAGAGCAGGCAGATGGCTCAGCACGCAAAGCAACTAAACCTGATGAGCTAAGTGGGTCCCTGAGACCCATGCTGGAAGGCTGGCTGTCTTCTGGTCTCCACGCCCACGCCTCACACAGACCAGACACACTCACACAAAGAAGTAACTAAAAAAACGCAAAAATATTCCAGTATAAACCAAACCAGGTACACCTGTGATCCTGGCAGTTCAAGATCAGCTGGGCTACAGAACCTGTCTCAAAAATAAATAGAACAGGCCAGAATGAGCCACAACTTTCATTCTAGCTCATTATTCACCACCTTCTTGTTTGTTTTCTTGAGACAATCTCTCACTGTCCCTGGCATTCATCAGCTAGGCTAGAGTTGCTGGCCAGCAAATGCCAGGGAATCCACCCGTCTCCACCTCCCCAGTACTGTGAGCACACGCAAGCACTATGCAACTTTTAATGTACATGCTGAAGACTAAACTCAGATCTTCATGTGTGACCAACAAGCACCACCAGAAACTATTCTTGATCTTATTTTAATGAACTATTAATATATATAATATAATAATAATTTCAGCACTTGGGAGGCAGAGGCAGGCAGGTCTCTGTGAATTCCAGGCATGATAGAGCTAGATGATAAAATCCTGTCTCAAAAATTTAAAAAATATGTAAAGTAATACAAAGCCTTTCTGAGGGCTGGGGAAATAGCTCAGTGGTTAAGGGCACTGGCTGCTCTTCCAAAGCTCATGAGTTCAAATCCCAGCAACCACATGGTGGCTCACAACCATCCGTAATGAGAGCTGATGCCCTCTTCTGGGGTGTCTGAAGACAGCTCCAGTGTACTTATATATAATAAAAAAATAAATCTTTAATAAAAAAAAAAAAAAAAAAAAAGCCTTCTGAGGACTGGAGAGACGGCTCAGTGGTAAGAAGGTCTGCTGTTCCTGGGACCCGGGTTCAGTCCCCAGCACCCATGTCAGCTGCTCAGACGCTCCTGCAGAAACCTCAGAGCCAAGGAATCCAACGCCCTCTCTGGCTTCTGCAGGCACTACACACACACACACACACATATACACACACATACACACTCAGGCACACACAGAAAGACACATACACACACAGAGGCACACACACTCAGGCATACACAGAAAGACATACACACTCAGGCATACACAGAAAGACACACACACAGACACACACACAGAGAAAGACACACACACACTCACACACACTCAGGCACACACAGAAAGACACATACTCACACACAGGCACACACACTCAGGCATACACAGGAAGACACACTCACGCATGCACACAGAAAGACACAAACACACACTCAGACACACACATACAAACAAACACACAGAGAGACACACACAGAGAAAGACACACACATACACACACACTCAGGCACACTAAAAAAGACACACACTGAAAGACATACACACATACACACACACTCAGGCACATTCAGAAAGACAGACAAACACACAGAAAGACACACACAGAGAAAGACACACACACTCACACACTCAGGCACACACAGAAAGTCAGACACACACATAGAAAGACATACACACATACACATACACTTAGGCACACTCAGAAAGACAGACACACACACGCACAGAAAGACACACACACACACACACACACACACACACGCACAGGCACAGGCACACACACAAACATAAATGAAAAAGTAAACAAAATATTTGGTCTCAATCCAGGCAGTGGTGGCACACGCCTTTAATCCCAGCACTTGGGAGGCAGAGGAAGGTGGATTTCTGAGTTCGAGGCCAGCCTAGTCTACAGAGTAAGTTCCAGGACAGCCAGGGCTACACAGAGAAACCCTGTCTCGAAAAAAAAAAAAAAAAAAAAAAAAAAATTGGTCTCTTCTAGCCTCCTTGGGCATGTAGCACACAAACATTCAGGCACATTCATACACATAAAATAAATTGTAAAAAAATTTTAAATTATCTTCTGCTGGCCACAGTGGTACATGCCCTAAATTTCAGCACCCGGAAGTGAGTTCAGAGCTAGCCTAGTTTATATACCAAGTTCTAGTGTGCCAGTGTTTCTCAACCTTCCTAATGGTACAACCCGTTAACACAGTTCTCCTCCTGTTGTGGTGACCCCCAACCATGAAACTATTTCATTACTACTTCATAACTGTAATTTTGCTACTGTTATGAATCGTAATATAAATATCTGATATGTGACCTCTGTGAGAAGGCCAATTGACCCCCAGGTTGAGAAACGCTGATTAAGGCGTTTCATGTACACCTGAAACACAAATACATTTCTTCAGGTCTTTGGTCCTATCCCTAGAATACTTCACGACACAAACGCAAAAGTTCTGCCGTCTGGAGCATTTCCAGAGCCAAGCGCATGGATGCTTAACCTGCACCTCCCGGGAAGGGAAGATGTCCTCCCCCCAGCGGTTGACCTTGCTCTGCTCAGCTCTATTCACACCTCAAAGCCCTTTTGTCCACTGTCTTCTATTGGGGACACTTCCTCTGTATTACTTCAGCTCTTTTTCTTCTCTTCCCCTTACAATAGCACCCTGTCACATTCACAGGCACAGAAGCGAGGGATTTCCTGAAGGCCACACAGCAGAGAAGAGGGATGAGACCCCGGACCTGGTAACTCAGATCTGGGTGAGAGAGGTGTGAGGAGGCTTGGATGGGGATGGTCAGAGGACAGCGCCTGACAGGGGCGGGCATAGCAAGTAGACAGACAGACCAGCTAGCCAATGAGAGGCCAATACCTACCTCCACAGTCTTGTACAGAAAGGAGTACACCAGAGAGGCATTGGCGTTCTTCAGCGTGATGGCCACCACTGGTGCAGCAAGGTTAAGGAAAAGGCGTCGTTTTTGAGGGAGTGGTGTTACATGTCCCCTACTATCCCCCTGCCCCATTTCTACTACCCCTTACCCCAGGCACAACCTGAGTTAAGGCACATGTACTGTGCAAATCCTGCTCTAGGTCACTGCCCCGTGGATCCGGCTCTCGGCACTCCTACCCAGCATGGGCTGGATGCAGTAGAGATTGCTGTGTTTGATCCACAGGAAGTGAACTCGGCCGTGGCTCAGCAGCGGGGCCAGCATGCCTTCCTCCTCACGCTGCATAAGGAGCGGCATAAAGTGGTCAATCTCCGTCATGGGCACATCACCTTTGTAGTTTCGGCTAATCAGAGGCTAAGGGGAGATAGAGAGGACTCAGTCACCACCAGTGCCCAGACCTAGGGCCTTCGGATGACTAATTCTCTTCTAACTTTCCTTTTTTCCCATACACACTGGCCTCTTTTTTGTTTTATGGAGGGGATGATACCTCACGTAGCACAGGCTGGCCTTGAATCCAGATGTAACAGAAGATGCCCTTGATCTCCCAATCCTCCTGCTTCCACCCTAGCTAGAGCTACTACTGCAAACTCTCTACCCAGTAACCGCCTGTCTTTCCTTTTCTCTGAAGCCCCAGCTGGTCTCAACTGCTCAATCCTCCTGCCTTAGTTTCTAGAGTACTGGGATTACAGGTGTTTGCCACCACATTGTGCTCCGTGTGTGATTCCCAGAGTTACCTGAGGGGCCCAGCTAAGACTACATATGCCTTGGTCTTCGTGCCTGTTACACAGATGCTGAATACCTACAGCTAAACGTATCCTGGGTGCACACAGGACCCCAGCAACTCTCTACTGAGTCTTATGCTGGGGGTGGGCTTAGGAGGTAGAAGGATCAGAAGTGCAAGGCCATCTTCAGCTACATAGTAAGTTCAAAGCCAACCTAAACGAGGATGAGACTCTGCCAAAATAATAATAATAATAATAATAATAATAATAATAATAATAATAATAATAAAATAAAAAATAAAGAAACTGGGCTAGAGTGTAGCTCAGCAGTAGAGGACTATCCTGCCACGCACGAAATCCTTCAGACATCAGTCAGTAAGCCTGGATTTACTGGCCTTGTCTTACCAAGGGCCTGCCATCAGAGCTACCAGGGAAGCCGAGACCAAAGGATAGCAAGAGCTCCGGAGTGAATTTAAAGCCTGCTTGGGTAATTAAACCAGATACTATTTCAAAATAAAAATGCAGAGGGGGCCCGTGAGAGAACTCATTGGTTCTCAGTGGTTGAAGGGTCTCACCGGATGTGCTGGCTTAGCTTGGGTCCCGCCCCCCACCCCCACCCCACACTGAGGAGGAAGAGGAGGGGGAGGAACCTTTATTGAGGAATTCAGTGCCTGTCTCAATCTTGAGGCAGGTGTCTTTGTCTCCACTTTCCAGACTGAAGAAGTTGAGGTTTTAAACTATGTTCACAAAAAACAGAGAAGTGGAACTGAACCTCCCCTCCAGAGCTGTTCTTGTTCAAGATTATTTTATTTCTTTGTTTTGTCTTGCTCTTGTAGCCCAGGCTGGCCTTGCCCTCCTGAGCTCAGGTCATCCCTCTGACTCAGCTTCCAGAGTAGCCAGGATGACAGGTGCATGGTAGAACACCTGGTCCCCTTGTCGTTATTGCTGGCTTCTTTTTACAGGCACTATTATTTTCTGTGTGTTCGAGAGCATGCAGGTCCATGGCTAGTGTGTGTGTGGTCAGAGGGCATCTTTGTGGGTTATCTCCATTCCCCCTCACTTGGGTTCCGGGCTTAAACTCAGGTCACCAGGCTTAGGCAGTCAGTGCCTGGGCTTGTTGAGCCTGTTTAGTTTTGAGGCCCTGAGTGTGTCATGTAGCTCAGGCCCAATTCAAACTCTCTTGATTTCCTGATCCCTCCGCCTCCACCTCCCAAGTGCTGGAATTACGGCTGTTTAGGCAGTGCCCTGGGATCATATGTAGGTCTGTGTGCTAGGCCAGCCGGCTGACAACTGAGGCACTGACCAGTCTGTCATTATATTACAGGGCTCTTATTTTCATCTCTACCGCTATGATTGCCACTGGAGAAGGGACAGGCGGCTTACAAGGATGGGGTGATGGCTTTCACTCCAGATAGTTACACTTGGTGCATTTATTGAGCTCCAGGGTTGCAGAAGGACTGTGCTCACTTGTTCAGGGCGCTCAGATGGTGAGTATCTTTCTTACTCTCATTTTACAAACACGGAAAATGACGCTCAGAATGGTGAAGCCCCTTGCCACAGACGCTGGCTGGAGAGGGCGGGTCTCCAGCTCCCAGTCCTGCACCCTAGGCCCACGGGCTCGCCCGGCGTACCTCGATCCCTCGCCCTCTACCTCACCTTGCCCTTGACGTCCAGAATGAAGACTGCCGAGGCCGACATGGTGGCAGTCGGTGAAGCTAGGAGGCGAGAGCGAGCTGCAGAGGCGGCAGCGCTGCTGCTTCCTTCTTCCTGCGGAAGCGTCCTCGCCCAGGTGAGCCGCCAGGTGAGTGCGTCTTAAAGGGGAGGCCGCCAGGTGAATGCGTCTTAAAGGGGAGGCCGCCAGGTGAGCGGCACGGTCGGCCGCAAATGCCAAGGCTGCTCCAGGAGCTGCGAAAGGCAGAACGCGAGGTGCTACTGCTGCCCTGTCCCAAGTTTCTTTGGGGATCAGGAATGCCTGGGTGGATGGTGAGACGCCAGGACATTGATCCATTGATCCTTCTACTCACCCCCCCCCCCACTCACCCACCGTACGTCTATTCATTAATCCTCTCATCCGCCTACCCACGTATCCATCCACACTCCGCGTCCACTCACCTATCCATCCATCCATCACCCCCCTCCCACATACATACACATTCACACCAACACCTCTTAACCCACCCATACATACACGTATCCACTCACCAGGGCATCCGTCGTTCGCGTGTCTGTGTAGCTTGTTCTCTCACCCACACATTCCAGTCTCAACAGGACTTCGCCTCATTTCTGTGTGACCCGGTGCCCACCACAAGATGATCCGTAATGTTAATCCTTCTCACACTATATATTTTACTACTTTCTGTTATTATTAGTATTGTTGTTGTTGTTTTTCTTTCAAAACAGGGTTCTCTGTGTAACCGTAGCTGACCTCGAGTGCCACCTGCGTCTGCCTCTCGAGTGCTGGGATTAAAGACGCCATCATGCTTGGCCTGTGTTGTTTGTTTTGTTGTATTATTAATTCTAGAAGAAAGGTAGAGATAACTCAGATGGCCTGGAGTTCATGGTGTGGTCCAGACTGACCTCAGCCTTACAAGTTCTGTGATTACAGTCACGAGCCACCAAGCCTGACTTTGTTTTTGTTTTCTAATTTCGTTCTTTTTTTTAATATCTCTATAGCCCAGGCTGCCCTTAAATTCAAGATCATTCTATCTCTACTTTCCCGTTGCTGAGATACCGTTTTGCGGAGGTTGGTGGAAAAATAAAATAAAACACTTCGAACCTTACCCGAGCCAGCTAAATGGCGCTCCGCTATGGAAGAAACGTTTCTTGCGCGGCCGCCAGGGGGCGACAAAGCCCGTTTGGGCATCGTTGCCGCGGCCGCTGACCTTTATCAGGCCAGGAGTCCAGATGCAGCTATGAGAATCGCCCTCGGGAATTGTCCTAAAGCAGAAGCAGGTGGCCAGTATGAAGAGTTTATCAGTCACCACCCTGGAGGAAACCGAGCACAGTCTCAGGGCCACACAGCCAGGTTATCAAGCCACTATTCTCTTGTTCTGGTTATTTTTACGGCCCCAGGGGATGGAAGTCCACCTTTGGCAGTGCCAGGCAAGCACTGTGCCCCTGGTTACACTCCCAGCCCTTAATGTTTTTGTCTGGGGCCTCCGTGTATAGCACAGGCTAACCTTAAATTACCAGCTCTTCCACCTCACCCTCCCTAGTAGTCGAGGCATCTTCAGATTTGCCATAAATACCTTCCAAGAAGAAATGCTACAGATAACCACACCTACACCCTTTTTAAAACAATTTATTTATTTATTATTTATACAGTGTCCTACCTGCATGTATGCCTGCAAGCCAGAAGAGGGCACCAGATCCCATTACAGATGGTTGTGAGCCACCATGTGGTTGCTGGGATTTGAACTCAGGACCTCTGGAAGAGCAGCCAGTGCTCTCAACCGCTGAGCCATCTCTCCAGCCCTACACCCTTTTTCAAAGAGCTATCTAGTCCAGGCCTTCATATATAGCCAAGGATCACCTTGAACTCCCGAACACCTCTGTACCTTCTAAGTGCCAGAGGGACATGTATAACCCACCACAGAATGGACTGAGGTGGTATACACATGGGGATGGAACCCTGGGCTTTGTGTGTGCTAGGCAAGCACTCTACTGGCTAAGCTAAGCCCTCATTTTCTAGATAACCCTTTGAGGGAACCAGAGAGCTGCTGTTATCTTCCCTTGGCAAGATGGGCAGCCTGAAGTTGGCTCCAAGAGGGTAAAGTTATCAATAGTTTTGTTTGTCTGATTTTGTTATTAGTGTTAGTATATAGTTCCAGACAGCCTGGAAATCATTAGCCTCCTGCCTCAGTGCTGGAGGAATCATAGTAATGCACGATTATGCCCAGTTGATGTGGTGCTGGGGTTAGAACCCAGACATTCTTGCATTTGAGGCCCATGATATACCAACTGAGCTCCAGCCTTAAGCCCTTAGCTTGGCTGTACTCATAGGAGGGAGATCTTTCATGATCATCAGAAGACTCAGCAGCCTGGACTCTCCTCACCCCTGTTAGGGGTGGGGTGAGGGGATCCCTGGAACTGCCCTGCTTGCAAAGTGACATGCATACACTTACACACACACACACACACACACACATACCTCAAAAGACAAGGTGTAGAACCTGTGAAGCCAGGCTGGTAGCACAAACTTTTAATCCCAGCACTCTCCTGATAGAAGCAGGCAGATCTCCAGAGTCAGATCTCTCCAGGTCAGCCAGAGCTACATACTGTCACAGAACAAAACAGAACGCATAAGAAGGTGGTGGTGGGGGATCGGGGGTCAGTGAAATTGCTCAAAGGTGCTTGCTTCAGCACCCCAATCTACTCTCCATGTCCTTCATCTACTCTCCAGGTCCTTCATGATTGATGGGAGAGAACCAACCCCTGTAGGTGGTCCTCTGACCTCTGTACACATACACAAAAAAGTAAATATACTTTTAAAGAAAGGTGTTCCGTTCCAGAGGAGGTAGTGTGTCTGGAGTTGTCCTCAGGCCTCCAGACTTGAATGTGCACAACACAAAACCAGCAACCCTCTCCTGGGACCTGAGATGCATTCACATGGTAAATGGAGCCCAGAAGCCTGGGCCTGGCGCCCTGGAATCTGAAACTCAGGGCCTATTTAGCTAAAAAATTCATGAGACCAAGAGCCTCAGTGGGGGCAGAGAACAGACTAACACTGTCTTGTCTCAGGCAGCCCAGCCCACGCTGGCTTGGTAGCCACTACCATCCCCCAGACATGGTGGCTTTGTCCCAGTTTGTCTTAAAAATCTTGTCCTCATCCTCCCCCTCCCCGTTCCCCGCCTCAGCTTCTACTTCTCAGGCTCTCTCCTCCCTCTGAAGAAATCTAACTCAGCAGTCACAGCTCACTCTTCCTCTCACACCTATGGCTCCCCACTCAGCAGTCAGATTCCTGCTGACCTAACTCCCTAGGGTTTCACTCCTAAAGGGCCCTAGACTTAGTGATCTCCCTCCTCTTCCTGGCCCTGACTACTCATTGCAAAACTCTCACCAAATTTGCTTTCTTTGTATAATTCTTTCTCTGAGGAGAGACCCCTCGGGCTTCCCACTTTGTGTCCCAGACACAGCCCTTCTCTGGGCTTTCCCATGCCGGCAGGCACTCTTCCCACTTGGCTTGTTGTTGTTTGTTTTGTTTTGAGGCAGGGTTTCTCTGTGTAACCTGGGCTACTCACAGAATTGACCAGGTTGGCCTTGAACTCAGAGATCCACCTGCTTCTGCCTCTCCAGTGCTGGGATTAAAGGTGCGCTCCACCCCCACCCAGCTTGTTGGTGTTTTTGAGAGGGGGATCATACACTGCAGTCTGACCTTGAACTGTTTGCTGATCCCCTGTGTTGTGAGGGTCGTGGGTGGGGCTCCAGAAACCACACTAGGCCAAGCAGTTCCACGTGGGGTTTATTGAGAGAGAGAGAGAGAAGGGCAAGGTGGCAGTGAAAAGAGAAGGGGGGAAGAGAGAAGGAGATCAGAGGGGTCTTCCTTTTATAGTGACATAGCCACAGGTAAAGGTGGGTGGTGGGCCAAGTGGTGGATTCTGGGAATGTGGTGGCTGTTGCCTTGGCAACTGGTGTGCTGGTCACCCTGTCGCCTAGGTGTGGTGTCACTGGTTTCGGAGGTCCTGATGCCAACACCCTGTTTCTACCTCCTGAGTGTTGGGAAGACAACGTGCCATACTATGTGCGTGCAGTGTATTTTAATATCTATTTTAAAGCATTTACTCTTTTTTCATTTATTTACTTATTTAGTGTATGGGGGAGGGGTGTTGGGGGGGATGCCTGTGCCAGGGCACACCTGTGAAGGTCAGTGTTACCATTCTGTCTAAACTCCACCCCACAGTTGCCTAGCAACAGCCAGGTGGGCCTGACTCTCTATAAAAGGGGCGGCTTGCCCCCTCTTGTCTCTCTCTTATCTCTTTTTTTTTTTTTTTTTTTTTTGGTTTTTTGAGACAGGGTTTCTCTGTATAGCCCTGGCTGTCCTGGAACTCCCTCTGTAGACCAGGCTGGCCTCGAACTCAGAAATCCACCTGCCTCTGCCTCCCAAGTGCAGGAATTAAAGGCATGCGCCACCACTGCCCGGCCTCTCTTATCTCTTACCTCTCCCCATTCCCTTCCCCCCTCTCTCCACGTGGTCATGGCCGGCCTCCACTCCTCTACTTCTCTACTCTCTCCCTCTCTCTGCCTTTCTCTGCCTCTACTACCCTCTTAACTCCCCTCCCCAAGCCCTGAATAAACTCTATTTCTATACTATACCTTCGAGTGTGTCTGGTCCCTCAGGGGGAAGGGATGCCTGGGCTCGGGCCTGCACACCCTTCCCCCACACTTACCTCCCCATACACCCATATAACATATATCTTGTTATATTTTTATAAATACATCAGTCTTAGAGCAACTTGAGGGACTTGGTTCTGTCCTTCCAACAGGTGGTCTCAGGAATCAAAGTCTGGCCATCAGGTTTGGCCGAAAGCCCCTTTCGTTACTGATTGGGCCCAACCTCACCCCTATTTTAAGACTTTTAAGGTAGAGGAATGGGGAGAGAACACTTGGTGGACAGAGTGTTGGCTGTGTGAGCCTGAGATCCTGAGTCTGGATCCCCAGCACCCACAGAAAAAGACAAACAGTAGAGATATGTCAGATTCCTGGATATCTGGACAGCCAGTACAGCTAAACCGGTGAGTTTAAGTTTCAGGTAGAGAGCCTGTCTCAAAAATCAGTGCAAGAAGCTGTTCTAAACACAGCCCCAAAGTACTTGTTTTTTTTAAGACAGGGTCTTTCTTTATAGCTCTGGCTGTTCTGAAACTCTTTATATAGACTAGGGTGGCCTTGAACTTACAGAGATCTGCTTACCTCTCACTGCTGAGTGCTGGGATTAAAGTTGTGCTTTCAACAAAAATGAAATAAATCTTTTACAAAGCCTCCTTCGCACCTGCACTGCCTGGTTCCTGTCTCTCTGAAAACCATTATTTGTTCGTGTCTTTATGTACAAGTGTATGCACACATGTGATGTCTTCCCAAGCTCAGTTCCTCCTAATCCCCCCCCCCCCCAATGCCATATGGGACTAAACTACTAAATGTATTTTGCCCAAAAAAATATTCGGCAGGAGTCTGGCAGTACTACTTTGGAGAGGGTGTGGGTTTCTCAGTCCCACTTCCTGCAGTTCAAGTCTTTGTTCCTCCTCATGCTCACTGTGTGGCAGTTCGGAAATTGCTTAACCTCTCTGAGCACTTTCCCCACACTGGAAAGTTGTTATAAAGACTTCATATAAAAATTTGTAATTTCCAGGGCTACATAGAGAAACCCTGTCTCGGAAAAAAAAAAGAAAGAAAAGAAAAAATTTGTAATTTCTCCTGACTCTGAGTCAGCTCTATAAAAACTCAGCTTTTATGCCTGGACACATGACTTGGAAGTCCAGGGTCTTCCAGGGGACCCTGGCTTAATTCCCAGCACCCACAGCACAACCACCTGTAATTCCAGCTGAGGAGACCAGTGCCCTCTTCTGGCTACCATGGGCAGGAGGAATACACACATGCAGACAAATGCTCACACACATAAGATTAAAAAATAATATTAGGGGTTGGGGATAGGAACAACCTCTTGGAGACAGAGGAGGAGGAGGAATTGGATGAGAACCACTTGGAGGGCAGACCAGGAGGGGGTAACAACTGGACTGTAAAAAAAGATTAAAGAATAATAATAATAATTTAAAAATAATGATATTAGTACCACCCCCAGGCTTCTTCAACTCTAAAAAGACCCTATTTTTTAATTTGTGTGCATGTCAAGTGTGTAGGGGAGCCTGGGGAGGACTCAGAGGAGCTGGAGACGTAGTAGGCATTTGTGATCTAACCTATGTGGGTGCTGAGAACCGAACTTGGGTCCTCTGCAGGAGTAGTGTGGGAGGCACAGAGGTCTAACCCATACTAATAAATATTTCCACTATAAACAATAAGGTTTCTTCTGATGCCCCAAAACATTCTGCTCTTAAAGAGGCACAGCCTAAAGTACATGTTAAATAGAAAGATCTAGAAACTAATTAAGGGAAAGGCCCTGATGTTCTTATACCAGAGTAAGGCTATGCTTGTATCTTTCCAGAAAATGAACTAAGTCTCAGATGGCTCCTGCTCCAATGCACCCAACCAGGACAGCATTCGGGAAACCAGGAGACAAGTGAAGATTCTGAAGATAAAGGACAAGCCTACCAAAGGAAACATCCCGATAGAAAAATCCTGCGGGGCAGTGGTGGCGCACGCCTTTAGTCCCAGCACTCGGGAGGCAGAGGCAGGGGGATTTCTGAGTTCAAGGCCAGCCTGGTCTACAGAGTGAGTTCCAGGACAGCCAGGCTATACAGAGAAACCCTGTCTCGAAAAACCAAAAAAAAAAAAGAAAGAAAGAAAGAAAGAAAGAAAGAAAGAAAGAAAGAAAGAAAGAAAGAAAGAAAGAAAGAAAGAAAGAAAGATCTAAGCTGATGACTTGTGGAGACAAGGGCAAGCTACTACTGACCCAGCAAGGATGCTGTAAAAGTTACAGACTATATTACATGTTAATTCCAGCTTGCCAATGCAAAGTCGAAATACATGCCTTTCGTCAGGAAGGATCAAAAGCACACACCATTAATCCTAGCATTTGGGAGACAGAGGCAGTCGGATCTTTGTGAGTGAGGCCATCCTGATCTACAGAGTGAGTTTAGCCAGGGCTACACAGAGAGACCCAGTTTCCAAAAAGCTAAAAAGAAAAAAGAAAGACTGCCTATAGTAGTAGACAGAGGGCGTTGTTCTGCTAAGGGTTGGTATTTGGCTTTTATATTACCAGTCCCAGAAATGACGGCTGGAATAAAAGAGAGGTTTCAAAAATGGCCTGAATGATCAGTACAACTGCTGATACTACAGTAGAAATATTAAAAGAAATTAGTCAGGAGAAAGGCAAACTGAACCACAGTTGTACAAACTCGAGTGACTATAGATTATCTGTGGCTCAAGTAGAGTCCTGGTGGTCAGTCATTTCCTGGCTTGTGTGGCTGCTTTAATGTGTCAGATTGTTCTCATACTATTGATGGTCAAATTAAAGAGATCCCCCTGCATAAAGAGATAAGCAAGAATCCCTCAAGTGACCTGCGAATGGCCACCATGGTTAAGACGGCGTTCCCATTCCTTGATCTGTCTGTTAGCTGTTCTTATAACTAGCTTGTGCTTGTCTGACAGACTAGCCGTGCAGCGATGCATTCAACCTTGGCCTCTCCCACAACCATAAATTTCTCTTTAAAAAAGAAAAAAGTGGAGATGTTGAAGGCACGGAGATCCTTGTGCTCACAGATGAACGACCTGCAGTATTAAACACACATTTGTTCCTTCACAGAGAGGGAAGGGAGCCAAGGACTGCAGAACTTGTTATCAGCACAGCAGGCCTGGAAAAGACACAGCCTTCCCTCTACCTGTGTGACCTCTCCAAAAGCACCCTGGATCCTCCCCCAGGCCAATAGCAAGAACTTGTCAATTTATAAAACCCATCTTTATGAATAGATGTCACCTGTGGTGTAGTCAATCTATAGAAGCCATTTATTTATTTACTTACTTATGTTTTTTTGAGACAGGGTTTCTCTGTGTAGCCCTGGCTGTCCTGGAACTTGCTTTGTTGACCTGACTGGCCTCAAACTCAGATTTGCCTGCCTCTGGGCTGGGATTAAAGGCGAAAGCCACTATGCCCAGCTGTAGAAACCATCTTAATAGAAAATGTCACAGGTTTGTTACAAAGAGTTTCAATGTAGTCGTGTCTCAAGCTTTATCAGGGAAGTTTTCGTCCACTTGTGATGTGCTTAAATACGCCTAAAATTCCTCTGGCCAGACTCCTTTTGAACCAGCACTGGCTACTGAGTTATGTTAAACGGAGCTGTCTTTCTTGACTCCTGTGAATCGGTACTCTCCTGCCCATGGTTCGTTCTCTCTCTCTCTCTCTCTCTCTCTCTTTCACACACACACACACACACACACACACACACACACACACACACACACACACACTGCAGAGTAGTGTGTACTCACAGTTTCTGAGTCATCCCCTTGAGCTCTTTATTTATATTTAACTTCAAACTACTATTTGTTTTATTATAATTTTATGTGTATATGTGTTTATCCCTTTGAGTTCAGCGACCTCAGAGTCCAGAAGAGGAGGACATTGGATCCACGGGAGCTGGAGTCCCAAGTGGTTGTGAGCTGTTTGACATGGGTTCAGGGAGCTGAGGTGGGGCCCTCTGCAAGAGCAAGTGCTCCGTGTGGAGCCATCTCTCTAGAACCTATTTAAACTTCAGAGATGGTCTATGCGGCTCAGGCTCTCCTGAAACTAGCTACATACATCCAGCCAAGGATGGCCTAGAAGCCCCGTGCGCTGTGCCAGGCTCTCCTTTGCTTCCTTCCACAGCCCGCAGAGCCCACGACTAGACACCCTTATGACTCCTCTCCTCTCTTCCTTTTCACTTCCTTCTTTCTTTCTGGTAGCTGGGGATGGACCCAGCCTTACACGTGCTAAGCCAGATGCCCTACCACAGAGCCACACCCTCTTCCTTTCCTCTATTTTAAGCATTTTCCATTTTAACTGGTTCTTTTATTTTTGGGGGGGAGGGGAGTTTTGAGACAGGGTTTCTCTGTGTAGCCCTGGCTGTCCTGGAACTCACTCTGTAGACCAGGCTGGTCTCAGACTCAGAGATCCACTTGTCTCTACCTGCTGTGTTCTAGGACTAAGGCGTGCACTACCACCCAGCTCTTTTCCAATTTTTAGAATTTGTGTGCCACCGTGTGTGTGTGTGTGTGTGTGTGTGTGTGTGTGTGTGTGTGTGTGTGTGTGTGACAGATGACAGCTGTCAGGAATTTGCTCTTTTCTTCCCCCCCTGCGGATCCTGGAGATGGACTTCATGTGGCAAGTGCCTTCACCTGTTGAGCCATCTTGCAAGCTCACACTCTCCACTCTTGATATGTGCTAAGAAGAGGCAGAAGACCCGTCCCCAAACAATGAACCACACTTCAGTTTCCCGCCACCTGGATGTCCCACCAAGCACTGTCACTGAAAAGGCAGCTGGTGACCTAGCTTCTGTTGACTATTACTCAGTCTTTATTTTCTCAAAGATTGATTGATTGATTGATTGATTTATTATATAGCATTCTGCCTGCATATATGCCTGCATGCCAGAGGAGGGCACCAGATCCCATTACAGATGGTTGTGAGCCACAATGTGGTTGCTGGGAATTGAACTTAGGACCTTTGGAAGACAGCATCTGGAAGAGAGCAGTCAGTGCTCTTAACCTCTGAGCCATCTTTCCAGCCCTAATATTCTTATTCTAGAACTTATTTTAGATTATGTCTGTCAATATTTCAAACCTTCCACTGACCAAAGAAAATTTTTGTTTATTGAGACAGGGTCTCATGTACCCCAGGCTAGCCTCAAACTCCTGTGTAGCTGAAGCTAGCCTTAAACTAGTGCTCCTCCTTCTTCATCTCCCAAGTGCTGGGATGATAGATGTGTGTCACTAAGCCTGCACAGTGCTTTGAATATGCTCGGTCCACGGGAAGTGGCACTATTAGGGCTCATGGCCTTGTCTGAATAGGTGTGGCCTTGTTGGAGGAAGTGTGTCACTGTGTAGGTGGGCTTTAAGACCTCCTATGGTCAGGTTCTGCCCAATGTGGTAGATAGTCCTCTCCTGGCTGCCTTTGGATCAAGATGTAGAAATCTAGGCTCCTCCAACACCACGCTGCCATGCTTCCCACCATGATGATAATGGACTGAACCTCTGTCTTAAATGTCATTATTTATAAGAGTTGCCTTGGTCATGGTGTCTCTTCACAGCAATAGAAACCCTAACTAAGACAACCTGGCTACAATTTTTTTTTATTGGGCCTCACAGCTGAACAGTGATGGCACATGGCTTTAATTCCAGCACTCTTGTTCACAGCATTCTCAAGGCAGAGGTAGGCAGATCTCTTGAGTTCAAGGCCAGCCTGGTTTGGGATAGCTAGAGCCACAGGGAGAAACCCTATCTCAAAAAACAAACAAAACAAAACAAAAGCCTCACTATGTAGCTCATGCTTCCTGGAAACTACTCTTCTTGTCTCAGACTGCATTGTTTAGTTTTGAATATGTGAAGTGGTTTCACATTGAAACTTTACTATGTATTAGCCAAGGGACGTCACTGTCACTAACTGCTCCCGTGCGTGCGTGCGTGCGTGCGTGTGTGTGCGTGCGTGCGTGCGTGTGTGTGCGTGCGTGCGTGCGTGTGTGCGTGCGTGCGTGCGTGTGTGCGTGCGTGCGTGTGTGTGTGCGTGTGTGTGTGCGTGCGTGCGTGCGTGTGTGTGCGCGTGTGTGTGCATGCGTGCGTGTGTGCGTGCGTGCGTGCGTGCGTGTGTGCGTGTAAAGACTGAAGGGCAGCCTAGAGTGTCCTCCTGTATTGCTCTCCACCTTTTAATGCTTGTTTTAGATTTCTAAGTTTATTTTTACATATGTGAGTGGTTTTTGTTTACTTCTGTGATTACCCCACACGTGTGTGGTGCTCAGGAAGGTTAAAAGAGTATGTCAGAGTTCCCTGGACCTGGAGTTATGGACACTTGTGAGCTGCCATGCAGGTGCTGTGAGGCAAAGCTGGGTCCTCTGGGAGAGCAGCCAGTGCTCTTTGCAGATGAGCTATCTCTCCAGCTCCTCCACTTTACTTTCTGAGACAAGGCTTCCCCATGAACCTGGAGCTCTCCAGGTCAGACAGACTGGCCAGTGAGCTCCAGGGAGCCAGACCTGTGTTTACAGGTGGATGTTGGAACAGCGGGCTTCACACACACACACACACACACACACCACGCCTTTTCTCTCTTCTCCTTTTTCCTTCCTTTCTTTTCTTTCTGTTTTCTTTTTTATTACTTTTTTATTTTTTGTTTTAATTTTTTTAATATTTTGAGACAGGGTCTCTACACAGCTATGGCTATTGCGGAACTCACTATGTAAAACAGGTGAGCTTTGAACTCAGAGCATCCTGCCTTTGCCTCTCAAATGTGCAGCCTGCTCTCTCCTCCTTTTGGCTGAGGCGTCCTGCTGCCCATGCTGACTACAGACCGGCAACTCTTCAGTCATCCACCTCTCTCACAACAGGTCTTCTCTGAATTGCAGCTTTTTTCTTTCTTTTTTTCCCCCCAAAGATTTATTTATTTTATGTACATGAGTACACTGTAGCTGTCTTCAGACATTACAGATGGTTGTGAGCCACCATGTGGTTGCTGGGAATTGAACCTTGTTCCTCTGGAAGAGCAGCCAGTGCTCTTAACCACTGAGCCATCTCTCCTGCCCCCTCTGCAGCTATTTTCAAAACTTCCTTTTAAGGTTCAACATGATGGCATACACCTTTAAACCCAGCACTTAAAGGCATGAGTATCTCTCCCAGTCTGGTCTACATAGCAACTTTCAGGACAGCTAGAACCCCAGGGAGACTCAGGCTCAGACTCACTCCCTCTCTCTCTCTCTCTCTCTCTCTCTCTCTCTCTCTCTATATATATATATATATATATATATATATATATATATATATATATATATATATATATATATATATATACACACACACACACACCTACATATGCCGGGCAGTGGTGGCACAGTCTTTTAATCCCAGCACTCAGGAGGCAGAGGCAGGGATATCTTGAGCTTCAGGACAGCCAAATCTACATAGAGAAGCTCTGTCTTGAAAAACCAAAACCAAACCAAACCAAACCAAAACCAAAAAAACAAACAAAACAAACTAAAAAAACCAAACCCAAACCCAATAACAACAACAACCACAATAAAAAAAAACTTTAAAAAATGATTTATTTTGTATTGGAGAGTGAGTGCACTGGCTAGTTTTATGACTCAACATAAGCTAGAGTCATCAGAGAGGAGAGAATCTCAGCTTGGAAAGTGTCTCCGTAAGATGGGCTGTAGGCAGGCCTGTAGGGTCGTTTCTTAAAGATTGACGTGGCAGGACTGAGCCAGCCGTGGGTCACAAGCCAACACCTCTCCGTGGCCTCTGCATCAGCTCCTGCCTCCAGGTCCCCGTCCTCACTGCTGTTCATGATGAGCATGGAACTGTGAGAGAAATGAGCCCTTTCTTCTTTCCTGCTCTAGTTGCCTTTGGTGTTTCGTCATAACAAGAGCAATCCTAAGACAGAGAGGCAGCTCACCAATTAAACACATTGGCTGGGTTTTGTAGAGGATCTGAATTCAGGTCCCAGCACCCACATGGTGGTCTGCAGTTGCTTGTGACTTCAATTCCAGGGGATCCATTGCTCTCTTCTGGCTTCTGAGGGTATTGTATGAACATAGAGTACATACATACATACATACATACAGTCAAACACTCATACCCATAAAATACAAGCAATACAATTTAAAAAGTAACCTTCAAGAGCACGTTATTTATTCTCATCTGTGTGTCTGTGTATGTGCATGCCTGTATGGTTTATTATTATTATTATTATTATGCACGGTAATAATCAGGCCTGGCACTAAGACTTTACTTCCCATGGCTTCTCCAGGGTCGAGGCTGGTGAGACCACTCTGGGATGAACACGGTAGGGATTTCATCTTTATGCCACGTGACTGTTTTCTTTCCTTTTTATCTATCTGTGTGGATGTGTGTGTGCCCAGGCACACACTGAGTGCAGCGCATGTGGCGGCAAGAAGAGGCCATCAGATCCTCTGGAGCTGGAGTTACAGGTGGTGTGCACGTCTCCTGATGTGGGTGCTGGGAACCGAACTCAGGTCCTGAGAAAGAGCAGCCAGTGCTTTTAGCCAAAAAACCATCTCTCCAGCCCTGCCTTTGTTTGTTTGTTTATTTAGAGATTTATTTATTTTATGTATATGAGTACACTATTGCTCTCTTCAGACACACTAGAAGAGGGCATCAGATCCCATTACAGATGTTTGTGAGCCACCATGTGTTTGCTGGGATTTGAACTCAGGACCTCTGGAAGAGCAGTCAGTGCTCTTAACCGCTGAGTCATCTCTCCAGCCCCGGTTTTGTTTTGTTTTGTTTCTGAGACAAGGTCTCACTATGTACTCCTACTTGGTTGTCAGAGAACTAAAGGAGATCCTCCAGCTTCTGCCTTCCCAGTGCTGAGATTGGAAAGGAAGACTGAAGTCGGAAACCTCCGTGCCTGGCTGCCAAGGAACACTCAGCTCCTTCTCTTTTATTCCCTTCTGATTTGTGTTCAAATTCTCAAGTTCTTGCCAATCGGATGAATGAACACATAACAACTTTTTCTCCATAAGTTAGCTCACAGTCAGTGCTCAGTATCCGGACAAAGAATGATTTGCTGAGTGGTGGTTGAGCACACCTTTATTCCCAGCACTCGGGAGGCAGAGGCAGACCGATCTCTTGAGTTCTCTTGAGTTCGAGGCCAGCCCTGTTTACAGAGTGAATTCCAGTACATCCAGGGCTACACAGAGAAACTCTGCCTCAAAAAACAAAAACACAAAAAACCACCACCACCACCACCAAGAATGACTGGCAAGCAGATGCAACATACTAATTAGTTGTTCACAGACAGGAGTACAAAGAGAAAGCCGACTGGAAACCAGTAGGTGGCTGCCCCCCAACGCCCCTCCCTGGCCACGCCCCCTGAGGCGCGGGGTTGCCAAAGGCGTGCGTGCTGGGGGCGGGGTCAGGCGGGGCAGGGCGGGGCCTGCAGCGCGCGTTGTCTCCTGCCCGCTTGGGTTGGGGTCGCGCTGGCTTCGGACTTAGCTCCCCTCGGTTAAGGCCATGGAGGACGATCGGAAGGACGCAGTCTATGGTAGGAGTAGCCTCCGGCCTGTAGGTCGCCTATGGTGACTTGGGAAGGGGGTGTTTTGAGGAAGGGCGACAACCGAGAACCTTAAAATAAAACGCTCGTGGCTGCAGGCAGGACGAAGGCCCTTCTGTCCGTGTCCTCAGGCCTCTGCATCCCTCGCTGGCTCAGCCCGAGCGCTTGGCCCTAGCCCAGGTTGTCCCCCGTGTCTCTCTTCGGGGATCTTCAAGCTTACTCCTTTCCTGAGCGATGGGCCGGGACTTATGGCGCATGCTCCTCCCCTGGAGGTCCCGTTATCTAGGAGGATTAGATGATGGGCGGGGGAGGGGATGCGTGGGTGTGGGCAAGAACGGGGCTCGACCTCGCCACACGTCCCGTCTCCTTAAGACCCCAGTGTCCTCCACATTTTTGCCATTTACATCCAGAGTAGCGACTCCAGGCTTTAGGACTATATGGGGAAACTGAGGCAAGGTTGTATAGTCCGGAATAATTGGAATTAGGGTCCAACGCAACAGAGAAGGACAGAAATGAGGGGGCTTTTGACAAGGGGCAGGCGGGGAGCAATGCAGAAACTTTCCCTGCCTATGCTGATTGTTGCAGGTGCCTTTAATTTTAAGGGTTCCAGGGGACCCGGACCTCAGTAAGGCCTGAGGGTGGCTTCAGCCACTTGGAGCTGGGGTGGGGCCAAGATTCGGCTTCCTCACCCCTTCCGACACCGGGTTCCCACGGACGGGTGTTGAACTCTGAGCCTCCTTCCTCTTATCTATTTTGAGTTCCCTAGGCCTAAATCTGCCACAAGCCTTAAGAGGCTGAGACTATGGCAGAGGGGCTCTATCCCTCCCCCTGATATACCACTTCGTGTGACTGGAACTTCCTGGAAACTCTCTAGAGTCTTGGGGAGGGGGCCGGAAACGGTTCAAAAATAACTAGAAAAGCAAGTAGGCTCTCTGCCTTCCTCCTCTTTCCTGGGACTGTGCCCTCAAGGGGGAGGGAAAAAGAATAGACAGACCCAGAGGCTGCGACACACCCTTCCTGGCCTAAAGGAAGGTAGCAAGACCTAGCTTTCCTGGGATCTCCCAGCTAGAGGTTGCCAGCCCCAGACCACCCAAAGGTCTCCCTGTCTGAAGCCCCAGGCTCTGGGGTTCCTGTGCAACTCTTGAGTGCTACTGGCTGTCTCTGGTGTGGGAGTCTTGGTCTGGGAGCCTGAGTATGCTTGGGTATCACACCTGAGAGAATCTTTGGTCTTCTTGAGGTCTGTTTGGAATAAGAGCGGGACAGAGAGTGAGAATGGATATGATTTTCCCAGGCTTCAATTTGTCCAACGGGTGGAACTGGTTTTTGCGGGGAGAGGCAGAGAGAGCTGTATCTTGTGCTGGGATGGAAACTGGGGACTCACGGCGGCGCATGGTCAGTAAGCAGTGGGGTTGAAGCTAGGACCCTGGCTCATGTTTAGCGAGAACTGGAATCTAAATGATGCCTCTCGTGCTCAGAAAGCACTGGTGTTTATGTGTGGGTGGGGCTGGAACCCAGGGCTTCTTGTGAGCTCTGCAAGCACGGAGACGGAAACTCCAGGCAACACGCATGCTCAGCGGGCGGCAGGCACTGTAACCCAAGGCCTCAGTCATGTTCAGCAAGTGGATGGGCCTAGATCCCCACTCTGCTGCTCACCCCCCCCCCCACTTCAGGCCCCCAAGAATTTAACGAACAGTTCACGGGCAAAGGTCTGACTGGGAATGCAGCAGTTCACCAAGCAGAGAAAGGCTTAGACCGCGAGAGGAGGGCCAGAGTGAACATGTAATTGTAGGTTGTTAAGGCTGTAGAGCAACGGACAAGATGCTATGTGTGAAAGAGCCACGAGGGTCTATTTTAAGAAATGAAAGTCGGAGTGTGCCGGCCGGGTGAGATGATTTGAGACAAGTGTCTTCCAGGCAGAAGAAGGAGAGCTTGATATTTTTCTCTACCAGACTGTGAAGCAGGTTCTGGGAGCCTGTGAAGGAGGTTCTGCCTGGTGTCCAGAGCCACATCACTGCCTCCGGGTGGACCACCCTGCTTGACTGCTTGCAAATGGAAATTTTCTGTTCTCGTTGTTTTTTCTCTTTTCCTTCCTTCCATCCATCCTTCCTTTCTCCCTCTCCTTCCCTCACTCCTTCCCTTCCTGTCTTTCTTCCTTATGGATACTGAGGTTTGAACCTAGGCGTCAAGCATACATTTGTGTCGCCGCCGGGCAGTGGTGGCGCTCGCCTTTAATCCCAGCACTTGGGAGGCAGAGGCAGGTGGATTTCTGAGTTCGAGGCCAGCCTGGTCTACAGAGTGAGTTCCAGGACAGCCAGGGCTATACAGAGAAACCCTGTCTCGAAAAACCAAAAAACCAAAAAAGCATGCATTTGTGGGGTAGGTTTTGACAGTGTAGCTCAGACAGCCTTGACCTGGTCATCCCACCTTTGTAGCTCAGCCCGTACACATAGCTGGATTACAGGCTACCAGGCCTTACTATAGGGAGGACCTTGTTTTGCCTGAAACAGTCCACCTCACCAAAATGAAAAACCTGGACTGCACGGGCATCCCCGTAACATTTCTACAGAATGGTTTTAGCTTTCTCTCTAAATTCACTGTGTAGCTGAGTGACTGATCCTCAGGTCTCACCTTCTAAATTCTGGGTGATAGTTGTGCACCACCATGCCCAATCTATGTAGTGCTGAGGGAAAAAACCCAAGGTTTCCTGTGTGTGACTGAGCATAGCTCAGCTTTCTCTTGGGCGCAATGGCTAGTCCTGTGGTAAGTGGCTTCCCACGCTTCACTGTGACCTATGGCAAGGGCTTCAGGGGGTTGTTTCGGGACGGCTTTAGGCAGATCCACCTTCAAATCAAGGTTCCAATCTTTTTGGGTTTTGGGACATGGTTTCAGGGTTTTTCTGTGTAGAAACTGTCTGCCTGTGCTGGAACTCTATTTGTAGACCAGACTGGTCTTGAACTCAGAGATCTGCCTGCCCCTGCCCCTGCCCCTGCCCCTGCCCCTGCCCCTGCCCCTGCCCCTGCCCCTGCCCCTGCCCCTGCCCCTGCCCCTGCTGGGATGAAAGCCACAGCCATGCCTGGTTAAGGTTCTGTTCTTTACATGCTGTGGGACTGGGTGAGTGGGTGACCTCTCTGAGACTGCGCCATTATGCGTAAGGCTAGTGATTGTTTGTTTTTCGACACAGGATCACGTGTAGTGCAGGCTGGACTTGAACTCACTATCCAGCCCGTGATGAACTTCAATTTTATTATCTTGCTCCACCTCCTGAGCGCAGGGCTGGACTTACATTGTCAGTGATATGTGGGAAGGCCCGTGTGCCCATATAGCCTTGGGGCTGTTGGCATGGACGTAGCTTTTCCGTGAACTACATCAGGAAACAGAGTGAGGCACCACTGGGCAGGGCAGGAAGTGCCTTTCCCGGTAGATAACATGAATCTGAAAGAAGATGGCAGCTCCACAGGAAAGGGGAATGGTTCAGGGCCTGGCCGGTGTCCTCAATGGCACGGCCTTCCTCCCAGCCCAGCCTTGGCATGAGCAGGCAAAGATTCTAGCACCCAAAGCAGAGCAACACAGTGAAGCTTGGTTAACAAGCAGATGTCTTAGCTGGCGATGTTACTGTTGGCACTGCGCTTGCCAGGTATACATGGATCCCAAGGCCCCATCCCCAGCACCTCATGGACCAGGTGTGGTGGCGCACATCAGTTCTCAGGAGGCAGGGTTCATCGGGGGATTCATCATTGGCTACGTATGAGTTTGAGGCCAGCCTAGGCTACATGGCAAGGGCCTGGTAGACGGCTCAGTAGCTGAGATTGTATACTGCCCTAGTAGAGGACTGAGTTGGTTCCCAGCACCCAAACTGCAGAACACAACCACTGATAACTCCAACTCTATAGGACTTCACTTCCTCCCCCAAGCACATGGAACACATAAACCCAGACACACATACCACACACGTGCACATGTGTGAAAATACACAAACCTGGGTGTGGTGGTGCACAGCTTTAATTTCAACACTTGAGGCAGAGGCAGGCAGATCTCTTGAGAGTTTTAGGCCTGGTCTGCCTAGTGATTTCTAGAGGGCCAGGGCCCAGAAAGTATTCTTAACTCCCGCGCCTTCTGCCCAGCCCTGTTATGACATTTTTATAGCACGCTTGATGTACTTAAATCACTATATTCATGTGTCACCCCCTCACCCCTCCCTTTCCTAACCGATTTCCCACTTTTTTTTTTTTTTTTTTTTTCCCAAGACAGGTGTAACAGTGGAACTCGCTCTGTAAACCAGGCTGGCCTTGAACTCACAAAGATCTGCCTGCCTCTGCCTCCTGAGTACTGAGATTAGAGGTGTGCGCCACCTCTGCCAGGGCACAAATCCCCTTTTGCTTTCCTATCTTTTAATGTGTGATCCAGTGAGTGGTGGGGTCGCTTATAGAGTGTGCATGAGGGACTAGTTACTGGGCTGTCAGCTCCTAACCAGTGGCCATAGCACTGAGGAAATGTCTCTCCCTCCCCAGCATCCATATCCTTCCATATGGATGTGTGTGTGTGTGTGCGGGGTCCATGTTCTGCCTCTCTGCTGCGGTGTTTACCGCTCAGGCAGATGAAACGGGGATGTACTAGGCTACATTCCATCCTTGGGGTGGTGCCGGGCTCATGGAATGCAGCCTAAGATGGGGGCCCCAGTCCGGGTGAGAAACAGCGCAGGCAGAGGCCAAGGCTGGGTTCCCAAACTTCTGGGCATCCAGATGCTGCTGTGAACTGAGAGGAGTTGAGAATGAGGAGGCCTGGAGAGGTGGCTCAGCGGGTAAGAGCACTGACTGCTCTTCCAGAGGTCCTGAGTTCAATTCCCAGCAACCACATGGTGGCTCACGACCATCTGTAATGGGAACCGGTGCCCTCTTCTGGGGTGTCTGAAGACAGCTACAGTGTACTTACATACATAAAATAAATCTTTAAAAAAGAGAGGAAAAAAAAAAAAAGAGAGAGAGAGAGAGAACGAGGGGGCCCTTGGGTGAATGTTCTGTGTTTTGGAAGGGCCTTCTGTGGAGACTTAGGTGGCTTGGCTAGGTAATGAAGTTTTCCTCCCAAGAAGGTTCTTGATGAGAAAGACAGTCTTTGCAAGTCCAAACTTAGGGTTTACTCAGGGTGGACCAGAGAGTAAACGCCTTTTGCAGGGAAGAGTGTCCAAGAAGGGAGGCTTATTGGCTAAACCCTCAGGCCCATCCTGATGAACATGGAGAGCTCTGGGCTCTGTGCTGGTTGACCAGTTGCCATGGTCCTCATGTGGAGAGTCACGTCATGTGCTGCAGGACAGGAACCGGGGTGGGGGCAGATTGAGATGCCTACATTCTCAATTATGAGAATTGCCGAGGTTTGTTTGTTTCTTTCTTTTTTTTGGTTTTTTTCAAGACAGGGTTTCTTTGTGTAACCCTGGCTGTCCTCGAACTCACTCTGTAGACCAGGCTGGCCGCGAACTCAAAAATCCACCTGCCTCTGCCTCCCGAGTGCTATGATTAAAGGCCTGCGCCACCACGGCCCAAAACTTTTGTTAAGTTTTTAAGAGTACATTTACTCATTGTGTTTGTGTGAGACAGCATGTGCATGAGACAGGCCGCGGGAGTGAGTTCTCTCCTTCAACAGTGTGAATCCCGAGGAGGGTGCTGAGGGCACCCAGCTTGGTAGCAAGTGCCTTGCTTGTTGTACCCTCTGCCTCTCACTTAGGTTCTGAGACAGTGTCTGTGCCTAGGCCTGTTACAGTTTTTACCCCCGGCTTTTATGTGGCTGCTGGGGACTGGCCCTCAGCTCCTCATGTTTCAGACCATGGTTTTTGCCCACTAAGTCATTTCTCTAGGACTCCTCCACATCTGTATCTTTGTAGACTTATGATTTTAGTTTATATGTATGGGTGTTTTGCCTGCATGCATGTCTGCACTGCATGGGTGCAGAGGTCAGAAGAAGGGGTCGGGTCCCCTGGACCTGGAGTTACAGACGGCTGTGAGGCCCACTGCTGGGAAAGGGTCCTCTGTAAGAGCTGTGCTCAGTGAAATACACTGTAGCAGGACTGGAGGGAGCGATGGCTCAGTGGTTAAGAGCACTGGCTGCTCTTGCAGAGACTCTTCCTTTCCCAGAACCCAGGTGGTGGCTCACAACCATCATTATCTTCAGTCCCAGGGGACCTGGTTCTCTCTTCTGATCTCTGCAGGCACCATGTCCCCATTGTGCATAGAGACACATGCAGGCAAGACACTCAGGTAAAATAAAGTGAATAGGTCTTGTTTAAACAAGCTTAAATACATTACTTTGTAGCCTTATCCAAGAAGGAGGTTAGCCTTGCTGGGGAGGAATAATATACAGTTCTGTTACCCCGTGAATTAGCCGGGAGGGAATAATGTGGGCCATGAGACTAGGGGTGTGGGTGGACAGCGAACGTCCCTTTGGCTCATCCTAGCACCAAACACATGGAGCTTAGGAGACAGTGGTTACAGGTGTGCTGGGTCTGTGGCCTGCAGACTGCATCTGGAGAGAAAGGGGAAATACTCAGAACCTGCCTGGGAGAGGAAGTGAGGGTAAAAGTGGTTGCTTCCTCTCTGTCTTTTAACTGTTGTTGTTTTTAAAATATCTGTATTGAAGTGTCTGCATGTGCTTATGACCGGGTCTCTAGTAGCCCAGGCTGCCCTTACACTCAGTCAGGTTCAAACTCAGTTGAAAGCCCTGGACTTGTTTTGAACTCCTGACCAGCTTCCCTTTGCCATCGGAAGGCTGGGGTGACAGGCATGTACCCCCTCTCTCAGTTGATGGGACGCTGGGGAGAGCCCGGGTTGCTCAGGTTCCATGCAAAGCCAGTGGCCTAATTTATGAACACAAAGCCAGGGCTCCACCGGTGACACCTGTGAGCTTTTATTATGTTTATTTATTCATTCACTCAGTTTCTGAGACGGAGTCTCTCTACTTAACTCTGGGTACTCACTATGTAACCAGTCTGGCCTCAGACTCACAGAGATCCTCCTGCCTCAGCCTTCCAAGTGCTGGAATTAAAGGTGTGTGTGGCCCTAGGCCCAGTTTTTGTTTTTTTTTTTTTAAAGATTTATTTATTTTATGTATGAGTACACTATAGCTGTCTTCAGACACACCAAGAGGGCATCGGATCCCATTACAGATGGTTGTGAGCCACCATGTGGTTGCTGGGAATTGAACTCAGGACCTCTGGAAGAGCAGTCAGTGCTCTTATCCTCTGAGCCATCTCTCCAGCCCCTATGCCCAGTTTTTAACTAATTAATTTATGAATTATTTAATTTAATTCATCAATTTATTTTTAGAGGTAAACTCAGGCTGGTCTAGAATTCACTCTGCAGCCTCAACTGGTCTCAATTTTACCATCCCTCTGACTCCATTACCCAGGTGCTGGAATTACAGGCATCAGCTACCAGGCCCAACTCTCTCCATTCCTTCACTGCATGGGCACTGCCCCCAAATTCTTGTCAGAAGGAATTGTCTGAGCAGCCAAAATCTCTCTGAGCCAGGCCCAGACTTCTGGGAAGGCAGGGACTATGTAGGCAAGGCCTTGGACACTGGAGCCTTTGATTTGGCCAGTGTTTGGAGTTGTGGGGGCAGGGTGCCACTTGATGTCCCTGCAAAAGCATCGTGGCACACTGCCTGTGTTGACTCCCTTCTCTCTCACCTCCACTGTGCTTTGGTAGATGAGCCCTTATGTCCAGCTTGGCGGGACCCCCTCCACTGACTTCACAGTCCAGCGGCCCTGCTCTTTCCCACCGCCACTGCCTCCTCCTGGGTCTTGGTCTGGTTGGTTTCTTTTGCTCTTAACTCCATGTTGTAGACTATGTAAGTTATTCAAAACGAGAGTTAGCTTTCAGTTTGAGCCAAAGGTCACAGGGTTTTATCTGGTGATGATTTTCTTGCTAGAAGAAATCTGAGGCAGGGGCTAAGAGTCAGTGAGCCTCTGTGTGTGTGTGTGTGTGTGTGTGTGTGTCTGTCTGTCCCCATGCTAAAGATGGAACCTAGGGCCACTGACATAGGAGGCAAATACTCTTCCTTAGAGCCATGCCTTTGGTCCCTCACTGAAGGATTCTAGGCAGGAGCTCTACCTCTGAGCCATACCCCTATACCTCACTGGGGGATTGTCTTAGTTAGGATTCCCATTGCCTTAAACACCATGACCAAAAGCAACTTGGGGAGGAAAGAGTTTTAGTTGGCTTATATATCCTGAACACAGTCCACTGAAAGAGGCCAAGTCAGGAACTCAACCTAGGCAGGAACCTGGAGATAGGCGCTGAAGCAGAGGCCATGGAGGGGTGCTGCTTACTGGTCTGCTCCCCCATGGCTTGCTCAGCCTGTGTTCTTATAGAACCCAGGTCCACTAGCCCAGAGGTGGCACCACCCACAATGGGCTGGGCCCTCCCCCATCAATCACTAATTAAGAAAATACCCTCCTAGCACTTAGAGGCTACACAGAGACCCTGTCTTGGGTCAAGGGGCAGGCTACAGCCAGATCTTATGGAGGCTGTATTAATGAGGATTCTCTAGAGTCTAGAGTAACAGACCTTATAGAATGAATCTGTCTGTCTGTCCGTCTATCTGTCTATCTATCTGTCAAAGGTATTGCTTTAGTTAGGGTTTCCATTGCTGTGAAGAGACACCATGACCATGGAAACTCTTATAAAGGACAACATTTAATTGGGGCTGGCGTACAGTTTCAGAGGCTCAGTCCGTTATGGCAGCCTCCAGGCAGGCATGGTGCAGGAGGAGCTGAGAGCTCTGCATCTTGATTGCAAAGCAGGCAGAAGGAGGACAGTCTCAAAGCCCACCACCACAGTGACATGATTCCTCCAGCAAGGCCACACCTCCTCATAGTGCCACCCCCTGGGCCAAGCATGTTCAGACACCACTGGTATTTATTAGAATGATTTACAGGCTGCAGTCCAGCTAATCCAACAATAGCTGGCTGCCTGTGAATGGAAAGTTTAAGAATCTAGTGGTATGGGGGCTGGAGAGATGGCTCAGTGGTTAAGAACACTGAGTGCTCTTCCAGAGGTCCTAAGTTCAATTCCCAGCAACCACATGGTGGCTCATAACCATCTGTAATGGGATCTGGTGCCCTCTTCTGGGGTATAATGCACTCATATAAATAAAATAAAGCTTTTTTTTTTTTTTTTTTTTTTTTTTTTTTAAAGAATCTAGCAGTTGCTCAGTCCAGGAGGCTGGATGTCTCAGCTGGTCTGCAGTATATGCTGGAATCCTGAAGTAGGCTAATGCTAGTGAAGGAATGGACTTGTTAGTAAAGCCAGGGTGAGCAGGCCAAGTACAAAGCTTCCTTCTTCCATGTCCTTTTATATAGGCTTCCAGCAGAAGGTATGGCCCAGGTTAGATCTGAATAAAAGATCTGGATTAAAAACATGTCTTCCTACATCAAAGGTCTGGATTAGAAGTGGATCTTCCGGGCTGGAGAGATGGCTCAGTGGTTAAGAGCGCCAGCTGCTCTTCCAAAGGTCATGAGTTCAATTCCCAGCAAGCACATGATGGCTCACAACCATCCATAATGAGATCTGATGCCCTCTTCTGGGGTGTCTGAAGACAGCTACAGCAAGCGAGCAGGCCCAAGCGAGAAGAAAAAAAAAATGTCTGAAGACAGCTACAATGTACTTACATATAATAAATAAATAAATAAATAAATAAATAAATAAATCTATCTATCTTAAAAAAAAAGAAGCCAGGCAGTGGTGGCGCACGCCTTTAATCCCAGCACTCGGGAGGCAGAGGCAGGTGGATTTCTGAGTTCGAGGCCAACCTGGTCTACAGAGTGAGTTCCAGGACAGCTAGGGCTACACAGAGAAACCCTGTCTCGAAAAACCAAAAAAAAAAAAAAAAAACAAGAAGAAGAAGAGGAGGAGGAGGAGGAGGAGGAGGAGGAGGAGGAGGAGGAGGAGGAGGAGGATCTTCCTACTTCAAATTACGCAAAAATTCCTCACAGGTATGCCCCCCTGTTTTGGGTTTTAGTTCCAGGTATAGTCAAGTTGACAACCAAGAACAGTCATTATGGAGGCATTTTCTCAATTGGGGTTCCCTCTTAGGACCCTAGCTGTGTCAAGTTGATGTAAAATTAGTTACCACAGGGATACTAAGCAAGTGCTCTACCACTGAGCCACGCCCCCAGCCCCTCAGTGGATTCTCAGCAAGGATTCTACGACTACTCACGCTCAAAAGCTGACCTTTTGGGGGTGGGGAGTATAAAGAGAAATGGTTTATTTTGTCTCAAACTTGAAGTACAGTCCAGGCAGTACATGGCAGGCTGCGGCCACAGACACAGCTCTATTATAAAGCCACCAGGGCTCAACCATAAGGTGAAAGTCCCTTTTCCTAATCATCTCCCAAAGGCCTTGCTGTGTACGTCTAGCTCTTGTCTTAATACCTCCCAGTGAGGATTGTGGCTGAGCGGGCACAGACTGCATTCCAGCTCCCACACACAGGAGCCGCCAGAGGAATGGCTGCAGGGCTTGGCTGTCAGTCTACACCTTTGCTATGTTGGTCACCAGCTGTGGGGATTAACCAAGTGGCCTCAATTTAACTTTCTGTCAGGTAAGATCCCACTTAAGTTAGCTTTTTCTTCTCTATTTTCATTTTTCCTCACCTCCCCATGTGTCTGTGTGTCTGTGTCTGTGTCTGTGTGTGTGGTGTGTCTGTGTGTGTCTGTGTGTGTATGTGTCTGTGTGTGTGGTGTGTCTGTGTGTGTGTGTCTGTGTGTGTGGTGTGTCTGTGTGTATGTGTGTGTGTGTGGTGTGTGACAGAGAGAGCACATGCACCTTTACCTGCACAAGTGAGTGTGGTCCCAGAGGAGCCTAGAGGTGTTTGACCCCCTAGAGCTAGAGTCACAGGAACTCAGGTCCTCTGTAAAGGCTGTTTGGGCTCTCAATGGATGAACCATGTCTCTGGTTCCCCAGTCCTTAGTCCCCATCTTCTTGTTTTATTGTGATAAGGTCTCATTAGCTCAGGCAGATTTTGAAAAAAAAAATATTGTGCTGGGCATGGTGGGGCAGGCCTTTAATCCCAGAACTCATAAGGCAGAGACAGGCGGATCTCTGTGAGTTCAAGTTCAGCCTAATCTATAGAGTGAGTTTTAGGGGAGCCAGTGCTATGTAGAGAGATTGCTTCAAAAACAACAGCAACAAAAAAGATTTATTTATTGTGTGTGCATGTTTGTGCCTTGAGTTTCAAGTGTAAGGCAAAGTACAACTTGCTAGACTCTGCTCCTGTGGCTCGTCTCATTAGGCCAAGGATGGCCTTGACGCAGTTTTCTTTTTGTGTATGGTGTGAGCACTTGAGAGTTGAGTTCGGAGGTAACCTTGTCTTCCTCTGCAACTCTCTGCCTTTGTTTGTTCCTTTGTTAGTTTTGGATTTTGAGGGTTTTTTTGAGACAGGGTTTCTCTGTGTAACTCTGGCTGTTCTGGAACTCACTCTGTAGACCAGGCTGGCCTCAAACTCATAGAGATGTGCCTGCCTCTGCCTCTCAAGTGCTGTGATTTGGACGTGAGCCACTGCTGCCCAGCTCTTCCTTTTTCAGGGTCTTCCTATACAGTCCTGGTTGACCTGGAGCTTGCTGAGATTAAATGTGTGTGCCCCCATGTCTGGTTTATACCCATTGTTTGACATTTCCTCAGGAAACGAAACACACTTGTACACTCACCCCAGATAGGGAACCCACAACAGACCAAAGCACAGCGGATACCACTAAAGTCCAGCTTGGTGAACCATGAGTTTTACTGGGTTTACTGATAGGAATGGGTGGGGAGGTACAAGAGAAGTGACTCAAAAACTGCTCCATCACCAAAGCCCACCCCAGCGTGGCGACAGCTCCCAAACCTGGAGCGTACAGCACAGCCTGCAGGCAGCTCAGTAGGTCAGAGGGTGACCTCTCCGGGTGCCTCAGTTGGTCTAAATCTCTTCCCGGCAGTCCTTTTTGTCTGAGAGTCTTTGTAGTTTTTCCCTCTCTCAGTCTTCTTGCTGCTCAGCTTCATCTCCTCTGAGAGGTACCCTCAGCTTCAGGCAGGGAGGGTCTAGTGAATCTGGTCAGTTTCAGGGAGTTCTTGAAGCTACTTTGTTGTTCTTTGCCTCCCTGCAGGACAGAATGTTTTTAGTCTCTGAGACTGCTACACACACACACATACACACACACACACACACACACACACACACACACACACACACACACAAAGACCCCAGTTTGTTGTTGTTCTTCTCCTCCGCCTCCCCGTCCCCACCCCTACCCCAGGATTTCTCTGTGTAGCCCTGGAACTCTATAAGACCAGGCTGGCTTTGAACTAACACAGATCCCCCTGCCCCTACCTCCCAAGTGCTAAAGGCATGTGCCACCATGCCCATCTGAATGACTCACTTCTTAAATGGATTCTTGGAATTCGCACCTGGGTCCTTATGCTTACAGATCAAGTGCTCTTTCCCGTTTAGCTGTAGCCCCAGCCGGTGACCTTAAACTTCCCATTCTCCTACCTCCATTTCCCAAGGGTTGAGATGGCATGTGGTACATGTGTGTCTTCAGCCCCAGGAGTAGAGAAGGACTTCATGCCTCCTAGACAAGGGCTTTAGCCACTTCCCCTCCCCACTCTCACACTCAGCTTTCTGTTCACATTGTCTGGTTTTGTGGTGGCAAAGATCCAGCCCTCTCCCATCCTGCAGGGGGTGAATCAGCCTCTGTGATCAGAAACCCTTGCAAGCTTCCCCTCTTCTCTCTCCCCCAAGCAGCTGAGCTTAATGAGGGCTACTGGAACCCGGCAGACTGTGCCAGGAATGTTCCCGAGAGGCCTCAGTGCCAGGCTGGAGCCAAGCCCATCCCAGTGCCTTCTCTGCATTTAAATAAAATTACTTTTATCTATTATGTGTGTGTGTGTGGGGGGGCCTGCAGGCAGGCATGCACACGGAGGTCAGAGGTCAGAAGTCAGAGGCTAACTTGCAGGAGTCAGCCCTTTGCCTTCAATATGTGGGGCCTGGAGATGGAACACTCTCTCTCTCTCTCTCTCTCTCTCTCTCTCTCTCTCTCTCTCTCTCACACACACACACACACACACACACACCACAATCTAAATTCTGTCTTAAGGTTAATCTAAGTTCTATCTTTCTGTAACTGAGAGAGCTGTCAACTGCTAGACAACACGGGCGTTTCCTTCCCTCAACAGGTCTATGTTATTGCTCAGTCAGTCTCAGTGGCTCCCACTTGCCCGTCAAACCTAAACTGGGGTGGGGGGGTGGACAGTTTAGGAGACCTGGCAGGGATGGATTCCCCATGTAAGGAGGGTTGAAACAGTGCCTGCTTCATGTGCTGTCCCCTGGGCCAGGGTCCCAGCTGACACTCGAAGCACCTATACTCCCTTATCGTGCTTCCCACCGGCCTCAGGCTCCCTATCAGAGACAGTTTCCTGCAGTTCCTTCATGCTTCTAATAGTTTGAGGTTTTCTGTATTAGCATGATTAATTCTTGTGGAATTTGTTGCCCCTAAGCAAGGTTAAATTTATTTTCCTCCACTTACATATCAGGCATACTGACTTAAAGATTTGCTTTATCTGTGGACTGAAAATTTGTAGCTAGGCTCACCTTCTGTTACTATGTAGTGGGCCTCAGTTTCCTGTGTCCCTAAGGCCAGCTATGTACTCCAAATCTTTCTGAGGACACCTTCTTAATGCTGGGTCACAGGTATGGGACATGGGGCCAGCTTTAAATTCTTGCTTTGGTTTCTGTTTTGTTTTTTTGTTTTTTTTTTTTTTTTTAACATTGTCTCATTGTGTAGCACTGAGTTGGAACTTCCTATCTAGACCAGGTTGGCCTGGAACTCACAAGATCCACTTGCCTCTACCTCCAGAGTGCCACAGTGGCCTGCTCAGGGTTTTAAAATGTTTAAAACACAACCAGGGAATGGTGGTGCATGCCTTTAATTCCAGCACTCGGGAGGCAGAGCCAAACATCTCTGAGTTTCAGGATAGCCAGGGCTACACAGAGAAACTGTGCCTTGAACACTGCCCCCAATAAATAAATAAATAAACAAACAAACAAACAAACACATGCATTAAAAATGTTAAAGTATTTATTTACTTTTATGTGCATGTGTGAGTGCCTGCATATATGCTCATCATGTCCCACATGGTCCTCTGTCTCATCTCCTGGAGCTGGAGTTACAGAAGAAGCTGCCATGTGGATGCTGGGAACTGAACTCCTGTCCTCTGTAAGAACAAGTGCTCTTAACCACTGAGCCATCTCTCCAGCCCCAAGTATTTGTTTTCAGCCAGGGTTTAGCTATGTAACTCAGGATGACCTCAACTCAAGGCAGTCCTCCTGCCTCAGCTACTCAGGTGATGGGTGGCAGTTGTAGGCTGCCAAGCCCAGCATTTAGGGGAAAGAGTTTGCTGGGGATTGGATTGAACCTAAGGCTGTACAGAAATCAAGCTACTAAGCACTCTGTCCAAAAGGAAGTGGGCGGGCTGGAGAGATGGCTCAGCGGGTAAGAGCACTGACTGCTCTTCCAAAGGTCCTGAGTTCAAATCCCAGCAACCACATGGTGGCTCACAACCATCCATAATGAGATCTGATGCCCTCTGCTGGGGTGTCTGAAGACAGCTGCAGTGTATTTACATATAATAAATAAGTAAATTTTAAAAAACAACAACAACAAACAAAACAAAAGGAAGTGGGCAAGATTCCTTGGGCTCTGACCTGAGCCTTGGTGGACGGAACAGTCATCACCCTGCTGATTCCAGATGAGAGACAGGTTTGCATATGACCTTGACAAGGATGAGGCGAACTTGAGACTTCTGTGAAGAGTGGTGGGGTCCGGGTGAGCCCATGTGAGGGAGCCATCGGAGGGCTGTCATTGAGGATGTGGTGGTAAGGGCAACCGCTTGGTTTGACTGTCCTCAAGGAACTGTCTAGCTGAGAACAGAAGCTGCTTGTTGCCTGAGACCAAATCTGCTCTGTCCACTGCTAAATCTGGGTGAGGTGTGACCAGCTGCTGTGAGGACCGCTAGGGGTTTCGGGAAACAGGGAGTTTCTTTGGGAGTTCTGGTCAGCCTCAGTCATGGCTTAAAGCTTTTGGCTCCGCCTGTTTGTTGAAGCCTGTGGCTTAGGGGTCACCCAAGGCTTCCTTACAGTGAGCCAGAGGAGGAGAGGTGGCCTTTTTCTAAGGACAGCTGATTAGAGAGCCTGGTTGGGTGTGCTGGACTGGGAGGCGGCTGCTGTAGGTATTAGTGTTCTTTGTGCGAGGGTGCTCAGTGCTTTAGAATCTTAGGCAGTAAGCTGGAGTGCTGAGCCATGCCCCCAGCCCCTCACTGGGGATTCTGCCACTGAGTTACCCCCACCCCTGTCCTTCACTAGGGAATTCTAGGTAAGCTTGTACCTTTGAGCCATGCCCCAGTGTGGTTTGGTGGTTGATCTGCGTGTGTAGTAGTGTATACTTCCTGGTGGATTAAATACCCGTATGGAAATGTACAGTATACTTACTTAAATGTGTGTGTACCTCTATGCAGTTGTATAACGTTACCCCAGCTGTATGCCGCACACTGACGCCGCTGCTGGCTGCACTGACGAACACTGACTGTAAGCAAACATGGTTTGCAACCTACTTTTAATAAGGGTTCAGCCTCTCCTCTAGCCACCACCCAGCAGAGGAGCGGAAGAGAAAAGTTATTAGGATGTGAGGGAAGTGGACCTGTTCAGCAGTAGTTCTTTGGGGCGAGCTTGATCTTCTTTGGCAGCCGTTCAGTCCCATAGCAAACACCAAATCCAATTCAGCAGCTGCAGACCAGTCCTCTAGGCAGGGAGACACCAGGGATGAACCAGCAGCTGTAGTCCAGTCCTCTAGGCAGGGAGACACCAGGGATGAACCAGCAGCTGTGGTCCAGTCCTCTAGGCAGGGAGACACCAGGGATGAACCAGCAGCTGTAGTCCAGTCCTCTAGGCAGGGAGACACCAGGGATGAACCAGCAGCTGCAGTCCAGTTCTCTAGGCAGGGAGACACCAGGGATGAACCAGCAGCCGCAGTCCCGTCCTCTCAGCGAGCGGACACTCAGCAGCGGCTTTAGTTGAATCCTGAAGAAACTGCCAGGCTCACCAACCGGCCTGAGACGAGGCTGCAGAAGCGGCAAGCTGTCACAGGAACCTCACAAGCGGTTCTTGGGTGATCTCTCAATGGCAGTGTTACCACAAGTTGAGCTCAACAACACTATGGAAGGCGAAACAATACATGTGTGTCATTAGCAAAAAATACCAAGGCGGAGCAACCAAGCCGAAGCGCAGTGCTCATCTCCCACTGTCTGCAGGACATATTTACACTCCTTCATCAAGGTCTTTTCACATGCTCACATCCTCTCACCTGTGCTGGCTTCAGGAAAACATTCTTTCATGTGCTTGCAAGAAGTCCTTTCACCTGTGTGCCCCAGCAAACCATCATTTGGCATAATTAACTTTTCAAAGAACTAGAAGTTTCCACTTTTGCAGTCTTAAGCCTTAGTGCCAGCTGCTTTCCCCTGACCTCCTGTGCCTTATCTCTGAGGCCGGAGTTGGTATTTCCTGCGGCTGTAGTTGTGAGACCCATATCACTCTGTATCCCAGATCTCACATTTGGGCTAGCCAGATTTTTCTTGTTTTGAGAGATTGGAGAGGCTGACCTCTTAGATATGTGCAAATTACCCAATCGACCCATATACATACACATAAATAGCAAATTAAAAATTATACACACACACACACACACACACACACACACACCCAAGTTGGCCTGTGCCTTTTATCCCAGCACTCTGGAGGCCAAAGCGGGTGGATCCTTGAGAGTTAGAGGCTCGTCAAGGCTACATAGTGAGACCCTGTATCAAAATAAACCAGTTACTAAATAAGGGGGTTGGAGAGGTGGTTCAGTGGTTAAGTGCGCTTGCTGCTCTTGTAAAGGACCTGGATTGGGTTTCCAGTACCCACATGGTAGTGTGGCTTACAACAGTTTATAACTCCAATTCCAGAGAATCTGTTGCCCTCTTCAGACTTCAATGGGTACCAGGCATACACATAGCACTTATGTGCATAACAGGCAAACACTCATACATATAAAATAAACTAAATAAATCTAAAAATAAATGAGTAAATCCAAACTTTTAAAGGGGTTGGGCTTGGGCAGCTAGGTGCTACAGTGGTCAACCTGGACTACACAGCGAGCCTTTGTTACGAACATCCAATCCAACTCCGAGGGTTGGAGTCATTAAGGCTTGGTTCATTAAGGGTTTGCCTGGTAGGTAGGTGAGAAGCTCTAGGCTCCATCCCCATCTCCAGATAAGCTGCCTAATTTAATCCCAGCACTGGGAGGTGGAGACACAAGGATGAGTAGTTTAAGGTTATGCTTGTCCGAACAGTGAGTTGTACACAAGCCTAAGTTATACGAGACTCAATAAATAAATAAATAAATAAATAAATAAATAAATAAATAAATAGCCATTCGACCCCCCATTTCATCTATTTATTTTAGTTTTAGCCCAAATGTTTTTCCTTTGGTGTCTGCTGTTTTCCTTCCTCCCTGTGCCTCAGTTTCCGTCCTGCAGGGTGGAATAGTTAGAGGTGACATTTTAGGGTCAAGAAGTGGCCCTAGATGTATTGCCTCATGGGTAGGTGGAAGGTGGGTGGATGGAGGACAAGACCAGAGCCACTTCAGGCTCCTGGGTGGGGGCTGGGTGAAGGTGGGGGCAGGGAAGGCTAAATCTGGCCTGCCAATGAGTGGCAGTAACAGCTGCGGCCCCACCCGGCCCTGCCCCCTGGATCGGTCCCTCCCCTTGGTTCTTTGGCTGGGGCCTGTCTGACCGGTTTGGGCCGTCCTGGAGCAGCTGCAGCGGGTGGCGGCTGTGTCCAGGAGGGCTCCGACCGTCAGGGCGCCGTCGGGGCTGCACCGCAGGAATGGAGAAGGATTCCCAGAATTACTACGGGAAGCACGGTACGCGAGCCCACCGCAGGCTCCCCAGAGGCAGCAGCAGGGACCGTGGACTGGCAAGGAAGGTTGCAAAAGGGAGGTGAAAGGAATTGCACTTGAGTTGCAGTCCGCCTTTGGCCCATGCTAGCCCCCATCACCCCAGTGGTTCCCACAGCTGCCTCAGACACCCTTCCACTCTGCTCTACCGAAGAACTGACCGGCACACATCCCTAGAACACCCGTACCTCCCCAGAGGGCTTTGTGTTGTTTGCGCTGGTCATTGTAAGCTCTTCCAGGCATTTTCCTTGGGTGACAGCAGGCTGATGAATCAGCTGGTCACCCCCAGGGACAATGGTCTCTAATGACCTCAGAGCTTGGGTGTAGTCCCCTGTTGATAGGATGCAGATACAACTCAGAGCTCCTTATGGCTTAGGGGGACCTCGGGTCTCCAGCTTCTTGGCTGGCTGTGTCATTTTTCTCATCCTACTTAATCCTGTTGACTTTCAGGGACGCCTCAGAAATATGACCCCACCTTCAAAGGACCCATTTACAACAGGTAAGAACAATTCCTTCCTGGGGAAGAGGGGAAAGATGGGGAGATGTGTCCCAGTGTGTGTTCTCCAGCAAAGCCGGATAAACCATTGCAATGTTCAGTGATTGAAAAGCTAGTTTCCTTAAGGTCCTAGACTCCTCCTAGTGGAGCCTGGAATGGAACTGAGCCTCTCGCACACACTAGGCATACATTGTGCACACATACATGGATCCTTTTCTTTTTTACATTTATCTATGTGTGTGCATGCCTGCATGTACGGATGTGGTGTGCATTTGTTACTCTGTGTGTATGTAGGTGGGGGTGTGGTCAGAGGACACCTTGCATGAGTTGGTTTTCTTCATTATGTGTCCCGAAGATCCAAAACAGTCTACCTCTATCTGCTGAGCCATCACCGTGACTCCCCCACCCCCACCCCCTGCCTCAGTACTAAGCCCGGCTCCACCACTGGGTGTCATTCCCACCATGCTTCTTTCTTTGTTTAGTTTTGGGGGGGTTGTTTGTTTTTGAAACAGGGTCTCTCTATGTAGCCTGGGCTGTCCTGGAACTTTCTATGTAGTCCAGGTTGGCCTTGAACTCACAGATCCACCTGCCTCTGCATGAGCCTTGTACACATAGACAAACTATTTTGAGCTGGATAAGTGGCTTCCTAGTTTATGACCCAGCTACTTAAGGGGCAAGAGGATCAAAAGTTCAAGGCCTGGGGGAGGGAGGAAAAATTGATACTATCATAATCTATTGCATGGGATTCTCAAATTATTAATAAAAGTATTATTTAAAAAGGAGAGTACTGCTAAAGGTATGTACTGCTGCATCCAGCTTCTGCTTAATTTTTTTTTTTAGATTTAATTTTATGTGTATGAATATTTTGTCAGCATGTGTGTATTGCACCACATGGAGGGTGAGAGAGGGTATCAGAGCCCCTGGAACTGTGGAAATGTTTCCCACATTTATGTCTGTGGTCTGCATCGTGCCTGGCTGGGATCCAAGGAGGCCAGGATGGGAGTCAGAGTCTCTTGGATTGGAGTTACCGAAGGCTGTGGGCTCCAGGTGGAGGGTTGGAGTCAAACTTAGTGCTTTTAAACTGAGACTGTCTCTCTTTGGCCACTTTCTTTTGTGCGCACGCGTATGCGTGTGCGTGTGCGTGTGCGTGTGTGTGTGTGTGTGTGTGTGTGTGATATAAATGTGTGTGTATATATATATACATATATATATATGTGTGTGTGTATGTATGTATGTGTATATATATATATATATATTTGGTTTTTTTGAGGCGAGGTTTCTCTGTGTAGCCCTGGCCATTCAGAGACTTGTTCTATAGACCAGGCTGGCCACCACTCCATGGCTTGTTATTTAAAAAAAAAAAGGGGGGGGATGGAGAGATGGCTCAGTGGTTAAGAGCACTGACTGCTACAGTGTACTCACATCTATGAAATAGATAAAATAAATCTTAAAAAAAAAAAAAGTTCCAGGCCTTCCTGGGTGACTTTCAGAGATCCTGTCTCAAAAATTTAAATCAGTTTGTTTTATTTATTTTATATGAGTGTTTGTCTGCATGTATATATGTGTATCATATGCATGCCTGCTGCCCACTGAGGTCAGAAGAGGGCATCAGATCCTTTACTGATGGTTAAGAGCCACCGTGTATGTACTGAGAATTGAGCCCGTGTCCTCTAGAAGAGCAGAGCAACAAGTTCTGGTTTGGTTTGGTTTTGGTTTTCATTTTCTGAGACAGGGTTTCTCTGTGTAACAAAGCCCTAGCTATCCTGGACTTGATTTGCTGACCAGGCTGGCCTCAAACTCACAGAGATTCACCTGCTTCTGCCTCCAGAGTTAATGGGATTAAAGGTGTAAGCCATCAACTGAGTGAGGTTTGTTGTTGTTGTTTTTGGATTTTGGGGTTTTGTTTTGTTTTTTTGAGACAAGGTTACAAGGTTTCTTCTCTACATGGCCCTGGCTGTCCTGGAACTCATTATGTAGACCAGGCTAGCTTTGAACTCCCATCCAGTCATCTTTGCCTCTTGAATGCTGAGATTAAAGGCATGCACCACCACACCCAACCTGCAACAAGTGGTTTTTCACTATTGAGACAACTTTCCAGCACCTTGGATTTTTTTAAAAAATTTATTCATTTATGTATTCTTTTTTAAATGTATGAGTGCTCTGTCTGCAAACCTGCATGCCAGATGAGGGCATGAGATCCCTTTCTGGATATCATGAGTTACCACCTGGGTGCTGGGGATTGAACTCAGGACCTCTGGAGAGCAGGGGTGCTCTTAACCACTGAGTCATCTCTCCAGCCTCAGTTCTTTGTTTTTTTTAAAGCCAGGACTGGAGATATGGTTTAGCTGATAGAGTGCTTACCCGGTATTCAGGAAGCTCTGCATTCCACTCCAGCACTGAGTAAACTCAGCAGGGATGAGGAGGCAACCCAAGCACACAGAGTGGAGGCAGGAACATTAGGACTTCAGGGTGAACTTGGCTACATAGCAACTTTGAGGGGAGCCTTGAGTATGTGGGACCCTGTGTTAAATAAGTAACTAAAAAGTAAAGGGGAATAAGGTGGTGGCTCATCAAGACCATTACCAGAAAGCCTGGAGACTAGCATTCTGTCCCTGGGACCTGCATAATGGGGAGAGAGAAGGAACCCCTCAAAGTCATGTGCATACATCCCCTACACACACACGGGGGGGGGGGGCAGGGGGAGAGGGAGAGAGAGAGGGAGAAAGAGGGGTATATTTGTGGACTGAGAAGTATGGTGACTTGAGTTTGGATTTCAGCTCCACATAGCAAGCCAGCCAGGTACCTTCAAAATGCCTGTAACTCCAGTGGCCTCTTCTAGCTGACTGTACAGGAACATAGGCTTGCACATAGAAAGTGTGGGGCCAGAGAGATGGCTCAGCGGCTAAGGGTGTTGGCTGTGATTCTAGAGGACCAGGATTTGTTCCCAGCACGCACACAGTACCTCACGGCCACCTGTAACTTCTTTTGTGGCCCTTATGTGAGGCCCACATGTGATGCACATACACACCTGCGATCAAACACTCCTACACCATAAAAAGAATTCTTAAGAAAAAGATTTGCCAGGCGGGGGTGGTGCACGCCTTTAATCCCAGCCCTCGGGAGGCAGAGGCAGGCGGATTTCTGAGTTCGAGGCCAGCCTGGTCTACAGAGTGAGTTCCAGGACAGCCAGGGCTACACAGAGAAACCCTGTCTCGAAAAACCAAAAGAAAAAAAAAAAAAAGAAAGAAAAATTATTTGGGGAAAAAAAACCCCACACAATAAAACTTAAGGCTAGAGGAATGGCTTAGTGGGCGAAAAAGGGGGCCTACTACCAAGCCTAATGCTCTTCCCTAGGTACCTACACAGTAGAGAGAACCAGCTCCCAAAGTCATCTTTACCTTATACACGTGCACACACACCCGCACACACACACGTGCCCACATGCACACACCTGCGCACACACACGTGCCCACACACACGTGCCCACACACACGTGCCCACACACGTGCACACCTGCACACACTTGCACACACAACACACACACACACACACACGTACACACATTTAGGAAATGTAGTAGCAGTAAAATTCGTATGACCTGGGGCTGGTAAGATGTCTCAGGGTTCAGTTCCCAGCACTGTAGTTCAGGGGACCTGATGCCCTCCTCTGGAGTTCATGGACACTAGTCACACACTAGGCTCACTGATACACTGTGCAGTTATGACACCCATATACTTAAGTAAAAATTAAAAGTTTTAAAAATGAACATAGACCAGATATAGTGGCATATGCCTTTAATCCCAATATTCAGGAGGCAGAGGTAGATGGATCTCTGGGTTTTAGGCCAGCCAAGGCTATAAAGTGAGACCCCTTTTCAAAAAATGGGAAAAAAAGGCCAGGCATGGTAGCACACACCTTTAATCCTAGCATTTGTGAGGTAGAGACAGACAAGATTGCTTTGAGTTCAAGGCCAGCAGAGTGAGTTTAAGGCTAGCCAAGGCTATACACAGAGAAACCCTGTCTCAAACAACTGAGGAGGGGGGAAGCACATGCTTCTTGGCCCACATTTCAGATTTTTCATAGAAAGTATAATGTCACATGTACTGATGCCGGCCGCTCTGCTCCCCAGGGGATGCACAGATGTCATTTGCTGTGTGCTGCTCTTCCTGGCCATCATAGGCTATGTGGCTGTGGGCATCATAGGTAAGCGCTGGAGGGGCAGGCACGGCCTCTGTGATCCAGGGTGGTGCTGTGCCTGAGAAGTGACAGAGCCTATCTATCTCTGCGTCTCTCCACAGCCTGGACCCATGGTGACCCTCGGAAGGTGATCTACCCCACTGATAGCCAGGGCGAGTTCTGTGGGCAAAAGGGAACGAAAAATGAGTGAGTTTGTTTGCGTGTGTGGGCTTAAGCAACAACACCCATGTGGACCATGGCAGGCTTGGTGTTGAGCACCTTGACCCCCTGAACCATCTCTGGGCCCAGTAGATAAGAACTCTTTACCAACTCTATTCACCCTCCTCCAACCCCAGGGGCAAACCGTTCTTGTTTTACTTCAACATTGTGAAGTGTGCCAACCCCCTGGTCCTGCTGGAATTTCACTGTCCCACCCCTCAGGTAAGGAGTTCGCCTCTTCCGCTTGATGTTTCCCGTAGCTCTCCTAATGAGCATCACGTGGGACCTCTGTCCGGGATGGGGTCTCTGTCCTGATTCCATATCCTCTTCCTTGTGCTCCCCCAGATCTGCGTGAAGCAGTGTCCAGACCGCTATCTCACCTTTCTGAATGCACGCAACTCTCGGGACTTTGACTATTTCAAGCAGTTCTGTGTGCCCGGCTTCCAGAACAAGAAAGTGAGCAGAAAGACCCTTTTGGTGCTCGGGTGGTGGGCACAGGAAGGGGCCCTCCTCAGGACTCGCTTCTGCCCTTCTCTCTGCAGGGGGTGGCCGAGGTGCTCCGAGATGGGGAGTGTCCTGCGGTTATCATCCCCAGCAAACCTTGTAAGTACTGGGGACCCCACATGGATGAGGTGCAGACTGGGGAATCTAAAAGGACTCCCTCTGACAGCGCCTTCTGTCCCACAGTGGCACAGCGGTGCTTCCCGGCCATCCATGCCAGCAAAGGGGTCCTCATGGTGGGCAATGAGACGACCTATGAGGACGGACATGGCACCAGGAAGAACATTACAGATCTAGTGGAGGGTGCCAAGTGAGAGGACAGCCCTCTAGTGTGTGGCATCTGGCATCCTGGGGTGGGACTGTAGCTGGCCTTCTCTGGGTATGACTTGAGTCTCTTCCAACCCTAGAAAGGCCAACAGGGTTCTAGAGGCCCGGCAGCTCGCCATGCAGATATTTGAAGACTACACTGTATCCTGGTACTGGATTGTCATGTGAGTTGGAAGGAAGGTGGCTGTCCTCTGGCTACATCTGTGAGCCTAAGGATAGTGTCACTCATGCCCCATCTTATCCCCCAGAGGTCTGGTCATCGCCATGGTGCTGAGTCTCCTGTTCATCGTCCTGCTGCGATTCCTGGCGGGCATTATGGTCTGGGTGATGATTGTCATGGTGATCCTGGTACTTGGCTATGGTGCGTCTCCCCCTTCCTCCCACTCTTCCCTGCAGACCTTAGGGTCTGCCAAGTGCCAAATGTCTGGTGCCCTGGTGACAGCTTTCAAAAAAGTCATGCTAAGCCTTCAGATGTTCTCACTGTTTACCTGACGTGTCTACGTAGAGGTTCATGCCGCTGTCTGAGGCAGCCAGAGCCTGTCAGGAGGGATGGGTGAAATCCAGCTTGCTGGAGCTAAGATCAGGCATTTGCCTGTAGCCTTCCAGTGAGGGGCTGGGCTTGTGGCTCAGTGGAACAATGCAAGCACATGCAAGGCCCCCAGTTCCCTTCCCTCTACCACAGAAAGAGAAAAGAAAAACAAACAAACAAAAAAAACTTACCTCTCAACTTTGAGACTCAGGCCCAGTTTGGTATTTGGATCAACAGCAAAAGACATTGTGAAGACATCTCTCTAGCCCAGTGACTAGGCTTCTCACTGTGGTGCCCAAGGTGCAAGTTCAAATCCCAGCTTTGCTGCTTCCTAGCTCTGTCCTGGGGCACATGACTAAGCTTCCTGTACATAATTACTTCCACCATCAAACGGGAATAATTGGTATTTCTGGGTTGGAACCGTAATGAGAAGGTAGTAATGTAGTATTGTGAAGATCACGCCGCCCTGCGTGGGGTGGAGGCCTGGCCTGCAGACCAGAGTCTCATATTCTGATTAAGTTTTCTTCTTCTGTGGATTTGGGGGGGGGGGGGTGTTTGAGAGGGTTTCTCAATGTAGCCCTGGCTGTTCTAGACTTACTCTGTAGGCCAGGCTGGCCTTGAACTCAGAGATCCACCTGCCTCTGCCTTCCGAGTGCTGGGATTGAATGCATGCGGTACCGTTACCTGGCTCTTCTGTGTTTTTTATATTATGTTCATTTATTATGTGTGTTTGTGTACGTGCACATGTGTGTGAATACATGTATGCATAGATAGAGGTCAGAGGACAAACTTCAAAGCTGGTTTTGCTCCTTTTACTATGTGGGTACCAGAGACTGAATTCAGGCTTGGCATCGGGTGCCTTTATCCACTGAGCCATTGCTGGCCCCTATTCTGGTTTTCTTCCTTTTGAACTCTCTGAAAGGAACCTTCATCTTAGGATCCAGATATCAAAACATACGTGTTAGCATAGTGGTGCATGCCTGTCATCTTCTGCTAAGGGAGGAGGAGTCAGGAGGATCATAATTTGAGTGTGGGCCCTGCTACACAGTAAGACCTCGTCTCAAAAAGCAAAACACATGCTCATGTTAATCCTGGATTGAGCTGTTGTTGGCACTTTAGGTGACTTGATATTTGTTTTTGTTTTTTTGAGGCATGGTCTCAGTGTGTAGCCCTGGCTGGCCTGGAAGTGGCTACATAGAGGTCTGCCTTTTCTGCCTCCCAAGTACTGGCATTAAAGGGGTGTGCCTCCACACCTGGCTGGCTCAGGTTGTCATTAGACAGGAGGTACCCTAATACCCCTTCATTCTTTTTTTTTTTTTTTTTTTTTTTTTTTGGTTTTTCGAGACAGGGTTTCTCTGTGTAGCCCCGGCTGTCCTGGAACTCACTCTGTAGCCCAGGCTGGCCTCGAACTCAGAAATCCACCTGCCTCTGCCTCCTGAGAGCTGGGATTAAAGGCGTGTGCCACCACTGCCCGGCTACCCCTTCATTCTTTCATCCACTTTCAAGCACAAGCCTGGACTATATATTAAGTTTCAGGCCAGTCAGGGCTTCATAGTACCCGCCCCTACATACTACCCTGTCTCAAAAAACAATCAAGAGAGTGTGTCTTCACTTGTGGCTCTGCAGGTATATTCCACTGCTACTTGGAGTACTCAAGGCTGCGCGGAGAGGCAGGCTCTGATGTCTCCCTGGTGGACCTTGGCTTCCAGACCGACCTCCGAGTGTACCTGCACTTGAGGCAGACCTGGATGGCTTTCAGTGAGTTGGGGCACCCCTCCCCCATGCCTGTATTATGAGAAACCTTGGAGGGATTGAAGGGGGGCTCCGAAACAGGTTACTCTCAGCTCTTAGAAAAATCATTTAATTGTATGTTATTTTATTTATTTTTAAATCAATATCATTTCTTATTACTTTTAACTATTAAAAATTGTATATTCTATTTCCTTGTTGAGAGGGGCAGTCTATAACGAGGCGCTCCTGTGAGGAGGTCAGACAGAGGAAGCTCTCAGCAGTTCTCTGCTTCCACCGTGGGTTCTGGGGACTGTAAGCGAGCGGCTTTAGCTGATGAGCCGTCCTGATGGCTACCCACCCTTCTCCACAGTGATCATTTTAAGCATCCTGGAAGTGGTCATCATCCTGTTACTCATCTTTCTGCGCAAAAGGATATTGATCGCTATAGCCCTCATCAAGGAAGCCAGCAGGTGGAGCCTGGGTGGCCAGGGGTGTGCCTGGGGGCTCAGCCTGGGGGCTCAGCTGGGGCATTTGACCTTGATGTCTGTCTCTGATTCTCCCCAGGGCTGTGGGACACGTCATGTGCTCCATGTTCTACCCACTGGTGACCTTCTTCCTCTTGTGTCTCTGCATTGCCTACTGGGCCAGCACTTCTGTGTATCTACCACTCAACAGTCTGGGGTCCCCAGGGACAGAAGTCCCTAAAGTACCCTGCAGTCAGGGTGAGGCTGTACCGTGATGGATGTGTGGTCCTTTTCAAAGGCCACCTCCTGCCTCCTCCTTTGTTTTACAAACTTCTATTATGTTTATATTGGGTAAAGGGGTGGCAGTATTTAGAGGTCTAAAGACAACTTGGGAGAGTTGTGCACTCCGTGAGTAGGTCCTACCTCAGCCCCCGAAGTCTCAGGATTCCAAGGGTGAGCCAGCGCTCCTGAATCCCCCACACCTTGGGTTCTCAGTTCCAGCGTTCAGTTTCCTTAACGAGCCTTCAGCTTCCTGTCTACCTCTAATGTAGCCGTGTACAAGATTGTTGATGACACAGCCTGCCCACTTGTGGGGAAAACCTGCAACCCAGAGGTAGGCGTCCCTGTAGGGAGGACAGGATTGCCCTGGCAGCCTCTCCTTGAAGATGTTTTGTGTTTGCTCTTATTTCCGGCTCTGTTGGGTGGGACTGTCAAGCCATTGCTGGATCTAGTGGATTTTTCAGGCAAAGGCAGGAGCTGATCAGGTGGGCTGTCCCCAACCCTGCAAGTTGTACTTTTTCATCTGATGTCACTTTTTGTCCCTCTTAACTTTTTCTTGATTCTGCTGTATGTGTGCCTGTGTGAGTGTATTTGTGTGTGTGTAGTGTATGTACTTGTGTGTGTGTGTTTGTGTGTTTGTGTCTGTGTGTCTCTGTGTTTGTGTGTGTGTTTGTGTGTGTGTATTTGTGTGTATATAGCGTATGTACATGTGTTTGTGTGTGTCTGTGGGTGTGTTTGTGTGTCTATGTGTGTGTCTGTGTGTTTGTGTGTGCATGTAGTGTATGTACATGTGTTTGTGTGCATGGGTGTGTTTGTGTCTTTATGTGTGTGTGTGCATGCATGTGTGTGTGTGTCTGTGGGTGTGTTTGTGTGTCTATGTGTGTGTCTGTGTTTGTGTGTGTGTGTGCGTGTAGTGTATGTACATGTGTTTGTGTGTGTCTGTGGGTGTGTTTGTGTGTCTATGTGTGTGTCTGTGTGTTTGTGTGTGCATGTAGTGTATGTACATGTGTTTGTGTGCATGGGTGTGTTTGTGTGTGTCTTTGTGTGTGTGTGTGCATGCATGTGTGTGTGTGTGTGTCTGTGGGTGTGTTTGTGTGTCTATGTGTGTGTCTGTGTTTGTGTGTGTGTGTGCGTGTAGTGTATGTACATGTGTTTGTGTGTGTGCATGGGTGTGTTTGTGTGTGTCTTTGTGTGTGTGTGTGCATGCATGTGTGTGTTTGTGTGTGTGTGCATATGTGTTTGTGGAGGTGTCCTGTTTTATATTTCTCAGCCTTTCAGACAGTAACAATAAATATGGAGCTAAGCTGGTATCTCAGCTCCCTATGGCACTGGGGCTACAGGCTAGCACGTGGCCACACCCATGTATTTATGGGTGGGATGGAGACTTGAACTCAAGTCCTCATATTTAAGTCCCCTTATCAATTGAGCCATCTCCCCAGGCCTGCCAACACCTTTTTCTGGACTTCTGTAATGGGTAGTTTTGCTTCTTAGACATGTCCTTGGTCTAGCCTCAGCATACTCTGAACTGACACTGTGGCTCCTTACCCCTCCCCCAGACCTTCTCCTCAGGGAATGAGAGCCGCCTGTGTCCCAATGGCCGCTGCCAGTTTGCCTTCTATGGTGGCGAGTCGACCTACCACCGTGCCCTGCTGGGCCTCCAGATCTTCAATGCATTCATGTTCTTCTGGCTAGCCAACTTCGTGCTGGCCCTGGGCCAGGTGACACTGGCTGGAGCCTTTGCCTCCTATTACTGGGCTATGAGAAAGCCTGACGACATGCCGGCCTTCCCCCTCTTCTCTGCCTTTGGCCGAGCACTCAGGTAAAGAGGAGTGTTGGGGTGGGAAGGGAAGGGATGCGGGGACCTCATCTGGCCGGGCCACTGATCCGCAATTTTGATTCCAGGTACCACACAGGCTCCTTGGCTTTTGGCTCCCTTATCCTAGCCATCGTGCAGATCATCCGAGTGATGCTAGAGTACCTGGACCAGCGCCTAAAAGGTGCAGCCCTTCCTGTAGCTTCAGCCAGGGCCCCTGATTGGGTCTTGCTTGAGGGGTGGGGCCAGAGCCATCCTCTGCTGGGTTTCCGTTTGTAGAAGGGGTGGAGCTCAGAGGCAGAGGAGCAGGTAGAAGAGCCAGCTGGAGGCTTGCATGGTGGCGCAGGCCTTTAATCCCAGTACTCCAGAGTCAGGCAGATCTTTTGTGAGAGTTGGAGGGCAGTCTGGTCTACAGAACGAGTTCTAGGACAGCCAGAGCAACAAAGTGAAGCCCCGAAAAGAGCCAACTCAACTGCTTGGCGTTCTGGCTGACTAGGGGCGGGGCGGGTCCAGGAAGAGCTGCTCTGACTAGCAAAGCTGTTTGGTTTGGTTTGGTTTTGAGGCAGCTGTTTACTGGGTAGACCTAGCTGGCCTCAAACTCTGATATGAGATCCACCTGCCTCTGTTTCTGAGTGCTTGGATTGAAGGTGTACATTGCCACCCCTGTTTTGTTTTAAAGGCTGGCATCCAACTCACTAAATAGCCAAGGATGACCTTAATTCCTGATCCTTGGAGGTTACTTTTGTGGGTCAACACGTGGATTGATTAATTTACTTATGCTGAGGCAGTTCACTAAGTTGTTGAGGCTGGCCTAGTAGTTTGGGCAAGTCTCAGACTTTGCAATCTTTAGCTGTCTTGCTGGAGCCTAGGGGTCTCGCCCCTTACCATCCCGTCATACCTCCCTCTTTCAGCCGCACAGAACAAGTTTGCCAAGTTCCTCATGGTCTGCCTCAAGTGCTGCTTCTGGTGCCTAGAGAAGTTTATCAAGTTTCTGAATAGGAACGCCTACATCATGGTGAACAGCAGGGCTGTGTTGCTGCCCTGGGTGGGAGGGTTCCCCACCTCCATCCCATGGGCCTCAACCCTCCTTCTGTTCGCTCCAGATTGCTATCTATGGCACCAACTTCTGCACCTCAGCCAGGAACGCCTTCTTCCTGCTTATGAGAAATATCATCAGGTTAGGGGGACACACCTCCATCCCCCAGACTACCTGTCCCATCTCACCTTTCCCAGCCCCCCTCCTGCCCTATCCCCCTTTCTCAACCAGCCTTCCACTTACTGTGCCTCCCCTCCCACCTCTACCCTCTCCCAGGCTCTGAACCCACAGTCACACGGCTTCCTTCACTCTCCCCTACAGGGTGGCCGTCTTGGACAAAGTTACAGACTTCCTCTTCCTGCTGGGCAAACTTTTGATTGTGGGTAGTGTGGGTAAGTGGTACTACCAGGTCTGTCCGTACTGGCGTGTGGGAGCCTGTTGGGAGTGACCTGTAAACTGGTGTCAGGCTCAGGTAATCTGCGGAGTCTTTCCTTGGGGACTCAGCCATCTCTTCATCCCACCACAGGCATCCTGGCCTTCTTCTTCTTCACCCATCGGATTAGAATCGTGCAAGATACGGCACCACCTCTCAATTATTACTGGGTCCCGATACTGGTGAGTACCTTTGGGGACAGATCAGGGTCTGGGTGGAAGCAGGGGGTGGGAGCTAGGGGGTGGGATTTGCTTAGATTCCTTCTGTGAAGGTTAGAGGTGGGGCAGTCGTTGGTTACTTGGTCCTTAAGTAGTTACTGAATACCTGCTGTATGCAAGGCACGGGATGGCGGGGCTTTCCCTGAGAGGCGCTGTAGTTGCTGTTATCACATTCATTTTGTGTGGGGTGGATGCAGATGTGAAACGCCAGAGACACTTAGACACTTGTGGGAACTGGTTCTCCTCTCCAACCACGCTTTAGGGATTGGACTCAGGTCATGTGGCTTGGTGTAAGTGCCTTTATCCACCAAGCCATCTTGCCAGCCCTAATAATAAGTTTGTTTGTTTGTTTGTTTGTTTGTTTGTTTTTTTGAGACAGGGTTTCTCTGTGTAGCTCTGGCTGTCCTGGAACTTACTCTGTAGACCAGGCTGGCCTCGAACTCAGAAATCCACCTGCCTCTGCCTCCCAAGTGCTGGGATTAAAGGCGTGGACCACCACCACAACCCTGTTCTTTTCTTGTTTGTTTGTTTGTTTGTTGTAAAGATTGATGTATTATTTTATGTATATGAGTACACTGTAGCTGTCTTCAGACCCCAGAAGGGGGCATCGGATCCCATAACAGATGGTTGTGAGCCACCATGTGGTTGCTGGGAGTTGAACTCAGGACCTCCAGAAGAGCAGTCAGTGCTCTTAAGCCCCTTAAGCTCTCCAGCTCCTTGGTTTTTTTGAGACAAGGTCTGTCTACACAACTCTGGCTGACCTGGAGCTCACTATGTAGATCAGGCTGGCTTCAAACTCAGTGGGTTTTTTTGTTTGTTTGTTTTTTGTTTTTTTGGTTTTTTTTAAAGATTTATTTATTGATTATATATAAGTATACTGTGGCTGTCTTCAGACACACCAGAAGAGGGCATCAGATCTCATTACAGATGGTTGTGAGCTACCATTTGGTTGCTGGGATTTGAACTCATGACCTCTGGAAGAGCAGTTAGCGCTCTTAACTGTTGAGTCATCTCTCTAGCCCGTGGTTTTGTTTTTTTTTTTTTTGGAGACAAAAGTCTCTCTATGTAGCCTTGGCTGACTTGAAACTCATTATGTAGACCAGGCTAGCCTCAGACTCAGACATCTGCCTACTCCAGCCTCTTAAGTGCTGAAATTAAAGGTGTGTGCCCTTTTTTTTTTTTTTTTTTTTAAACAATTTATTAACTCTTATTTTCTGTGTATTGGTGTTTTGCCTGCATGTATATCTGTGTACCACATGCATATATGATGCCCCTGGTGGCCAAAAGAGGGCATCAAATTCTCTGGACCTGGGACATGAGATTACAGTTGGTTGTAAACTGCCATGTGAGTCCTGAGAATTGACCCCAGGTCCTCTGGAAGATCAGCAGTGCTCCTGTCTGCTGAGCCAGCTCTCCAGAGCTCCCCTCTTTGCCTCTTTTACTTGACCGACATCCAGGCTGGCATAGAACTTTTGATCTTTCTGCCTCTCAAGCTCTAGGACTGTAGCCACATTTTGTCACTGCAGACAAAGCCTTACAGTTTAGATGTGTGGAGACATTATCCAATCTTAATACTGATGGCACACACCTGTCATCCCAACATTAGGGAAGAACAGGCAGAAGAATCAGAAGTTCAAGGTCATTCTTAGCTACATAGTGAATTCAAGGCCAGTTCTGGCTGCAGAATTCACTATCTCAAAAAAAAAACAAAAACAAAACCAAAAAAACAGGCAGTTGTGGCTCATGCCTTTAATCCCAGCATTCGGGGAGCAGAGGTATTCAGATCATTGTGTTTAACAAAGCAAGTTCCAGGACAGTCAGGATGACACAGAGAAACCCTGCCTCGAAAAATCTTAAGAAAAAAAAGTACGGACTGTCTAGGCAGAGGGAATAGCAGAGAGCCTGAGGTCTGGGTCTCTTTATGTCCTCACAGTGTCTCCTGCTGGACCCAGGGCTCCCTGGTTTTGTCTAGTGCAGGTATCCAGCTTGCCCTGGGGATGCTATCATCAGTGTCAGGTGCTGGGCTTACAGGGGGGCCGCCTCACTCATCTGATGCTTGCAGGGGTGCTGGGGATCCGATCTCAGGTCCTTGGGTTTGTACAGTGAGTGCTCATCCACTGACCGTCCATTAGATATCCCAGGCAGTACTGGAACTTGCTATGCAGCCCAGGCTGGCCTCAGATTCAGGCTGGCCTTACACTTGAGCTGCCAAAGGACTGAGATTATAGGCATGCCCCACTTGGCCCTGTGGAATTTGAGATCCAACTCCACAGTACCCTAAGCCTCAAGGGGATGTAGATCGTGCTCAGACCATGTGAAGCACGGTTGACCTAGGATCAGACATTGCTGCCAGGGGCCTATACCTGAGGACTTGGCTGTTAGAATTGAAAGCAAAAGGTAGGTGAGCTAGAAACAACAGCATGTTCAAAGGCCCTGGGGTTGGAAAAAGCAAGGAGCATTGTGGAGCTGGCTGGGTTCTAGTTGAGGTGTGGAAGGCCAGACCTGGTGGTTTAGGCCTGTCATCCCAGCACGTGGGAGGTAGAGGCAAGAGGATAAGGACATTTGAGGCCACACTGAGAGATGTGTGAAGCTATCTCAAAAGAAATAAAATCTAATTGGGCCGGGTGTGGTGGCTCATTCGAGGCAAGAGAGGTCATAAGTTCATGCCATAACATGTACACACCATGGCGGTGCACGTGTTTACCTCCAGCACTATGCAGATCCCAGAGCACACTGGTCAGACTTTCTAGCCAATCACTGAGCAGCAGTTTATCTCATAAAACTGAGGTGAAGAAGGTTCAGCAAGGTGGCTCAGAAGCTCGTCAGGCCTGAAGACTTGAATGTCATCCTTTGGACTCATGGTGGGTAGAGAGAATCAGCTCCCACAGGTTCTCTTCTGACCTCCACTAGCATACTGTGTGTGTGGTGTGTGCACGTTACCGTGAAATGGAATATATATACATTAAAACAAACGAACGAACATTTCAACTAAGGTGGAGAGAGGACATCAGATACTGACCTGGCCTTCACACACACCAACAGCCAAGAGGACTGAGCCATGTACTTACCCATAACTGCAGCCCCCTGCAGGCTGAGGCAGAGCTCTAGAGAAGGGGCCGTGCAGTAAGGCGGCAATGCTGCTCTTCCCAGCAGCTGTACTAAACTGTATGTAGCTCCAGTGCCAGGTGATCTAGTGTCCTGGCCTCCCTGAGCAGTTGCCCACAGGTGCCTGCACATGTACATTCAATCATGGGAGAAAGCAGGAGAAGACTTGCTCATCATAGCCACACTGACATACTTACATAAATAAATGATTTTTTTTTTTTTGAGACTGGGTTTCACTATGTAGCTCTGGCTGGCTTGGAACTCTGTGTAGACCAGGCTGGTTTTGAGCTCATAAAGATCCCCCTGCCTCTGTCTTCCAAGTGCTGGGATTAAAGGCGTGCACCACACCTGAAGCCGAAAGGTGAATGTTTTCAGGGCTGGAGAGACGGCTCAGCAGTTCAGAGCACTGTTGCTCTTACAGAGGACCTGGGTTCAGTTCCCAGTGCCCACATGGCGGCTCAGGGTTCTCAACTCCAGCCCCAGGGGCCTGGCAACTTCTGATGTTCATGATATCGGGCACACACATGCTTACACATACAAACACACCAGCAAGACACTAACACGGAACTTTTGGAAAAGGTAAAGAGACGTTTTAAAGATGAGGTAGGAGGATTGCCATGAGTTCTAGAACTACAGAACTCTTGGCTCATGGGAATGAGATGTTTCTCAGCCTAGGGAGGACAGTGCTGGGTGGGGATGCTCTTCACCTGAGCCGGCTGGAACAAGATGTTTTCTCTTGAATAGACAGTGATCATTGGCTCCTACTTGATCGCGCATGGCTTCTTCAGCGTCTACGGCATGTGCGTGGACACGCTGTTCCTCTGTTTCTGTGAGTGACCCCTTTATCTCAGCCACCAGGGACCCTGACTTCCTTCTCCCCAGAGGACAGGAAATGCCTCCTCCAATGAAAGCACGAAGCCACCTTCACCCCAGAGTTCCCCAGGCCAGAGGTGTCCCTTCTAGGCCCATGCATGCCTTCCTGGCTTCCTCACCATGTTTCAAGCTAACTGTTCCTCACCCTCCTGTCCCCGAGACGTAGCTGGAATACTCTGTCCCCTGGGTCTGTGGCTTTGAAATTTCTGGCTTTGTTGGGGACTAGTACGGGGTCCATGGCTGCCACTAACTCTGGTCTCCACCTGTCTTTTTCTCTCCCCCCTTCTTCCCCCCCATGCCTGCTGGCTTCTTTTCGTTTTTTCCTCTGCCTCCCTTTTCCAACCCCCTCCTTTCCTGACCACCCCATTTTCCACCCCCTGCTGGTTCCTGGGGGGCCCAGGTGAGGACCTTGAGAGGAATGACGGCTCTCAGGAGCGACCCTACTTCATGTCGCCCGAGCTGAGAGACATCCTATTCAAGGGGAGTCCGCAGGCGGGCAAGCAGGAGGAAGTTGAGGAGGAGTAGAGAGTGAGGGAGACTGGCGAGCTGGCCAGGGGGCCTCTGGAGACCGGGTTTGTGCATGTGATGGTGCTTCTTTGGGAAAACGTGGGGCTCCTGTAGTCCTTCCTTACCCCTTTCTTTTCCAAGACTAGGCAGTCATCCTCTCCTGAGCCATAAGCCCATCCTCCCACTGGAGCATTTAGGCAGGGGCTCAGTCACCGAGCCACGCCCCCCAGTCCTTCACAGGGGGATTCTGAGCAAGTGCTCTACCACTGAACTATGCCCCTAGCCTTGCTAACTTTGTATTTCGAGACAATGTCTCTCTCAGTTGCCCAGGCTGGCCTTAGACTTAAGGTAGTGAAAGCAGACCTTGAGGCTGGCATTGTTCTGTTTCAGTTTCTCAAATCCCTTGGGTAATAGGCCTTTGCTGCCATGCCCTGTTCTCTTGTGTATTGCTTTCTAACCCTGAGGCTTCTCTGTGGCCCTCTGTTCCCTTCCCTGTTCCCCAGCCCCAGCCCCCACACCTGCCTGTGGACCCTCTCTCATGTCACCTGCTTTGGGGCTCTGTCCACAGTGGAGGATCTGGAGAGAAACGACGGTTCTGCTGAGAGGCCTTACTTCATGTCTTCCACTCTCAAGAAACTCTTGAATAAAACCAACAAGAAAGTAGCAGAATCCTAAGACACCTGCCTCCCAGCCCTCTCGGGACGCTGGGATCCGGTGCTTGCGGCGCAGCTGGGTCAGAGTCCCAGCTCAGCAGACTTGCCTAATGTCACATCACTGCCTCTCTGTCACCCTCCCCGAGTTCCCATTTCCAGGGACCTAAAGGATTTGGGGCATCTCTTTCCTATGCCAAAGGGCACTGGGGAATTTTCCGTGCAACCCTGGAAGATGGGACAAAATGGGTCTCCCTAGTCCCTACTGGCTCAGACGGTGCCAGTATGGTGAAGTAACTTGAAGTTGCGGATGGGAGCTGGCCCGAGGATGTCTGCAGCAAGCTTCTTTGTATTTCGGGAACCCTTCTGGCCAAGAGGGAAAGACTGGATTAGAGCCGCAAGTCAGCTCAATGAACACTAGCTCCAAGCTCCCCAGCCGGGACAGAATTGGATCTCCATGGCTGATGTACCTAAGGGCCAACAAATACACGGCTCACTCTTAGTCCTCTGTAGTCTAGACAGTAAGGGGTCTACCCGCTTCTCTTCCATCAGGGCTCCACAGCTGGATGGAGCCACCAAGAGTGCCTTCATATGTAACCCCAGCCCCAGCCCAGGTGGCTGTCGTCACAGGAAGAGGGAGTGTGTACCCAGAACTGGAGGAGTCCTCTGGATTAACAGACAGCGTCCGGGAGGAGGGCCCTGGGCAGGGAACGAGGGTGGTGGTGGCGCTTGGCAGTGGTGGTGGAAAACAAGGCCTCTGTGCTTCGATCCTACAGTGTAGCTTTGACTGATGGCTTCCAAGTGGAAAACTTGAGGTTGGAACATGAATGAAAACAGGGCCTGCCTCCCCGGCCCTTCCTCTGCCAGCACTGCACACTGCTCTCTTTGTAAGAGGAAAGAAACTTAAGTTCACCCAAGGGATGGTTGCAGAGGCTGAGGTGTGGGCGTGTTCTGTATTCCAAGTTAACTAGGCCTATCTGGTTTCTTTCACTTGAAACTAGAGAATCTGTTTGCCAAACTTCTTGATCTTGGGAGCCAGCAGACTGGTTCTTCATATGATAAGACCCTCCCCTCACCCCTTCTTTGGCTATCCTTAAGATACCAGGATCTTGGAAACGAGGCTCCCAGCCTGGGGTCCCAGGGTTTCCTGTGCCTGCCTTGTGTGCCACCCCATCCCACCCTCCTCTTGTATGCCCGGCCCTGTGCTTACATATTGCATTCCAGCCAGTTAATAAAGTGCCTCTTGTACAGATACCGACCTGGTGTGTTTAATAGGGGTATGGGACGATGCTGAGGGAGGGAGCGAAAGAAACCAGCCTTGAGTGTACCTCCAGAGCTTGCCCTGCAACTTCTGTTGGGTCTGTCCCGTAGGACCCCAGTGAGCAGAAGCTTCAGAGTAGGAACTGAGTCCAGAAACAGCCACTTGCTTCTCCTCTCCTCCCCCTCAGTAACTGCCCTGGACAGGAACCCTGCCCCTGCCCCTGAGCCTGAGGTCTCAGTCTAGGATAGCTAGTATTAGCATCTGTTTTGTAATTTCTGGGTGTGTCTGGGTGTGTCCCGCATGAATGCAGCTCTCCAAGGAGACCAGCTGCGGGCATTGGAGCCCCTGGACCTGGCTTACAGTGTCATCAGCCCCCCTGTCAGGACTGGAAATCAGTTGGTTCCTCTGCATGATCAGGATACATTTATTGCTTAAAAATTTTTATGCTTTTGGCCATTTTGTCTGCATGTACATGCACTATGCCTGTGCCTCCTTGGTCTCAGAGACCAGAGGAGGGCTTAGGGTCCTCTGGAATGATAGATAGTTGTGAGCCCCCCTCCAAAGAAAAATTGTTTCTTTTTCTGTTGTTGTTTTTGTATGTTTTTAAAGCTGCAAGCTGAGAAGGAGAGAAGGCTCAGCTATTAAGAGGAATGGCTGCTCTTCCAGAGGACCTGGGTTCAGTGCCCAGCACCTGAATGACACCTACACACATTCAAAATAGCAAATGATGATGGTAGTGGTGCGATGGTGATGATGGTGATGGTGGTGATGATGGTGATGGTGGTGATGGTGATGGTGGTGATGGTGGTGATGGTGATGATGGTGATGGTGGTGATGGTGGTGATGGTGATGGTGATGATGGTGGTGGTGGTGGTGATGGTGATGGTGGTGATGGTGGTGGTGGTGATGGTGATGGTGGTGATGATGATGGTGATGGTGATGATGGTGATGGTGGTGATGGTGATGATGGTGATGGTGGTGATGATGGTGATGGTGATAGCACAGGGCTGGAGAGAAGGCTCAGGGGCTCTGTGTTCTGCTCCACAGAGGACCAGATTGCTTCCCAGCTGCTTCTCAGCCAAATCACAACCTCCTGTAACTTCAGCTCCAGGGGACCTGACACACTGGTCTTCTTGGACACCCATGTGCAAACTCAGACACGAACACTATTTTAGTGTTTTTGGTGTTTTTTTTTTTTTTCTCAAGACAGGGTTTTGCTGTGTAACAGCCCTGGCTGTCCTGGAACTCACTCTGTAGACCAAGCTGGCCTTGAACTCACAGAGATCCGCCTGCTTCTGCCTCCTGAGTTCTGGGATTAATGGAGTCTGCCATCACTACCTGGCACAATAAGTATTTTTAAAAAATATTTTTAATTAAAAAAAATCTAAGCTGGATGTGATGGCAAAGGCCTTTACTCCCAGCACTCTGGAGGCAGAGGCAGGCGGATCTCTTGTGAGTTCAAGATCAGCCTAGTCTACAGAGTGATTTCTAGGACAGCCAGGGTTGAGACAGAGAGTTAGAGAAACTCTGTCTCAAAAAACAAGCAACAAACTTACATATGAGCTGGGCAGTGGTGGCGCACGCCTTTAATCCCAGCACTTGGGAGGCAGAGGCAGGTGGATTTCTGAGTTCGAGGCCAGCCTGGTCTACAGAGTGAGTTCCAGGACAGCCAGGGCTATACAGAGAAACCCTGTCTCAAAAAAACAACAACAAAAAAAACAACAACAAAAAAAACCCCATACATATGATGTTTGTGTACTAAGTGCATATTCATTGCCTGCAGGGGCCAGAAGAGGGCGCTGTATCCTCTGGGACTGGAGTTACAGATGCTTGAGTCATCATATGGGTGCTGGGAATTGAACCCAGGTTCTCTGGAAGAACAGCCAGTGCTCTTAACCAATGAACTATCTCCCTAGCAACTTACATTTATTATTTGTGTGTGTGTGTGTGTGTGTGTGTGTGTGTGTGTGTGTGTGTGTGTGTGTGTGTGTGTGTGTGTGTGTGTGTATTCAGGCAAGAATGTACTTGGGGGGGGGGCAGGGATGGAACTCAGGTCTCCAGGTTTGGTGGCAAATGCCTTCAGCTGCTAAATCAGCTTTGCTTCTGAGCAGCTCTTGGTTCAGTCTGGTTGTCACCCTGAAGGTGTACTGCTGCCACCTGTTGTCTGCTTTTGTTACTGCCTCTAGCCTACTACCCTGGAAAATCTCAAATGTAACAAACTCGCCATGACCCCACCTGTCTGTGCCGCTCTATTAGTAAAAGGACTGTACTGAACAGGATTTGCACACCAGGCAAGTGTCTCACTCCTCAGTCACATCCCTGTTTTTCCTTGAGACAGTGCCTCATGTAGCCCAGGATGTCTTCTGACTCCATCTTTAGCCAAAGAAAACCGTGAACTCCCCTGTCTCCATCTCTCCAACAGTGGGATATCAGGCCTGTGACACCACATTGGGCTTATGTGATGTTGAGGATAAAACCAGACCTTTGGGGGCTCAGTGCTTAAGAGCACTGGCTGCTCTTCCAGAGATCCTGAGTTCAATTCCCAGCCACCACATGGTGGCTCACGACCATCTGTAATGGGATCCGATTCCCTCTTGAGCTGGCAAGCACTCTACCGACTGAGCCAGCCCTCCTTTTTGAATATTTCTTTAATTTTAACTTTATTTTTATTATTTTTAAAGATTTTATATTTAAGATTATGTATGTGTCTGTGTATACATGTGAGTACAGAGGACATAAGAGGGTGGTGTTGGATCCCCAGGAGCTGTCGTTACAGGCGGTTGAGAGCTGCCATGTGGATACTAGGAAATAAATACAAGTCCTCTGCAGAAGAAGAATATTCTCGGAAGCACTGAGCCATCCCTCCAGGCCACCCTCCTCACTTTTGTTTTTCACGTGAAGAGGCAGAGCTTTAAACATGAGAGAACACGTAAGATAGAAAATAACCACAGCCGGGGACCTCAGCTTGGGTCACTGGACTCCATAGCAAATTAGCGCCAGGACAAAGATACCCTCCCAGCAGCTTGGAAAAGCCGGGAGTGGGCCCAAGACAAGCTCCACAGCTCACCAGGAACTGCCCCGAACCCGTGAGACACAGGGACTGAGGTAGGCGGGCATAGAAACCCCCTGGAGGCGGAGACCTCTGCCTGGGCCACCAGGAGTCCATAGCCAACGAGCACCTGAAAAAGGCTACACTCCCAGGAGCTTGGGAAAGCCGTGAGTGGGATAAAGGGGAGCAACACCTCTCACCCGGACCCGCCCGGATCCGCCGGGACCCAGCACCTGAGAAGTCAGGGAACACAAAACCTCTGAACCTTCAGGTTCCCACCTGTGGGTGGAGACCTCTGCCTGGGCCACCAGGGGCCTGTGCCTGTGGACCCCAGCCTGGGCCACAAGGCTCCAGGAGAGAGCTGGTATCCCAGGAGTGCTGACACACCTTCGAGCATAGGCAAAACCACCACTTCTGCTCAAACCCATTGGACCAAGAGGGACCGTTGCAGAGCCATCAGGGCATAGGAACCAAGGGACAGCTGGGGACAAGATCTTTCCGATTTCCTTCTGCACCCCAGAGCAGACCCGGTGCCACAGCTCTCCAAACCCAAACAACTCTCAGAGAGAGCTGGTCTTCAAGGAGTACTGACACAGAGGCCTGCAGGAGGGGCAAGCCA
>CM052706.1:93252382-93268815 GCA_028551405.1 Uromys caudimaculatus | reverse complement strand
AATATCATCCTGAGCGAGGTAACTCAGTCACAAAAAACCGAACATGGTATGTACTCACTGATAAGCGGATATTAGCCCAAAAGTTCAGAATGTCCAAGTTTCACTTAACAGTAACCGCTGGACTGAGAGTGAGGTCCCAGATGGAGGGGTTGGAGAAAGGTCTGAAGGAGCTGAGGGTATTTGTAGCCCCATGGAGGGAGCAAGAGCGTCAATGGGCCTGAACCCACCCTGGTCATCCTGGAGTTCGGACCACCAACCAAAGAATACACATCTATTGACCCATGGTTTTGACTACATATGTGGCAGAGGATGACCTTGATGACCATCAGGAGAAAGGAGAGGACTTTGGGCCTGAGGGTGCTAGTGGCCCCAGTAAAGGGGAATGTCAAGGTGGGAATATGGGGATGGGTGGGCGGGTAGGTGGGAGGAGGAATTCCCTCACAGAGGCGGGGAGGGGGAGGGGATAGGGGGTTTCCAAAGAGGAGACCCAGAAAAGGGGAAACATTGGAAATGTAAATAAAGTATCAAAAATAAATAAATAAATAAATAAAAATATTTTAAGATAAAAAAAAAAGAAAAAAAAGAAAAAGAAAAGAACCACAGCATTTTTTCACCTTCCCTACTTTTGTGTGTGTGTGTCCTCACATAGTTTATTCAAAAGAATGACATTTTCTATAAACCTCAGTACACAAAGTTTTGATGACATAAATTAATATACTTACTGCATGTCTTCCAGCTAACACAACAATCTCTGTTGCATATAGTATTTCTCATTAGATTAAGGTTGCTTTTAGCTTACAGTATGCCTAGTGTATTGTCTTAAATTCCTGTTCCTATAGAACCCCCTCATTTGTAGCTAGCACCATTCTAAACCTCATCTTACTTTGATTTATAAGCCACTTGCTTAGCTTTGTTCCTTTCCCTGTGTTAGTTGGGGACTGTCCCCCCTGTCTCCTTCATCATATGGTTTCTCTGGAGATTATTTGCCTCAGTGCTTCTGTGAGTCTATGCTGAATTCTTCCAGGGATAAAAATAGCTCATTTAAAATATTATTCATTGCATAGTGTCTTCTGTCACTTTGAATATTCAGCCTAGCTCATCTTTTCAAGGGAGTCTTTTAAATTATTTTTATTTATTTTCAATCCTCTTCATGTCTTCAATTTCTCTGTCATGTAGCAACATAATTACCTACGTGATTCACTTCATGATCTTTACTGAAAAAATACTGATATACAGAAAGAAGGGAGCGTGAGCTCCATGGACAGCTCGTCTGGGACACGCTATTCTGGTTCACAGAAGCACACTTCCCAGTGCCAGAGTTTTCACTGGACACTGCTTCCTTCCCTCAAGACCAGTTTGTGACTTCACATAGAAGCTAATTCTCATGGCAAAACGGGCTTCATCGGTCTCTACTCCGTTATGTTTATTCTCTTAAGACCCATAAAATTTCTTCAGGTTTTATGGTTTTTTTTTAAAAAACACATTAATCCCATGGTGGTTGTGGATAGCCTGGGGTTGCTTGTATTTTTATATTAATTCCGCTCTCCCGGGAGGGGCTGTCTGGAATGAGGAATGAGTCATGTAGTCAGGTGGCTTCTTGTCTCTTTCCACATTCTTTCTCTCTGGAACCCAGTAGAGTCACCGAGAGAAGGAAAAAACACAAATTTAGTTCAGAAACAATGGTAACTCAATCTCTGGACGCATCAACTAAAATCCTAACCTTGTAAGTCTTATTAAATCTAAGTCCTTCAGAGGTGAATCCTGACATTGAAACTGGGAGACACTAGTAGCTACATCTTGTCCTCACCCTGTCCCCATCCAAAAGCCTCCCCACTTTTTGTTTTGTTTTGTTTTGTTTTGTTTTGTTTTGTTTTGTTTTTCGAGACAGGGTTTCTCTGTGTAGCTCTGTAGACCAGGCTGGCCTTGAACTCAGAAATCCACCTGCCTCTGCCTCCCGAATGCTGGGATTAAAGGCGTGTGCCACCACTGCCCAGCAAGCCTCCCCACTTTTATAAACAAATTTGAGCCAAGGTCTCACCAAGCTAACCTCAAACTCAGACAGACCCACCTACCTTTGTCTCCTGAATCCTGGAATTAAAGATGTATACCAGTACTTACAACCCTTTATTTTTTGAGATAGGGTCTACCTGTCTATAGACCAAGGTGGCCTCAAACTTACAATCTTGATTCAGGCTCCCTAATAGATCACAGGCACACTCTATCACTCTTGGCTTTAGTCTTGGGAGGAAAGCTCCAGTAGTCATCTAGTTGCCTGGGGAACATGGATGGCTTTGAAGAAGAAATGCTAGAATAGATGTATGTCTGTATGTCTGTATGTTGGTATGTCTGTGTGTTTCTCCAGTTCCATCAGCAAGCAGTAGGCTCAGGAGCAGAGACAGTAGCTCAGTGTGAGGCTCTGGGGCAGGAATAAGAAACAGAAGGCCATTCACTGAGATTTGGAAATTCCAAGGCATCTTCTCCCTCTCCCCTCCCCTCCTCCTCTCCCCTCCCTCTTCTCTCCTCGGTAATGGAGATGAGAAGCTAAGGACACAGTTATGTTGGCTACGTTGGCATTTGTGACTTTGCTGCAAAAGAAACTTCAGGACTGTTGGGGTCTGGGAATTGCCACACAAATCATTCATATACCAATCTCTGTTAAGTAAGAATAGTTTATTAAACCATAGCATACTACTGGATGTCCAGGTCCACAAGAAGGAAAAGCCTAATTGTGGCACCAGTCTGTCCTCAGGGCAGGGTTTTTATATTAAAAACCAGTTTCAAAAGTTCAAAGGCGGGCTGGAGAGACGGCTCAGCAGTTAAGACCACTGCCTGCTCTTCCAGAGGTCCTGAGTTCAATTCCTAGCAACCACATAGTGGCTCACAACCATCTGTAATGGGATCCGATGCCCTCTTCTGGTGTGTATATATATACTCACATACATAAAATAAATAAATCATCTTTTCAGAGAAAAAAAAAAAGTTCAAAGGCAAACAGTGAAGTGGTACAACATTTTTGGCTAAGTATTTTCAGCTAACCTTTAAGCTGCTTGGTCCTGAGTGAGGTAAGAAGGGTGGTGGACAGGTGTGAACAGGGAATTTCAGAACCTTGAGATAACAGGGTACAAAAGATTCAACCATAACTTTTTGGGTTATTAGTAACATCCTTCAGTATCAGTTAAGGTAGTAACTATGAACTCAATCTGAATACAAAATGGCTATAAGTTAAAAGGAGCAGGCCTCAACAAAGACTAATTGGTTTAGAGTGAAAATGAATTGGAAAGTTTTATCAAAGTGTTTTAATATTTATTTGTTTGTTTGTTTGTTTCTAGATAGTGTTTTTCTGTGTAGCCCTGGCTGTCCTGGAACTCACTCTATAGACCATGCTGGTCTTGAATTCAGAGATCTGCCTGCTTCTGCCTCCTGAGTGTAAGATCAAAACAAGAAAATATACCCTTCAGGTTAAGAGTTCTGTTTGAGGGCTGGAGAGATGGCTCAGCAGTTAACTGCTCTTCCAGAGGTCCTGGCTTCAATTTCCAGCAACCACATGGTGGCTCAAAACCATCTGTAATGGGATCTGATGCCCTCTTCTGGTGTGTCTGAAGAGAGCAATGGTGAACTCATATACAAAATAAATAAATCTTAAAAAAAAGAAAAGAAGAAGAGTTCTGTTTGTAAAACAGATATAAAGAATAAATTCCTGGTTTTCCTGTGCTTAGCAAGTCCTTGCAAGTTAAGGGTTCTATTTGTAACTGAGAATACATTGTTCCTACTTTGTTGTTGTTGTTGTTACTGCAACATGTTTTATTAGATCTCTTTGCCAGAATCTTACACCTAGAAGTGTGTAATCTTACACCTTACACTGCTTGAGATTGCCGGTATGGTCCACCAAGTCAAACTTCCTTAACTATCCTTTATGCCTTTTTCAAAGGTTGATGAACCCCTCCCCCCACTGCTTTCCCAGAGCAGCTACCTAAGGAGATCTGTGAAGTTCTGAATACAAAGAATTCTAACAGAAACCCCAAACAACCTCGAGTAATGAGGAACTCCCACAGAAGTGTATCATTCATTCTGGATGAAGCTCCAGCTCTTGCTCTGTGAGAGGATGACTCCGGATCTGCAGTAGTATCATCTTGCCTTTAGTCTGATCGAAAGTGTCATGACTCCCCACTTTTCTGATCAAGTCCTACCACAGTGACTCAGGTATGGCCTGAGGGTGTGAACCATCCCTCCAGCTGAGTGAGGGTGTTGCTGTGGAGCTCCATGCAGTGAAGGCATTCGTCCTCAGGGCCTGACTGTGCCATATTTGTGTATTTTAAACATATATTATTATTATACTGCCTGGGATTTTTAGAGCATAGATGTTCAGAATTGAGTGTTCATCTTGGTAGATTTTTCCTTTGACCAGTATGAAGTGTCCTTCCTTATCTTTTTTGATAACTTCTTTTTTGTTCCTACCTCTTAGATCTGATGCACACAGCAAAAGATGTTTTTCAATCTAAACTAAACCCGTAACCCCATTCAGGTGATCTATATGCTTACCCTTATTCCTTCTCTTTCATTTATCTTTTGTTCGTTAGTTTGTTTGAGACAGGGTTTCTCTGTGTAGCCCTGGCTGTCCTGAAACTTGCTCTGTAGACCAGGCTGGCCTTGAACTCAGAGATATATCTCCTTGCCTCTGCTAACTCAGTTCTGGGATTAAAGGCATGTGCCACTATTGCCTGGTATATGTGTATTTTTCTAACAATGTTTAACAGCCAACTCTCTCTCCTGCGCACACCTTATCTCTCCTATAAAGAGGACCCCAAGCTGGGCAGTGGTGGCACACACCTTTAGTCCCAGCAGCACAGGTGGGAGGATCTCTGAGTTTGAGGCCAGCCTGGTTTACAGAGTGAGTTCCAGGACAGCCAGGTCTACACAGAGAAACCCTGTCTTGGACCCCCCCCCCCCCAAGGACTTCAAGAGGCCACAGGGTCTTCTGTCTCAAATCCCAACTTAGGATGAGACAGCTAGTCTGACAGTCCCAGCTACACCCCCAAATACAGTCGCTTTAGCTAGACGACTGTAGATTTGGTCTTTCCTCTGCATGAGCCTCAGGTTTAACGCAAGTATTAAGATTAAAGATGTGTGCCACCACAGCTGGCTAATTCTTCATTTTTTTTAATTTATTTTATGTGTATGAGTCTTTGCCTGTGTTGTGGGACTCTTTCTGTGTCAGTGAGCGCTCCCACACCAGTGAGAATGGAAGAGAGAAGATGTCATCGGTGGACTGAAGCCAGGATGCCTCAGTTCTAGATCTTATCTGTCTCATTTTCTCCTCGAAGGCCACAAGCCTACAGTCTGACAGCCATCAGGTGATTAAGGGTAAAGATCTGTTTCAGTTATTTCCAGGTCAATCTATTCCAGGTAGCAAGGGATGTCATGCAGTACTTTAAGTAAATCACTAAGTAAACCAGTAAATCGGTCGGTATCTAATAAGTTGTCTTCTCTACCTTACCCTACTTTATTCCTTCCACCTCACCTGAGGGAAGGGATTGGCGCTCCATGGATATCATCTGCATGGTATCCCATTGGCTCTCTTTTGTACCTCTAGCCTTAATCATTTTAACTTTTGGGCATTTTATACTATCTTTCATTGGTTAGCATAAAACAACATTTCTCACTGAAAACCATATGCTTCCCTTTCCAGTAGTAATCAAATCTAATCGTCTGTGGTTGCGGGGGACCCCTGCCGCTGACGACTGATTCTGAAGTGCTTTTCTGAACAGTGGCTAAGTTTGTCTTGACCTGAGTAGAGCCGGCTGTATGGCTTGTTCTTTGCCTACTGCTACAGCATTGGTGGCCATGTCAGGGCCATTCCTAGCAGGACTGGTAAAGGTATAGGTGTTTTCTTATTTTTTGAATCTGAGGGATATAAGAACTGCTGGACATTACTTCCTGGAAGCTCACCTAAGCCTGGGGTCAAGAATCTCAGACTGGCTGGGCAGTGGTGGCACATGCCTTTAATCCCAGCACTTGGGAGGCAGAGACAGGCAGATTTCTGAGTTTGAGGCCAGCCTGGTCTACAGAGTGAGTTCCAGGACAGCCAGGGCTATACAGAGAAACCCTGTCTCAAAAAACAAAAACAAAACAAAACAAAACAAAACAAAACAAAACAAAACAAAACAAAAAGAATCTCAGACTGCAACTGTCTCCCAGGGAGCATTATTCCCCCAGGCTTTCCCCTGTAAGAAAGGCCCTTTCTGGCCTGAACTCCATGTCCCTCTGTGGAAGCATCCTTCTAGGCCCCTTTTATGGTGAAGGTCACATGTGGTTAGTATTTAAGATGAGACTAACAGTTACTCCCACAATCCTCCCTTTTTTTTGTCTTCTGGCCACTGTCTACAGGCTGTTGCTAGTTGGGGCCACCTCCAAAAGGAATCAGTCTGCTGTGCTGGTGTGGGCAGTCATTACAGCATGATGAGGTCCCAGGGATAAGTCAGCCATGGATGGCCTATTCCAAGAAGCACTACATGAAGGAGATAAGACAGAAGCCCTGGAGAGGGCACTTGGTCATATTGATGCGTTTCTAGGAATTGGAGTTGCCCTGGCACAGGGTTGCTTTCCAGACTATTTTATGTGACAGGATCTGAGAGGCTGAGGTGGTGTTGAAAATTTGAATCCCAACCCAAGATTTCTACCGCACCTTTGATGGTTCAGTTCCCAGATAAAAACACACAGAGAACATTTATATTTACAATAAGCCTTAAAATCACAAGAGCTGAGCAGATACCTACCTTTATGCTATTAGAGTCTATTTTCCTATCAATAGCCCCGAGTTATTACTTACTATGGTTCATCTGGGCTTCTCTTTACTTCAATTGACCAGCCCTCAGAGCTGTGTTCTCTTGAACTGACCTAACCCATGGTGGCTTCTCCTTCATTCACCTTCTCTATCTTTTGGTTCTCCTCGGACCCCAAGCACAGGAATCCAAAAACCCAACTATGTCTCTTATGTCCAGCTATTGGCTGTTGGCATCTTGATTTACCAATCAGAAATAACTTGGGGGCAGGGTCACATAGTGTCACTTGGGTCTATGTTCAGACTTCAGGTCTTGGGGGTCCATACTTAGCATTACAATAGACAGCAAGACCAAATCCCAACACTGGGGGACTGCACGGACGCACATTTTCAGGCATCAAGAGTCAGAGTAAGAGTTGTCATCCCCATTCTGAGGCCATTTTGAGATGGTCTGTTTCAGAAGCTAATCTGGGCTGTTTCCCCTGGTTCACTCCTGCCCCGAATCTACAGCAGCTTTGGCATGGGTGTGGTATATCCATGGCTTGACACCTACAACATTGAGAGCTGAGAGAGTAGGCAATGTTTGGGCAGTGTACTGGCCGGTTCTGTGTGTCAACTTGACACAAGCTGGAGTTATCACAGAGAAGGAGCTTCAGTTGAGAAAATGCCTCCATGAGATCCAACTGTAAGACATTTTCTCTCTCTCTCTCTCTCTCTCTCTCTCTCTCTCTCTCTCTCTCTTTTGGTTTTTTGAGACAGAGTTTCTCTGTGTAGCCCTGGCTGTCCTGGAACTCACTCTGTAGGCTGGCCTCGAACTCAGAAATCCACCTGCCTCTGCCTCCCAAGTGCTGGGATTAAAGGTGTGCACCACCACTGCCCGGCTGACATTTTCTCAATTAGTGATCAAGGGGGGAGAGCCCATTGTGGGTGGTGCCATCCCTGGGCTGGTAGTCTTGGGTTCTATAAGAGAGCAAGCTGAGCAAGCCAGGGGAAGCAAGCCAGTAAGAAACATCCCAGGCTGGAGAGATGGCTCAGCAGTTAAGAGCGCCGACTGCTCTTCCGAAAGTCGTGAGTTCAAATCCCAGCAACCACATGGTGGCTCACAACCATCCATAATGAGATCTGATGCCCTCTTCTGGGGTGTCTGAAGACAGCTACAGTGTACTTACATATAATAAAGAAATAAATAAAAAACAAGAAACAAAACAAACAAAAAAAGAAACATCCCACCATGGCCTCTGCATCCTGCTTCCTGACCTGCTTGAGTTCCAGTCCTGACTTCCTTTAGTGATGAACAGCAGTGTGGAAGTGTAAGCTCAATAAACCCTTTCTTCCCCAACTTGCTTCATGGTCATGATATTTGTGCAGGAATAGAAACCCTGACTAAAACAGGCAGTATCATCCAAATCTTTCAAGAACTACTAGAGGTGGGTGTGTCTATGCTCTCAAAGGTCCCCCTGTGTCCTTCGGGAGGAGTGGATGGAGGTGTGGGACCAAACATGATCTCAAAATGCACCAAAACAGCACAGGTGGCAGGATTCTGGCCAAGGGCGGCCTGTTTCTTGGCAGTGTTTGGCTCCTGCTGGTTTTTTTTTTTTTTTTTTTTTTGGTTTTTCGAGACAGGGTTTCTCTGTGTAGCCCTGGCTGTCCTGGAACTCACTCTGTGGACCAGGCTGGCCTCGAACTCAGAAATCCACCTGCCTCTGCCTCCTAAGTTCTGGGATTAAAGGTGTGAGCCACCACTGCCCGGCGCTCCTGCTGTTTTTAAAGTCCTATTTATTCTTTCAATTTGGCCTGAAGATGAAAGGTGGGTACCACGTGATTTTCTAGGTGGTAGGAAAGTGCTGGTACTCTCTGCTCATGGAGTGACAGTCAAGTCTACTTCTCCAGGTCCAGATAAGTGGGACCAACTGTTTTTGTGTTAGCATGGGCCTTGGGTCCCTGCTTGGGATTATTCTGAGCACACTGCAGACAGGCTTTGCTAGCTTGTCAGGTCAACGTTAGCAACCTCAGGACCAACAAGTCTCTTTGCAGCAATTCTTGTAGGGAAGCTTTTACAGTTAGGTTGTTTCATGAGCTTGTCACAGGAGTCTGGGAATTGTCATCTCCGGAATTATCTGTGGTCATTAGCTAGCTCTCCTGATTTTCAGTCTTTTCTTCATGGGCCGCTCGCTTTCTTTCTTCTGGCTTCTTTCTATGAGGGAGCTCCTGAGCAGAAAGAGCATAAACATATCTTCTGAGGGGTAATGGAGGGGACTGCGGAGTTGTATTTTTATGGACTAGACCCTGGCTCTTTGGGTGAGCTTGGCAGAGTCCCACTACCATAACCTGGTGTGTGTGTGTGTGTGTGTGTGTGTGTGTGTGTGTGTGTGTGTGTGTGTGTGACAGGCAGCTTCTAGGATTTGGTCTCTGTTGTAATTTCTTTGTCCTCTGAGGTAAGCAGTTCCCTTTCTCCATATATGGCTGCTTTGAGTCTCTTGATGTTAGGGGCTATTCCCCCTGTTGTAGGCTTCTGCTCCCATCTGTAGAAAGTTTCATATCCAAATTGGGGAGAGTTCATCATTTTTAAGACTTGCATTGAGAAGAAAATCTCTTCTAAAATCTCTGTAACCATGGGGGGCGTGGGACTCTCCCTTTTCTTTAGGCAATCTTGTTCCTGGACTTAGGTCCTGGTGACACTTCTGTGACTTCTTGGGTGAGTGGAGAGCCTGGCATTCTCCTCAGTGGCAGTGTGGCTGCTGCTGGATGAGCAGGGTTAGGTCGTGTGAATGCCTTGGTGCCTACCTTGTGGCACTGATGATTGAACTGCTCAGAGAAGCAGCATTGTGAGCCAAGTTTCATCCTTTGGAGAGGCTAATGGGGCTTCCTTAGTGTCTTCAGGCATAACATGCACACAGGAATATGTGGGTCTCACTTTGGGGCTGTGCAGAACAGGTTTGTGTGTGCCTCACTATACCCCATACCTGTCAGCTCCTACTACTGAAGGTGATTGCTGGTCTAGATGACTCTTCAGTGGATCTGCAGGTCTCACTTAGATCCCATAGCTACAGGGCCAGGGGACCATTACAATCATTCACATTTATTCAGAAGTTAAACATTCCAACTTTAAATTCCTAACCTATTTCTCCAGAGACCAATACCATAACATGATTATTAATATTCTATATTTATTATTATTACAGGGGCAGTTATCCCTTAACCTGTCATTTTCCAAATAAAAGACACAGAGCTTGTTCAGATTTATAAGAAGCTTTCTGGCCGGGCAGTGGTGGCGCATGCCTTTAATCCCAGCACTTGGGAGGCAGAGGCAGGTGGATTTCTGAGTTCGAGGCCAGCCTGGTCTACAGAGTGAGTTCCAGAACAGCCGGGGCTACACAGAGAAACCCTGTCTCAGAAAAAAAGAAAAAAAAAAGCAGCCTTCTAATACTAGAGCTGGGCAGATGCCCACTCTCTAAGCTCACCTGTCTGCTTCCCTGTCAACATCTCCATTAATGCTTGCATCTGCTCCATCTGGGCTGTCTCTGTTCCATCAGGCCTGTCCTCAGAACAAGCCGGTCTTCACCACATGCTCATGGTCTGTGCTACTCCAGGTAACTCACTTCCTCTCTCTACCCTTGTGGTCCAACCCGAGACCCCAAGCCTGGGAACCAAAGCTTTGCCTATCTGTCTTCTGCCCAGCTATAGGCTGACAGCAACTTTATTAACTAATCAGGGATAACTTGAGGGGGGGCAAGGTTTATACAACAAAAGCTAGTGTATGTGGGAATTCACTGGTCTTGGGGCAACCAGATCTTGGGATACAGTATTTAGTATTTCAATACACAGCAGCATCAGACCAACCCCAATGCTTCCCCCCTTTTTGTCTATCTAATAAAAAAGATGTTTCTCAATAAAAAACATACAGTAGGAATAATGTGAAGCGATTATGAAAATTATTAGTTAAGAGTAATAATCATAAAATCCAGGCCATTTATGATTGGCAACTTTGTTTTTTGTTTTTTGTTTTTAAATATTTATTTATTTAGTTAGTTATTATATGTAAGTACACTGTAGCTGTCTTCAGACACCCCAGGAGAGGGCATCAGATCTCATTACGGATGGTTGTGAGCCACCATGTGGTTGCTGGGATTTGAACTCATGACCTTTGGAAGAGCAGTCGGCACTCTTAACCGCTGAGCCATCTTTCCAGCCCTGATTGGCAACTTTGAATAAAGTATTTTATTATCTATCCTATCTTGGTGAGTTCAGAGTTTTATATTTAAATCATTTTTTCATTACCATCTTTTTTTTTTTTTTTTTTTTTCCGAGACAGGGTTTCTCCGTGTAGCGCTGGCTGTCCTAGAACTCACTCTGTAGACCAGACTGGCCTCGAACTCAGAAATCCACCTGCCTCTGCCTCCCAAGTGCTGGGATTAAAGGCGTGAGCCACCACTGCCCTGCCTTTTCATTACCATCTTAAGTATTTAAATTCTCTAACTTCATAACTTGTAATTACAAACCTTAAAACGCCACAAAACCATTGTCTTGGAATCCCTTTGAGGCCTTTCTTTGGAGACCAAGGCTTCAGGTGCAATATTCTGGAGGTGTTAAACCCCCTTGGCTCTTCCTAGGTCTCTGTGGGGGCGGGGGGGGGGGTGGTGGTGGTCTATCCTTTCCTGGTCTGGATGTCCAGCCTAGTCTCCTCTTCTAATCAGAGACTTTGGTGCTGGGTCTCACAGTCCCCTTGGTCCCTGGCAGGAACCTTTCAGGGGCATACTTATCCCAGTTCCAAAGACTTTCAGTTTGCTGAGGGGGGATCAATCTCTTTGATCAATTTTGTTTATTGATGGAGATCACAGTGTGATCTCCAGGGATGTGAGACTCCTTCTGGAGTAAGTGTTCTGAAACCAATGAGGTTGGAGGAGAGATGTCACTGGTGGACCAAAGCTAGGATGCTTCTGAAGGCTTCAATGCTGGGACCAGTTTGCATTCTCCCCTCCCCCCTCTCTCCTTCTCTAGTGCTTGGATTAAAGGTGTGGACCACCATTACTTGACTGCATTCTCATTTCATACTTTGAAAACACAGGCAAGCAAGGGAGATTTCGCAGAAGCCTGTGTGACAGCAGGCTGATAAGGGCAACCGCCCATTGTTTTAGCTATTTCTCCAGGCCATTATGTCATGTTTGGAAATAAGCAGTGCCAGCAGTGCTTTAATAAGTAAATATGTCACCAGGCAGTGGTGGCGCACGCCTTTAATCCCAGCACTTGGGAGGCAGAGGCAGGTGGATTTCTGAGTTCAAAGCCAGCCTGGTCTACAGAGTGAGAGTGAGTTCCAGGACAGCCAGGGCTACACAGAGAAACCCTGTTTAGAAAAAACAAAAAAAAACAAACAAAAAAAAGAAACTGATCCAGGTTCTCTGCCAGAGTAACATAGGCTCTTAACCACTGAGCTTTCTCCAGCCTCCATTTTCGTATAAGCTGGATGTGGCAAATGTTTTTCATTTCAGTATTCCAGAGGGGGAGGGAGATGGCTCTCTGCTCCCTGCTGAGATCAAGGCCAGCATGGGTAAGACCCTATCTAAAAAAAGAAAAAGTTGTGGTACATGGGCTGTTGAGATAGCTCACTGGGCAAAGGTGCTTGCTACCAGGCCTGAGACTCAAGTTTCATCTCCAGGATCCACCGAGAAGCTGATGTGGACAAGGAGGTTGGAGGACACAGTGTGTCACAACGACCTTGCACCTTGCCCCTGCATCCAGCAGCTTGCAAGGTAGTGTGGCCTGCGCCTTGACCATGCTGCACTGTAAAGAGACTAGTTCTTTTTGTATGGCTTACATGGGTTTATATGTTCGCTTGTGCATGTGGAGGGCAGAGATGCATGTAGGTCTGGTTGTCTTTATCACATCTTGTCTGTCTCACTAATCAGAGCTAGCTAATTCTGCTAGGTTGGCTGGCCAATGAGACCCCAGGGATCCTCTGTTTCTACTTCCCCAGCCCTGTGGCTACAGTTGTACACTACCATACTTTTTACATGGGAGCAGATAATCAGCCTGAGTTCAATCCTGGGATCTCATATAAAGACAAAAGTAGAAATGTCTCTGACCTTCATATAGTGTGTGGCTACACAAACACACGAACACATGGAGAAAAAAAGAGAGACAGAGACAGATAGACAAGACAGAGACAGACAGTGACAGACACTGAGAAAGGCTGAAAGAAAAAATAATCTAATAACATCTGTCTGCAAGGGTTGGGGAGGTGCCTCAGAAGTAACTCCAGTTCCAGAAGATTCAACACTCTCTTCTGACTTCCTTGGGACCCGAGCACATATGTGATGCAGACATAATGTGTTGCAGACATATATGCAGACAAAACACTAAACACATTAAAAAAAGAAATTAAAAATCCATCCGAAAACCAACCTCAGGAAAACCCTATTAACCATGTCTACCACTTGGTGGCGCTGTTAGAACGGCGTGTCATTTAGAACGTCCTTAATCAGTAGCATGTTAGATCTCCTACAAATTGATCCATTTACAATTTTTTCCTCATTTTCAGACTTTGGGTGAGGCAGATCGCTAAGACCTATTAGCCGAGTTAAGAAGAAAAAAGCCAGATACCAACTCTATTATTTGTTGATAGCAGCAATAAATCCCTATAGATAGACAACAGATATCAAGAGGAGGTGTTAGAGAGCTGTGTTCTGTTCATTCTTGTCTGGAATTTGCCTTTTGTGTGTGTGTGTGTGGTACAGGGATCTGACCCAGGGCCTCTTAACACAGAGGCACTCTATTAAACCCTCAGTTGCCTAGTGACATGGCCTTATTTGTTTTCTAGCGACATCAAAGTGGAGGCAGAACCTTCGGGTTTAAAGTCAGTGTGGGCAAAATAGCAAAACTGTAGCTCAAAAATACAAAAATGAGGAACTGTGAGATGGCTCAGCAGGCTGATAACGTGAGTCTGAGCCCCTTGGCCTATTGCTAGTGAGCCCTGGGTCAGTGTTGACAACTGCATGTGGAAGTCTTTCAACCCGGCGTCTGTCAACGCACGGAGGCCGACTCCCGAAAGATGGCGCCTGCGCACGCACACGAACTAGCGTCATCATAAGGGCCCACCCCGGCTCCGTTGCGTCACGTGATAACGGTCGCTCGGAAAAACCGCCATTGTAAAAAACAAACGAAATAGTTGGGCTTCATCAGGTGATACGGGTCTACCAATAGAGAAAACGAGTCGAGAAACAACAACGAAAATCCTATCACATGATGAAAGCGAAGCCAGCCACTGTCACGTGAGCGATCAAACCCGAGAGAGAACCGGCCTGCCGTTGACGTCACGCAATCAGACCCAGTCTCTAAGTTAACGTCACGTGATATGGCCCCACGCCCCTCCCTGCATATTTCGTCTCACCCGCCCACTGGGGGTTGGGTTTAGGCTGGTCGCCCACGTGATGCGGGGGCGGGGCGCTGCCAGTCACGTGGTCCTGCACCTCCCCGGCGCGCGCCCGCCCGCTCGCCCCCGGCTCCCGGCTCCTCCTCCTCTTCTCGCCATTGCGGTTGGGACTGAAGCAGCCCCGGCGAAAACCGCGTGGCTTTTTTTTTTTTTTTTTTTTTGAGGGGGGTTGTGAAGACTCCGGAAGGCTGGTGGCAGGAGGGCGGCGGCGCCTGAGGCCAAAGGACGGGAACGCCGACAAGGTAAGCGGCAATGTGGCGTCTCCCGCCTCTGCCCCTCCCCCCCGCCCGTTCTCCCACTTGTCAGCGAAGGCTGGGCTAAGGGGACGTTAGTGACAGGGCTGTTGCTATCCCGCCGACCCTCCCCTTCGCTTGGCTCTTCCATCTCTCAGCGTCTCGCTCCTTCCTCCTCCGGCCTCGCTCCCGCGCTTGGCCGTTACTCTCCCCCATTGTGCGGAGCAAACAAAATGGCGGCGGCAGTGCCCCCGTGCGCGCGCATCCATTCTCCCCCCTTCGTGGCCCCCTCGGCCCAGGCCTGGGCGCTGCTCCTGGGGGGTGCGCACGCACTGTGGTACCCTCCCCTCTCCCTGGGCCGCTTACTTTCCCCCAGTCGGAGCTTTTGTCTGTTGCTCTGGCTCCGCGCACGCGCGCACGTGTTGGAGCACACACCCCCTCACACCCAGAGCATCCCAGCGGGAGCAGAAGGGAAAGTCTCCTTCCTTTACTCGCTTTACCTCTTTGTTCAGGTACCTCCCTGGCTTCTAGGAGGATGCCAGATTCATCCCAGTTCCCATGGCGGGAAACATGACTTCTTTGTCCCGAACACGGTCCCTTTCCCTAGACGATCGTTGAGCGAAGCATTTGTGGATTCAACGAGTTCTCAAAGCCCGGATCTGTAGGTTTCCTCCAAATCAAGACTCAAACTTAAGATCGTTTGATTTTCCTTTTAGACCAGGTGGTTTTCATTCATGGTGATTCCCAGCTTGTTGAGGCTATGCCCCTAACCCCCAAAACGGTGATGCGCTGTGATGGTTGGGGGCCCTGTGATCTGTAGATTGGCATGATTGAAATCTTTTGAACGTGCGTGCTTTTTATTTATTTATTCAAGTAGTTGAGTGGTGGCAATTCACCTTAGGTTATTCCACAATTAGGGTAAGCTACTTGGGATGTATGACAGTCTGTTTGATTTCCCCCCTGTTAAGGGTCAAAACCGGGAAAGAGTAAGCCATCTCTTAGTGAAATTGCTGGTAAGTTGGTGTTTAGGACACGTGCTGGATCAGCAAAGAGGCCTCAGTTTCTGTGGTACCCCTCGCTGTTGGGATTCAAGTATTCTCAATGTCTCTTTTTGCTTTAAAATTCTGTTCTATTTAAAATGTCCAGTATGATGTCGTGTCCACAGGAAAAGGAGAAGTTGAGGACTTATCTAGTGTTTTTCCCTCAGGTTTTTGTGGGTGGGATCCTCTGCTGATTGATTATAGAGTTGTACCACTATTCTCTGAGTGGGGCCCCTTGGAGTAGCTACTGCAGTCACCCAGTCTGTGAATGAAGTGTGAGGGACAGCAGCAAAGGAGAAAGGCCGCTGCAGGTACTACTGCTCTTGTCCCTTAGCTGGCATGCGATGGGTAGCCCCTGGCTGCTGAGGGTTGTGAATGGGATCTGCAGGCCCTGGGTATTTTGGCTGGAAGTCTGCAGTCCAGATTGGAGGTTGGTGATCAGTGCCAGGCTGGCCTTGGCAAAGCTGGGCGCTGTATCATCTCTATCTGCTGATTTTGGACCAGCCTGGGATTCCCCTCCTACTGGAGCTGAAAGGGGCATGCTTGTTTTCAGTTTTTCTGATGTAACTTAATGGATACCTGTAGGCAGAAGTTCCTTTGGCTTTTTCTAACATCGTTTTCTAGGGCCGTGTTACTGTGAGTAATCTGTGTGCGCTATTCTCTATTTCTCTCAACTTCTGGTCTTTGACTAACTTGCTAAAGTTTTGCTCTTTTTCCTTCTTTTTTTGAAGTAGTATCTCACTATGTAGAACTTGAATCTTTCTGCCTCAACTTTCTCAGGGCTGGGATTATGTTTGTATCACTACACCAAGTCTTTCTCCCTCAAACCGCAACCTTTTGCTCAATGGGCAAGGCATCCTGATATGGTCAGGAGCTGGCAGGAGGAAGGTATAGAGGTGAGTTAGAAGAATCTTTTTGCACAGGATCTCACTGTGTAGCCTGGGTGGACTCTTACC
>CM052706.1:93241788-93252282 GCA_028551405.1 Uromys caudimaculatus | reverse complement strand
CCCCCCCCCGATGCGACACCACATCTTGTTAAAAGTTCTTTCTGGGCTGGGATAGCTCCTTGCTCTCCCCCTCCCCATGCTCTCCCCCTCCCCAGATAGAATCTCACTTTGAAGTCCTTACTGGCCCCAAAGTGCCTTAATCTGAGGCAGGGATTGCAGGCTATGCAGATATGCCTTTTTTTTTAAGTTCCTTGTTACTTTTCTTGGTCTAGGTGAGTGATTCTTCTGCTCAAGAAGGGTAGATATTTCTCTTGGCTGTGCAGATACATTTTATTGTAAGTGATACATTTAAGTCAGTTCTTTGATTACTTGATCCATTCTAAAAGATGGGCAACCTCACCATCAAGTTTACCAATGTGTGTGGCCCATGAACTTGCAACTTTTTTTCTTGAGACTCTGTGGACCAGGCTGGCCTCAAACTCAGAGACCCATCTCTCTCTGCCTCCCGCTGCTGGGATTAAAGGTGTGCCATACTGGCCACTGTTTTTTGTTTTGTTTTGTTTTATTTTGTTTTTCTTGAAAGAGAGTTGTAGTCCAGGTTAGCCTGGCTTCAGGCTCCTGGTTTAGACTTTCCAATGGTGGGGCTGTCACCCTGCAAGTGATTGAGCCTTTTAGTGCATTAGGACTTACTTTTCCTATGTTAGAGATATGTGGTGCTTTTTCTTTGATTATAGTAAAGTCCTGGGAGAGAAAGATTTATTTACTATTTTCAGTGGTTTAGAATTAGAGCAAAAGGGGCTGGCTGTGTCTGAAGGTGCAGGGCCTCCTCCTCCCTGCTTCATTAGCAAGTGCTGAAACAGGAGGGAGGGCAAGGAAGGGTGTGAGAGCCTCATCTGTTCTCCACTTTCTAAGCATTCACTAGTTCGGGTATGTTAGTTAGGTCCTTGAGATTTTTACAAGACATCATCTCTTAGGTGATCCTATTTATAACAGTGGACAGTTGGTCACTCTGAAGTCACTTCTTTTTCTTTATGGGTGTTTTGCATGCACACCATGTGTCTGTGCCTAGTACCTGAGATCAAAAGAGGACATTGGATCTCATGAAGAAGCTGGAGGTACGGATGGCTGTGAACCAATATGTGGATGCTGGGAATTGGATTCTTCTCCAGTGCAAGCACAAGTGCTCTAAAACCTTGAGCCTTTAGCTTCTAGCTTCTCTTTCTCTTTTTTAAAAGCCTTGTAGAGGGATATCCAGTTGAAACTTTGTTTCTAATGAAGATACTGAAAGTATAAGTGAGGGCAGGCAGGATGGCTTGGTGAGTAAAGGTACTTGCCGCCAACCTTGACAACTTAGTTCTGTTTCCAGAATCCACATGAAATGAGAGGACTCCCAGAAGCTTGTTCTCTGACCTGCACGTGTTTGCCATAATAGTATGGGTATACCCACACCACATACACAATAAACAAATGGAATAAAAAATTAAAAGAAGAAAACACAAGTAAGTAGTTCAGTAGTTTGCTTTCTGTCTTGCCACTTGTGTATGGTACTGTTTTTGGGATATGATACCCAAGGCCTTGTGCATCCCGTTCTAAAAAATTAGCTATGGTTGCAGCTTTTCAACTAAGTTGAAAAGAAATAATTGTTTGTTTGTTTAGTTTGGTTCTTTGAGATATGGTTTCACTGTAACACTGGCTGTCCCTGAACTCCCTTTGTAGACCAGGCTGGCCTCAAACTCAAGAGATCTGCCTGCCTCTGCCTCCTGAGTGCTGGCATTAAAGGCGTGCACCACTATCTGTTGAAAATGTATTTATTATTCAAGAGCTTTTCTTTTTTTTTTTTTAAAGATTAATTTATTTCATGTATATGGGTACACTGTAGCTGTCTTCAGACACACCAGAAGAAGGCATTGGATCTCATTACAGACAGTTGTGAGCCACCATGTGGTTATTGGGAATTAAAATCAGGACCTCTGGAAGAAGAGTGAGTGCTCTTAACCGCTGAGCCATCTCTCCAGTCCAGGCTTTTTCTTTCTTTACATTAAAAAATGTTTTAATTCTGTGTCTGTGTTTGGGTATGTACAGGTGAAGTCCCAGGCCGTGGTGAGCCACCACCCATTGTGGGTGCTGGGAATCAAATGGGCCCTCTGCAAGAGCAGTTTGAGTTCTTAACCACTGAGTCATCTTTATCCAGTACCCCCAAGTATCTGCCCTCTTTTTTGAGTCAGGGTCTTACTTTGTCGCCCTGGCTGGCCTCAGAAGAGATACACTCCTGCTCCACTTGCTGAGCTCTGGTTTTGCGCCTCCTTTCCTTCCTCTCTGTTAACGTGGCTGTATCTGTTCTGGAACTTGCTGTGTAGATCAGGCTGACCCGGAACTCACATAGGTCCACCTCCACCTGGAATTAAATGTGTGGTCATCACACCCAAGTTTTCTTTCTTAAATTTATTGCATTTTTGATTGTGTGTGTTCATGCACACACGTGAGTGCAGGTACTGTCAACTGCCAGAAGAGGATGTTGGATTCCCTGGAGCTGGGATTACATGGGTGCTGGAAACAGACCTTAGGTCTTCTGCTAGGGCAGCACATGCTCTTAACCATCCTGCCCCCCCCCCCCCCCCGTTCCCTTTCTTGAGACAGGGCTTCACTGTGTAGTATGAACTGTAGCAAGTGTCTGTGTGCTGTGTGTGTGTGTTTTCTCCTTCAAGACAGGGTTTCTCTGTGTAACAGCTTTGGCTCTCTACACCAGCCTGGCCTTGAAATCACAGAGATCTGCCTGCCTCTTCTCAGGGCTCGGATTAAAGGCCTGTGTCACCACTGGCTGGCCCTGGTGTATGGTTTTAAAGAACGAAGTGTTGCCTTAGATTTGTTTCTGGGTGTACTGTTTGAGAGGTTTTGCAGGTTAATTGTTGCTCTTCATAATTTATTTTAAAAGCCCAAGCCAGAGGACTAGGGCTGTAGTCTCAGGAGGCTGTAGCAAAGGATGGTGTGAGCCTGGGAGTTGGAGGGGAGCAGAGTTAGACCAACCCATTTAAAACAATACCAGAGTGTAGGTCCCAGCACTGCAGAAAAAGCTGCTCAATCTCTGTGTGCAGCCATGCAGGAAGGGATCTCTAGTCAGTGTTCTCAGAGGTACTGCAGGATGCCTGGCCACAGCTGTACCACTTAGGTGTGTATCTGCCTTGGGGAGGGAGGGGAGCTTGAACAGGGTTTCTTTTTGTAGCCTTGGCTGTCCTCGAACTTGATTTGTAGACCAGGCTGGCCTTGAACTCAGAGATCTGCCTGCCTCTGCCTCCTGCTGGATTAAGTGCATGCACTATACCAGGTTCTGGGGGGAAAACATATCTTAAGAAAAAACAGCCTAGCTGGCAGATCTCTGAATTTGAGGCCAGCCTGGCAGGTATGTCAAGTTCAGGACAACTAGGCCTATATACAGAGACCTTATCTCATCAGCCCTCTCCCCCCAAACCTCTACAACCAACCTTTCATAGTGTTGTTGGGGTCTGGCCTATATGTGGTCTGGGTAAACTGCACACCATTCCAGGATGCTGTGGAGCAACAGTGGAGCACAGAGTATATTTGAGCCTCATTAGTTTTTGTTTTTTAAGACAGCATCATTGTGAGGACTTGGGTTGGTCTTCACTTGTCAGTTGTCTTGCTCAGCCGTGGGTGCTGTTGTGGACGCAGATGCCCAGCATGAATGAAGCGTGAGGCTGCAGCGCTGCCAGGGGAGAGAAGAATGGCAAATGCACATTCTACAGTAGCTTCGCTTTCTTTGTGTGAGGTGTATGCTTGTGTGCACCTGTGTGTGTTCACCTGTGTATGTGCCCAAAGAAGTCAGAGGAGGACATTGCATGTCCTGCTGTATCACTTTTTTTTTCCCTTATTCCCTTGAGCCAGGGAGGACCAACGCTGACACCAGGTGTCTTTCTGGCTTGCTCTTCATTTGATTGAGGCAGGGTTTCTCAGGTGGACACAGAACAGATTTGCTAATCTAGCTGGCCAGTTTGCTCAAGGAATTCTTTACCCCCCACCCCCAACCCCATGCTGGGATCACAGGGCTGTTGTGTGGGATCTGAGACTCTAAACTGGTTCTCAGGCTTGCACAGCGAGCAAGCGCTCTTGTCACTGAGCATCTCCCCAGCTCAGGAACTCTAGTTCTTTTTTTTTTTTCTTTATTTATTTTTTTTGATTTTCGAGACAGGGTTTCTCTGTGTAGCCCTGGCTGTCCTGGAACTCACTCTGTAGACCAGGCTGGCCTTGAACTCAGAGATCCACCTGCCTCTGCCTCCCAAGTGCTGGGATTAAAGGTGTGTGCCCGGCTAGGACTCTAGTTCTTTAACAATGTTAACATAAAGAACTGGCAGTGTGTTTCACTTGTAGAATTCTTACCAGTTTGCTTAAGACTACTTCCAGAACCTCCAGAAGAGTGACAAGGTAACCTTTGTTATAAGAAATCACACCTGTGTGCTCGCTACTAGCATGTTTTGAGAGGTGGTCCTGTTTCCCTCCTAACTAGAGAAAGCACACTGAGAAGTAAACTTAGTAAATTGAATACTACGGTGTGTGTTTTTTTGTTTTTGTTTTTTGTTTGTTTGTTTGTTCTTAAGATCTTATCTGGGCATGGTGGCACACACCTTTAATCATAGCTTTTGTGAGACAGAGGCAAGCAGATCTCAGAGTTACAGGACAGCCAGGGTTATGCAGTGAGACCTTGTTTAACAAATTCTCTTAAGCTTGAGAATTCCTTGTCTTGCTGCAGACTGTTTCTGATTTGAGCTTGGGGAGGGAAGGTTGCCCACTGTCCCCTCCCTGCCTGCCTGCCAGCACACTGGAAAGAGGGTCCTCATAGTCCCTTGGAGTTTTGTTAAATTCCTTCCGCAATATTGCGGCCTCTCACAGTTCAGGAACAGTTGATAATTTTACTACGTCATGTTTTTAGTATTGTAGTTCTGACAGCAGAGTGGTAGGTACACTGGTTTCTTTTGCAGTTATGGGAGCAAATCAACCTACTCTGCACATAAAAGACTTGTGTACTGTTGCACCACAGCCCTGCCCCCATGTTGTCCTGGTGATCCTTACAGTTTCCTACTCTGACCTAGTTGTAGACTCCTCTCTTTTTTAGGTTTGCTTTAAAAAAAAAAAAAAGTTCTCTGTGTGTGTTTTGCCTGTATGTATGTCTTTGTACATCATAATGTGTACAGTGCCCAAGGAGGACAGAAGAGGGTTTGTGATTCCTGGAACTGATGGTTGTAAGCTGGATGTGTGTCTTAGTCAGGGTTTCTATTCCTGCACAAACATCTTGACCAAGAAGCAAGCTGGGGAGGAAAGGGTTTATTGAGCTTACATTTCCACATTGCTGTTCATCACCTGAGGAAGTCAGGACTGGAACTCAAGCAGGGCAGGAAGCAGGAGCTGATGCAGAGGCCATGGAGGAATATTTCTTACTGGCTTGCTTGCTTCTCCTGGCTTGTTTAGCCTGCTTTCTTACAGAACTCAAGACTACCAGCCCAGGGATGGCACCACCCACAAGGGGCCCTCTCCTCTTGATCACTAATTGAGAAAATGCCTTACCGCTGGATCTCATGGAGGCATTTTCTCAACTGAAACTCCTTTCTCTCTGATAACTCCAGCTTGTGTCAAAGTTGACACACAAAACTAGCTGGTACAATGTAGGTGCCAGGAACTGAACCCTGGTCCTCTGTAAGAGCAGTAAGTGTTCTTCGTCACTGAACCATCTCTCTAGCCTCTTTTGAATTTGTGTTTAGGTTTTTTGTTTGTGTGTTTGCTTGCTTGTTTATTTTGGTGGAATTAGGGACTGCGTGTAAGGTCTTACTGTACGGTAGACAAAACTCTCTACTCTCTACCCACAAGCTGTGTTCCCAGCCCACGCTCTTTCTTCTTTTTTTCTGGTCTCACTGTGTGATTGTAGTTAGGATGGAACTCCTTATGTAGACCTGGCTGGTCTCAGAAATTCACCTGTCTTTGCCTCCTGAATGTCAGGATTAAAGGCCTATTTCACCACACCTGACAGAGCCTGCTGTAGCTAGCATTACAGGGGTTATGAGCTGATCAGTGTGGCTGCTGGGAACTGAACTCAGCTATATGTCTTTTTTTTTTTTTTTTCTGATTATCCTACTTTATTACATCTGTGCAAGATAGTTGAAAATGATGGATATACACACATGAGGTATTTATTCAGTGTTTATCATACTTCCTTGTATTAAGCATTTTAACATTAATATTATTAAAACATGTTGACAAAACAGAGCACATTGGGGGTACATTTTCTACTCTTAGACTTGTCCTTACAAGGTTGACACAAGAGAATGAAGAGTTAAAATGTAGCACTGACTAATAGCAGACCTCCAAGCCAGGCTGCATAACAAGTAACAACTCAAAGGAATTTCATACAGTATGTAAAACAAAACCAGGATAAACAGCCCACAACCCTTTCCCAGGCATCCTTACTTGAAAAGTATCATAAAGCACAGCCTGATATTTATATAAACCGTGGAGCAATTAGATGATGATGGGAACCTCATTCTATACATTGCAGCAGCAAACTACCTATCACCAGGTGAAAGCACAATGCAGGATGAACAGAAGCCACAGAAGGAACACAGGAACAGCTGACGAAACTTCCATGAATGGAGTTGCCACACACAGAGCAATGTTAATATCTACTAGCTATATGTCTTTTTGAGACAAGGTCTCTTGCACCTTGGGTTTGTCTTAAAATGCTGATCCTCATGCCTTCACCTGAGTGCTGGGATTACAGGGCTGCATCACACCTACTCATGAAGGATGTCTTAATAACAAAAACAGAGGGAAGACCTCAAAAAGGATGGGCCTTCACATTAATAGTGTTTGAATTGAAGGTCATTCTTGTTAATTTTTGCATGGCTGTAGAAACTGGTACAGGTGGAACAAGGGCCCCTTGAGAGAATTAGGATTGAGATTTTCTTTTTAACTTCACAGTAAACACTATTTTCTTCTCTTTTTTAATGTGTGAGGATTTGCCTGCATGTGTGTATATGCACCCAGTGCATGCAGTGTTGTCAGAGGTCAGAGGAGGCTATCAGTTCTCCTGGAACTGGAGTTAAAGATGCAGATGGTTGTGAGCTGCTGTGTGGATGCTGGGAGCTGAGGTAGTCTTGTGAATTAAGATTTGTATGAGGGCTTTTGATCTCTTGTCAAAATTTAGATTGTTGGCAGCTGGCTGGGCTGCTTTTAGATTGCAGGAACTGTGGTGGAATCAAAGGTGAAGGAAGGAACTGCTGAGTGCTGCACAGCTGTCAGCTTAAAGCCACATTGACTGTGAGATGGACATGCCCCTTACTTCAGGACCATTCCCCACAGTGTTGGGAAGGCTTGATGATGTTCTGGTTTGTTCTTGGGCAGAACAGTGTTGCAAACATTACCTTGTATGTAATTAGAGGTGGAAAGATGTCCAGCACACCATAGGCTTAAGGCTTTGTGGTGTAGACTTGCAATCCTGCTTCAATAATAAAGGGTGAGAACGTGTTCCTTGTCCCTGACCACTTGGAAGTTCTTAATCTCCATGTCTCCCTCAGCTCTCAGCTTCGCAGAGAGGATGGCTGGTGTCTGTTGTGGGTTGTCCTGATGCTCTTTGTTTTCTGATGTTGACTCTGCTTCCTCAAGAGGGGTTACTCCTGACAAGCAACATCACATACACAGGTGATGTCATACGAACCTTCTCCCCATTTTAACTGGTCAATAAAGGCTAGAGCCTGTGATTGGGCAATGGAGTTTTGAGTGGGACTGGAGGTTTGAGAGTGAGTGCAGGGAGAGAGGCAGAAGAGTATGAGGGGAAGGAGAGAGGACGGAGGAAGGGGAGGAGGAGGAAGCCATGATGGACCAGAAACACGTGGCCAGGAGAGCAAGGGGTCTTCTAGCTGGGGAACAAATTAGTATAGTGTTAGATTGGCTCAATCTAGGCTTATAGTTTATAGTTATAATAACTGGATTATGCATTTTTTATATAGGCTTATTGGGGTGGGAAATTCCAGCAACGGGTGTCCTGGTGCTTGAGCTTGAGTCCCAGCCCTGGAGACAGGTGTAGATTCTGTGTGGAGTGATATGGCGGGGGCTAGGGGCCTCTTGCTAATTTTGCTTCTACCTAAGAATCTTTCATTTAGGAAGTCTCTGCTTCTGGGAGGGCTGCTGCTGGTCAGTTCATGACATGCAGATCTGGGCTCACACTGAGACATGGTGGCTTGCTTGGTAGATCTTTAGTGGCAACCTAGCTCTGTCATTGTTCACAGATAATTAGTTCTTTTGTTTGTTTTGTCCAAGTGAATCAAGAGCCATCTCCATCCATTATAGTTAAGTGTGGAGAGAGGGCCCAGGGAGGGTACGCTGCAGGAAGGCCAGGTGTGGTCATTAGCAGCTTGATGGAGCCTCCTGAGTCAACTTGGGCCTATTGGTGGCATCAGAGGATGAAATTAGGCGGCCTCTGTTGCTAAGGCAAGCCCATGTGTTTTCTGCTCAGCATTGATTGTGGTAATCAGAAGGTTGACTGGATGCTGGTATGAAGACAGAATACTGGGCTGCCATTCTCTTTGATGCTGTAGCCTAATGAATAAATACCTTAATTCCTGTGGTTAGAGGAGGTTGCCTCCTCCCTTCCTCTTTCTCCCTCTTAACTTTTCACAGTGTCTCAACTATGTAGCCAAGGCTGGCCTTGAACCCTACATCCTTAGGTCTCCTAAGTGCTGGAATTACCGGTTGGTGCCAATACCCTGTTTATGCAGTGCTGGGATGGGAACCCAGGGCCCCTGCATTGCTATTCCTGACCTCTCCAGCTAAGCTTCAGCCACAGCCTTCAAGTGTTTTTGTTGAGTCCTTCAATCACCTGGGCCAATTGTCTGCTACCTAAAAAGTGTTCAGAATAGAGTGTAGTGAGTTGTTTTCCTCTTGTTATCTTTGTGGGCTTCTAGATTTGTATTTGGCTGTGTTGAATCCCTTTTATGTATGGTTTGTAACTTGTACATAAGACAAAATAGATTGAGATTTGCAACCGAGGACCTCACAGTTGTAAGCACAACTGAAGTTGCTCACTGACATCGCTCTGGCTGTCCTGGATTTCTTACACTGTATATGATCTGTAGGTTCTGTCCATCTCTCAGTCATTGGAATTATCCCATTTTTGCTTTTTATTAGGGTTTGTGGGTGTGTTTGTGTTTACTCATGTGTTTGCTCACTGATAGCTGCATGTGAAGGCCTGGAGGCTAGTGTAAGGTTATCATCCTCAGTTGTTTTCCACCCTAATTTTTGAGACAGCGTCACTCACAGAACCTGGAGTTTGCTCTTTCTGCTAGACTGGCTGGCCAACCAACATCAGTAATCTGTCTGTCTTTCCTCCCAAGTGTTGGGTTACATACCAACACTAACTACCGTGCTTGACTTACGTGGGTGCTGAGGATCCAAACTCAGGTCCTTATGCATTCACTCGACCTATTAAACCATCTTCCCAAGCCAGTTCTTCATTTAAGAAGATAATTTATTGTGTATATGTTGGAGTGTGCTGTATGTTTGTGTGCATGCCTCAAATATGGGTGAAGAAGGCAGATAAGTATATCAGATGTCCTGTTCTGTTCTTAACCTCCTACAGCACTGGGGTTTATAGGTGGGTGCAGCCATTCCTAGCACTTCCATTCTCCAGATTTTTGGGTTTTTTTTTTTTTTTTTTTTTTTTTTTTGGTGCAGTTAAGACCAAGGAGCAGAGTGTTACCATCTTACAAAGCTATCTGGAGTTCAGTATTTGTTCACAGTTCTTCAAATTTGGGATGTTTTCTTAAGTTTTGTTTTTTTATTTCTGAGACAGGATGTCATTAATAAAACCTAATTTTTGTGTGGGTTTTTCACCTGCATATATGTGTACCATGTATGTGCAGTGCCTGCAGAGGCCAGAAGAGGATGTTGGATCCCCTGGAACTGGAGTTACAGATGGTTGTGAGTCACCTTGTTTTGCTGGGAACTGAATCTAGGTCCTCTGCACGAGCAGCAAGTGCTCTTAACTGCTCAGCCATCTCTGCAGCCCCAGATTGTTTTTCTTATTAACACTGGTTCGGCTTTATTCCAGTGATACCTTTATAATGTCTCCTAGGATGAAAAACTTGGCTAGAATAAATACCACATTAAAGCTTAGCATCAGTAGTTGTTAGTTTAAGGGCTTTACCCTTTAGCCAGCACCAGGGCCACCCACTGGGAGACGGGAGCCACAACCTCTCTGCAGGAGCAACACTTAGGGCCATTGGCTCGCCTCAGAAGCCCTCCTGATGTTTAATTTAAAAATGCACATATATTATTTTGCATGTGTGTTCATAGTATTTGGGAGGGATGTGGGTGTAGCATGGCACACACATGACAATCAGGACAGCCTGTGGACTCCATGCTCTCCTTATACTTAGGTAGTTTGGTTAGGCTGGAGGGCTCAGGTTGTTGGGCTTGGTTTGCGTGTCAGGGTCCTTTACCCACTGAGTGGGGGGGGGGGGGGGGGGGGGGGGGGGGGGGGGGGGGGGGGGGGGGGGG